>JAVGWX010000019.1:50414823-50542323 GCA_036924085.1 Ariolimax columbianus
ATAGGTTTAAAATGAAAATTGCATATAAGAAATAGAATTTGCTGAAAATAGGAGCTTGTGAATCGATGTAGAAACTGCGGAAAATATAAATTGCTGAAATTTGTAGAGAATGCTTAAATTATAAGGGTGTTTATATGCTGAATCAGGGAGTAGAATTTGATAGAAATATGAATTTGAGAATTTGTGAAGAAGATCGGAAAATATAAAGTGCTGAAATTAGTAGAGAACTGCTAAAATTAGCAAATACAGATTAGTTGAAAATAGATTCAGATTTGATGCCTATTCGGAATAGAAAATATTTGAAGAAATGTGCATTTTGCTGTTGTTGCTTGAAAACCCCAGATTGTTCATAATGATGGTTGTCATAACATACATATCTGGCAATGATATAATACCATCATCTACTGTAGGCCCTGTTCTGTGAATTCTATGAACACTTTTATGGCATTGCCTTTACGTTCTTTTTTACTACAAGCAGTGAAAATATTTTTTTGTGGTGTGGGCTACAAATAATTTGTCGATCCTTTTATCGGACCATCCTACCTAAAAGAGAACCGGGCATATTTAATAGTCGAAACTCGTAAAGTTAAAGTCTACACAAATTCAGCATATTATTTACACTGCATGGAAAAAACACACAACAAAAACTATATATTTTCATGTAATAACAAACTATGTAGTTATAGGAATACCATTTACACATTTACATATATATAACATAAAAGTGTACAATATTGTAACGATTGCGTATGTACTGTGGTAAACATTTCATGAAATGTTTTCAATATGTTGTCCTCTGTATATTTTCATCGAAGAACATTGTTGAACGATGCAATTCTATCATTGAATAATGTATCATATACAACCAATACATCTATAGGCCTTATTATCTACAATTGCAAATGTCTCCATTTCCGCAAAGAACTTTGGAAAATTTTACAAATGTATCGGTACAAATGTCACGCATCTTCACAGATGAACATCTTTGATATAAATGAATACATCGCAAATAAAATTTGAATTCTCTTGAATGTTTTGCCGTTAAATTTCTGGAATTATTATTTTTGTTTTTGTTGTTGTTGTTAAAGGCTCACATTGTGTAAGTTTAACTTAACTTCTTTATACTGGTTTAGAAGACTCTGCAGAGTCTGTATACAACCAGTTTCATTTACATTACCTTGCTATAAAAGCTATGCGCATCCAATTTATTCTTAAATGCATTAACTGTCCCTGCCTTCACTACCTCCCCTGGCAATGTATTCCAAGCATTTACCACTCTGTGACTAAAAACATATTTTCTAATATCCAATTTGGACTTTTCTTTAGTTAATTTGTTGATATGCCCTCTTGTTATTGTGGGTGGCTGTATTTGGATGGACAAAAAAAACTTGTTATAGTCTAATTTATCCGTTCCTCTGATCATTTTATAAACCTGAATTGTCACCTCGAATTCTTCTCTCTTCTAGACACTGTTGGCCGGTTTTTCTGAGTTTTTCCTCATAACTGTAATTATGGAATCCCACTATCAGCTTTCTCGCTCTTTTTTGTATTTTTTCCAGCATGTTTATATCCCCTCTATGATAAAGACTCCACACCGGTACACAGTACTCCAATCTAGGTCTAACTAATGCTTTATTCAGTTTGACTATCACTTCCTTGCTCCTATGTTTAATATTTCTTGTTATCATACCTAACATTGCATTTGCCTTTTTCACTGCTGCCTGGACTTCCTCACTCACTTTACCTGTATGATCTATTAAAACCCCTAGGTCCCTTTCCTTATCTATCTTTCTAATATTGTTCTCTCCCATTCTGTAATTATGTTCCATATTGGATACCCACGTGGATGACTGTACATTTATCTACATTAAAATGTAGACTGTTTACTCTTGTATACTCAATGTTTACTCTCGTATGTGCCCTAGAAATGGCTTTAAGTGGCAATTTGCAATTGCTTTCCACAAACCCAGAGCGTGTTGTTAAAGGCGGAACGCGGTTTCACTATGCATGGCTTCATCTGTGTGTCGATTTATACTACGGGGATCACGTCGATCCCCCACCTCGTTAGCCAAAACTGCAATAAAAACAGACCGTTTCCAGGGAAGGCTGTGAGGAAATTGAGGAAGGGAGTCTTTGGCTTATTGCTATTCGTTTCTTTCAAACCTCTATGTTTTGTATTAACACAAGATGCGTACACCGTCAGAAGGCCGTTAACCTGTTTTATTTCCATTTTTATGAATTTTTGTTGTTCTGGTACATTAATTCCTAACTTTTTTGTTATCCCTGACCCCCTTTAAATATCTTTTGTTGCGGTCGACTGCCCCCCCCCCCCCCCCCCAATATTCCATCTATGAAATGTCCAAGAATGAATTATCTGTGTTTACTTTAGTAAACAATGTCAGTAATTAAAAATTAGAATGAAAATATGCTGTTAATAACAAGAAAACATGATAAAATAAAATGTTCTATCACCGTCCATTATCATGTTGCATGTCCTTTGTAGAACGTCGCCCCCATCACAGTCTATTTGAAAGAAATTCGTTCCCTTGCCCAAACTCCAGCCTCCGCCACTGTCATACTCAGGCATTCCTGGATTTCTTGGTGCCATCTTCTTCTTGGTTTATCCCTTCCTCTTTTGTCTGGCCCCATACCTTCTTCTCGTTCAATTTGAATGAATACTCCACATCTTCTACGCATAGAACAATTTATTTTAATTGTTTATCCATATTTACACAATCTGGGAAAACAGCATCAGCTGTTTGGCACAATTAACATAAACGTTTTAAAAAAAAAGTGTTTACGATGTGAGTGCGAGGTGATGACCCTAATGTTCACTTTAAATACAATTAGGGATCAAGATGCTGAGCAGCGCATGAGCTGCAGTGGTCAGTGACCCATAGCTGACTGCTAGCGTCCGGGCCAGCGAACCAGAGCTGCCAAGGCCCTTCTACACCTCCACACGGTGATCCTGGATAACAGACTGCAACAGAGCAGACTGGCTAAAGAGAAGGGATCGAAGACGGAATGCCAACCCGGTACTAAAAAAAAGCTTGCCGAAGTCGGATGTGTTGGACCGAAAAGTGCAAATATCGCAGTCAAGCTGTAAGCTACGACCCAACGCATTCCGTTCTCTGGACTACATTCTGCTACTTAAGCCCTTTCATGGTTTGGTAGTGGGAGATTGAGAACGAGCGTAGCCAAGCCAAGCCAAATAAAATTTTATTTGTCGAATTTATATCCTTCTGGATCACTTTTAGCAGAACTCGGGAATCCGTTCTCTCTTCTGTTTAGTTAAACTCTCTAACACTTAGACGAATTTCCTATTCAAGTGTCAACATTGGTTGTAGATTCAAATGAACTGTTGGATTTTGTTAATGAGGAACTCACACTCAATATCCCTTACACGCCTTGTTATATCTTGTTATATCGGGTTAATAGATACAACTTGTATTGAGTTCTGACTCTACGTTGTTCAAACGGTTTCTATACGTAGACAAACAGGAACATAGAATTATTTTTTTTACACAAGTATGCCACTTCAACATGCAGCCATACTTTCATACCTTTTTCGGAATTTACCTAATTGCGCTAACATTTTAAAGTTAACTTCTGCTGAATTTGTTTTTCTTTCTGCCTTTCTATTGTTATATCTTTTTAATTATCTTTTGATATTAAATTGAAAAGCTCATTGCCATTTTTTCAAGCCTTCACGGACCGTCCGAAAGGAGCTTGAGGATCACCAGGGATACGCGGTCCACAGGTTGAGAACCCTGTTCTCTCTTTTATTTAGTATTTTTGTAAACACTCTGGTTGTCATCATCATGTAGCATGTCGTTCGCAAAACATCGCTCTCACAACAGTCGATCTGTAGGACTCAATCTCTAGCCAGAACGTCGCTCTCACAACAGCCGACCTGTAGGACTCGATCTCTAGCCAGAACGTCGCTCTCACAACAGCCGATCTGTAAGACTATCTCTAGCCAGAACGTCGCTCTCACAACAGCCGATCTGTAAGACTATCTCTAGCCAGAACGTGGCTCTCACAACAGCCGATCTGTAGGACTCAATCTCTAGCAAGAACGTGGCTCTCACAACAACAGATCTGTAGGACTCGCAATCTCTAGCCAGAACATCGCTCTCACAACAGCCGATCTGTAGGACTCAATCCCTAGCAAGAACGTGGCTCTCACAACAGCCGATCTGTAGGACTCAATCTCTAGCCAGAACGTCGCTCTCACAACAGCCGATCTGTAAGACTCGATCTCTATCCAGAACGTCGCTCTCACCACAGCCGATCTGTAAGACTCGATCTCTATCCAGAACGTCGCTCTCACAACAGCCGACCTGTAAGACTTGATCTCTAGCCAGAACGTCGCTCTCACAACAGCCGATCTGTAAGACTATCTCTAGCCAGAACGTCGCTCTCACAACAGCCGATCTGTACGACTATCCCTAGCCAGAACGTCACTCTCACAACAGCCGATCTGTAGGACTCGATCTCTAGCCAGAACGTGGCTCTCACAACAGCCGATCTGTAGGACTCGATCTCTAGCCAGAAAGTCGCTCTCACAACAGCCGATCTGTAAGACTCGATCTCTAGCCAGAACGTGGCTCTCACAACAGCCGATCTGTAGGACTCAATCTCTAGCAAGAACATCGCTCTCACAACAGCCGATCTGTAGGACTCAATCTCTAGCAAGAACGTGGCTCTCACAACAGCCGATCTGTAGGACTCAATCTCTAGCAAGAACGTGGCTCTCACAACAGCCGATCTGTAGGACTCAATCTCTAGCAAGAACGTGGCTCTCACAACAGCCGATCTGTAGGACTCAATCTCTAGCAAGAACGTGGCTCTCACAACAGCAAATCTGTAGGACTCGCAATCTCTAGCAAGAACATCGCTCTCACAACAGCCGATCTGTAAGACTCGATCTCTAGCCAGAACATCGCTCTCATAACAGCCGATCTATAAGACTCGATCTCTAAATTAGAACTGCCATTTTCAGGACCTCAGTGGTGTCTTGTGTCCATCTTCTCCTCGTTCTGCCCGTGCCCCGCTAACCTGGTACCATACCCTCCAGTATCGTTTCTCTCCAGACCATTATGAGACGTTTGATGTGGCCAAAATATTTTAGCTTTCGGGTCAAGATATTGTTTACTAACCAATTTTCCTCAATGTCCAGTTCGTCTAGGATATCTTCATTTTTCAGTTCCGCCACCCACGGTAATTTGAGCACCTTCTGTAGCATTTTAGTTCAAAAGATTCAATCCTTTTCTTAAGTGTTTGTGGGGTGGTCCAGGTTTCACATCTATACGTTGCCACAGGGAAGATGCAAATTCGCAGGATTTTTATGTTCGTCATTTTATTAGAGCTCTGCCATTAGTTTCTCATTTTATTCAACCTCTGCATTACCATAACCATCCTTCATCTGACTTCCTTCAGGCAATCTCCATTGTTGCTTATAATTGAGTCGAGGCACTCAAAACATGTGACTTTCTCAATCTCGTTGCTCTAGAATAACTTTAGGTTTGGTCTTTGTCTTGCCTGTGCTCATTATTTTGGTTGTACACTATTTGTACCGTGGCTGAAAGGCATTCGCCTACTGTTTGTCTCATTATTTTGGTTGTACACTAGTTGTACCGTGGCTGAAAGGCATTCGCCTACTGTTTGTCTCATTATTTTGGTTGTACACTAGTTGTACCGTGGCTGAAAGGCATTCGCCTACTGTTTGTCTCATTATTTTGGTTGTACACTAGTTGTACCGTGGCTGAAAGGCATTCGCCTACTGTTTGTCTCATTATTTTGGTTGTACACTAGTTGTACCGTGGCTGAAAGGCATTCGCCTACTGTTTTATTGTTACAATCTCGCTACGACAGATCTATTTTATTTAGTTTTATATTATTGTTGAATGACTGCCAACAATAAGTAGCTGTTTCTATTTTGTGCGCTCTGAAAAGGACGTTTAGTGGCCAGTTGCTGTCACTTTCCTTACATCCTGAGCGTGTTGGTGAAGGTGTTCCGGGTCCTCTATAATTTTAAACAAATAGTTCCTTAAACTGTAAAACGTGTGACATGAATATCAACACATAAAATCCAGATACATGTAAGTAGAAGGCACACCACACTTGACATTATTGTGAATGACACAAAAGTCGGGTACAAGAATTTTGGTATTTGGGAGCTGTTTTTACTGAGGATGGCAGACTCGACAGAAAGGTTAAGAGTGCAGAAGACAGATGCTATCACTTACCAGCAGTCTTCATCACCAAGACACCGCAAGATTTCCTTCCAAGAAAAAACTGATGATAAATAGTAACTTCATTCCAACTCTGTGAACTCTGTGAACTCTGTGAACTCTGTGCTACCATGGGCACTGAATAAGGCCCAATAACGGAAGTTACCCACCTGCGAAATGTGGTTTCCTCAAAAAGGTCTCTAACAACACCAGAAGAGACAGAATCACAAATACAAGTATTCGGGAGAAGGTTGGAACAATTCCCTGCCTATAGTACGTCGAGCAACAGAGAATGAATTGGTTTGGCCACATTGTAAAAATGCGACCAGTCCACACTTTTCATGCAAGCTTCTACAGAAAAACATCAGGAAGAAGGGCAAGAGGTAGACCGAGGGAAAGGTGGATAGATGGCGTAAACGAGACCTGCCGTAAAATGGGGAAAATGTTACTCGGGTCACGTGAGAGTGGGAAGACAAATACATACCACGACACTGGGCTACAACCTGGTAGGAGGTGAGAAGACACTGGGATACAACCCGGTAGAAAGTGAGACGACACTGGGCTACAGCCCGGTAGAAAGTGAGACGACACTGGGCTACAATCCGGTAGAAAGTGAGACGACAATGGGTTACAACCCGGTAGAAAGTGAGACGACACTGGGCTACAACCTGGTAGAAAGTGATACGACACTGGGCTACAACCCGGTAGAAAGTGAGACGACACTGGACTACAACCTGGTAGAAAGTGAGACGACACTGGGCTACAACCCGGTAGAAAGTGAGACGACACTGGGCTACAACCCGGTAGAAAGTGAGACGACACTGGGCTACAACCTGGTAGAAAGTGAAACGACACTGGGCTACAACCTGGTAGAAAGTGAGACGACACTGGGCTACAGCCTGGTAGAAAGTGAGACGACACTGGGCTACAACCTGGTAGAAAGTGAAACGACACTGGGCTACAACCTGGTAGAAAGTGAAACGACACTGGGCTACAACCTGGTAGAAAGGGAGACGACACTGGGCTACAGCCTGGTAGAAAGTGAGACGACACTGGGCTACAACCTGGTAGAAAGTAAAACGACACTGGGCTACAACCTGGTAGAAAGTGAGACGACACTGGGCTACAACCTGGTAGAAAGTAAAACGACACTGGGCTACAGCCTGGTAGAAAGTGAGACGACACTGGGCTACAACCTGGTAGAAAGTGAGACGACACTGGGCTACAATCTGGTAGAAAGTGAGACGACACTAGGCTACAACCCGCTAGAAAGTTAGACGACACTGGGCTGCAACCCGGTAGAATGTGAAACGACACTGGGCTACAACCCGTAGAATGTGACACGACACTGGGCTACATCCCGCTAGAATGTGAGACGACACTGGGCTACAACCCGGTAGAATGTGACACGACACTGGGCTACATCCCGCTAGAATGTGACACGACACTGGGCTACAACCCGTAGAATGTGACACGACACTGGGCTACATCCCGCTAGAATGTGACACGACACTGGGCTACAACCCGTAGAATGTGACACGACACTGGGCTACATCCCGGTAGAATGTGAAACGACACTGGGCTACAACCCGGTAGAATGTGAGACGACAAAAGAAAGAAGAATTACCTTCGATCTAACAAGTTGTAACACTGTTTTGACGTTTTGTTTCTGGATTCTAGTTTTATTCTGTTCTCTTTAGCATTTACTGATTATGGAGCCACAAATCGGTCTTTTTGTTGTAAGGAATATGCCAATTGCTTAATTGTTTCCTTTTATGAGTTGTTTTGTTAACGTGTTATTTCCTTTTTTATAGTCATCTATCCGAGCAATGTGTCTGCATATAATAGCTTGGAAAACAGCAAACAGGACCGTCACAAACAAAGTGAAAGGAAATATATTACAAAGTGTAGGACATTTCATCTACTCAGGGGACTGAGTGGTCTCGAGGTAAGACGTCGGCCCCGACTGCTGGAGGTCACGGGTTCAAATCACAGTGGAGACTGGGATTTTTTCACGTGCACTATCTTTTATTTCCCCGGATCTTTGGAGAGTAGAGATCGGACACACGTGTACAGTGTCGCGCACGTTAGAAGTCCATCGACAGTTAGAAATCGAAAAGAGTGGGCAAAATTCTAAATGATGTTAAAAATCTGGCCAATCTATTACATGATCCTCGCCGGTGCTACGGCGTCGGTCCATTGTGCTGAGATTATCCAAAAATTTGGAGAAGATCAGAGAAGATCAGAGCAGATCAGAGAAGATCAGAGAAGATCAGAGCACTTATGAGTTAAACCGTGCGCAATGATGTTGATTTTTCAACTAAACTGAACAAAACTAAACTAAACTAAGCTTAACTAAACTAAACTAAACTAAACTAAGCTTAACTAAACTAAGCTTAACTAAACTAAACTAAACTAAGCTTAACTAAACTAAACTAAGCTTAACTAAACTAAACTAAACTAAGCTTCACTAAACTAAACTAAGCTTAACTAAACTAAGCTTAACTAAACTAAGCTTAACTAAACTAAACTAAACTAAGCTTAACTAAACTAAACTAAACTAAACTAAGCTTAACTAAACTAAACTAAACTAAGCTTAACTAAACTAAACTAAACTAAGCTTAACTAAACTAAACTAAACTAAACTAAGCTTAACTAAACTAAGCTTAACTAAACTAAACTAAACTAAGCTTAACTAAACTAAACTAAACTAAGCTTAACTAAACTAAACTAAACTAAGCTTAACTAAACTAAGCTTAACTAAACTAAACTAAACTAAACTAAGCTTAACTAAACGAACCTAAGCTTAATTAAACTAAACTAAACTTAACTAAACTAAACTAAACTAAACTAAGCTTCACTAAACTAAACTAAACTAAACTAAGCTTAACTAAACTAAACTAAACTAAACCAAGCTTAACTAAACTAAACTAAACTAAACTAAACTTAACTTAACTTAACTAAAGCTGTCTCCGCAGATTGTTCAAAATAAAGTGCCAGGAAAGGGAACCAGACACCGAGGTCCTCATTAAGGTAAACATACCGATCATCCACACACCGTTGCAGAAGACCCAGATCAGGTGGACCGGCCACGTTGTGCGCATTCCAGACAACCGCTCCCCCAAACAACTAATGCACGGTGAGCTGAAAGATGGCCTTGCGTCAAGCCGGTTGGCAAAAGAATCGCTTCTAATAGTCCCTCAAAGTATCTCTGAAACGCTTCGGCATCGATGTCTACTCATGGAAATGCCTTACACAGGAACGCAAGGCTTGGCGTGGAACCACCATCAGAAACATAATCATTGTTGAGAAACGCCAGGGTTATTGAAGCATAGAGAAGAAACGAGCTTTGCGAAAAGACAAAATAACTGACACTTACATGTCCATTTTTGACCTTAAATTCTGCATAAGGGGATTAAGATACTGAGCAGCGCATGAGCGGCAGTGGTCAGCGACCCATATCTGACTGCTAGCGTCAGGGCCAGCGAACCAGAGCTGCCAAGACATTTCTACACCTCCACGCGGTGATCCTGGATAAACTAAACTAAACTAAACTTAACTTAACTTAACTAAAGCTGTCTCCGCAGATTGTTCAAAATAAAGTGCCAGGAAAGGGAACCAGACACCGAGGTCCTCATTAAGGTAAACATACCGATCATCCACACACCGTTGCAGAAGACCCAGATCAGGTGGACCGGCCACGTTGTGCGCATTCCAGACAACCGCTCCCCCAAACAACTAATGCACGGTGAGCTGAAAGATGGCCTTGCGTCAAGCCGGTTGGCAAAAGAATCGCTTCTAATAGTCCCTCAAAGTATCTCTGAAACGCTTCGGCATCGATGTCTACTCATGGAAATGCCTTACACAGGAACGCAAGGCTTGGCGTGGAACCACCATCAGAAACATAATCATTGTTGAGAAACGCCAGGGTTATTGAAGCATAGAGAAGAAACGAGCTTTGCGAAAAGACAAAATAACTGACACTTACATGTCCATTTTTGACCTTAAATTCTGCATAAGGGGATTAAGATACTGAGCAGCGCATGAGCGGCAGTGGTCAGCGACCCATATCTGACTGCTAGCGTCAGGGCCAGCGAACCAGAGCTGCCAAGACATTTCTACACCTCCACGCGGTGATCCTGGATAACAGGCTGCAGCAGGGCAGACTGGTTAAGGAGAAGGGATCGAAGAGGGAATGCTTAACCGGTACTAAAAAAATCCTTGCTGAAGTCGGATGTGTTCGACCAAAAGGTGCAAATATCGCAGTCAAGTTGTAAACTACGACACAACGCATTTCATTCTCTGGACTACATTCTGCTACTTAACCCCTTTCAGGGTTTGGTAGTAGGAGATTGAGAACGAACGAAGCCAAGCCAAATGCTGCCTAAGTGGAATGGGTTTCCGTTCGAGAATTGGACTATCCAGCCACCTCCGAACTCACCTGTAGCTGTAGCACAGCATGTCTGATTTCTGTTGTCATCATCACTTGCGATGGACGGCTATTATTACAAACACTTTCAACTTTATCTGGAAAGCAGCATTCAGAGAGTAGAGTTTGAGAGCTAGACATGTCAGCAGCAATAATGACAAACAACTTTGAGTGCAGAAGACCTTTTTTCTCAATCCCGGTAAGAACCTCCTGATTCTGCTTGGATATGGGAGTGGAGTGGGGAGAAGGACATAAATTGAGCATTGATAAAAACGAAAATGTTAAAGGCAAATATAGAAGAAAAATAAATGATAACGTTCTTATATAATAATGTGCAAAACGTAAAAATATGGACACGTGAATGACAAAATGGATTATTCAAGTCATCTCCCTTTGATATTTTCATACTGTTATTATTTTGTACGAATTATGTCCCCTTTTGGAAACGAGCGATTTTTCGCATTTACATTTGTTAAATTATCTCCCTTTCTCCAGAAGCGATATTTTTTGCATTGATATTCTGGTAACCAGGTTACGTATTCCGGGATTTTCTTGAAACCTTTGGGGCTGAGAAATGTCCATAAATGTTTCTCAGTGATTTCCACTGAATGGAGTTACAGCTACGACGTGAGTGGTAACACAATGGACAGCAGTTCATGAGGCTAATGCAGTATACAGGCGGGTTGTTCAGAAAGTAGCGACTCACAATTTATTTCCTCTGGAGCTCTGTAATGGCGAAAGATCAAATTCACGCACAGTATAAATGAATGTTTCATTTTGCACATTCTGGTTTCCAACATAATCTATATTTACTTCCACGGTTTCATGCCGTTGTTGTTGTTGTTATTGTTGTTGTTGTTGGTGGTGTTCACGGAAGCGTGTCGCTGTTTTCCATTTGAACTGGTTAAATCGTTCATGTTTTATGTTTTCTTCCCTCCGAATATTCTGGCCTGCATATTGGCGATATGAGTTAGAAATATGCTTAAAGTTGTGTGGTATTTTGACTATTTCATGCGGCTGAATTTCACGAGATTGGCTCCCTTCCACCTAGCTACAGACAGCGTCGGTTTTGGTGTTACTGAAATATAGACACGAATATAATGGACTAGAACACGGCCAGAGAGAAAAGTCCAACACTCACATGCTGAATGATGTCCCAACGACATCTTGCGGTTATGTAAAAGAGCGACATACAATGGTAGATATCACCCCCTTCCGCTTCGTTGCGGGATACCTGTTTTCGAGAAAGGCTTCGGGAGTAAACCCTGAGGAAAAATGTGCATCCTCTGCTATCTTTAGTAGTCTGGATAATGTCTTGCCGCTGGCTAAAAGTAGCTCAGGACAAGAGAGTGAGGCGTAGTTTCTTCCTAACTTTATCCAGTTCACAGCGGGTCATCCATTTCAGTGGACACAGCAAGAGAAAAGACTGTCCACACAGCTGAACAACGAGAATGATCTTCATTACATGTGACGGACGAACATCATCATGTTGTTGTTGTTGTTGTTGGTGTTGTTGTTGTTGTTGTTGTTGTTGTTGACTGCCTACAATGAGTAGGATTACTTTTTGTGTGCGCCCTGAAAAAGACGCTGAGTGTCGGGTTGTAGTAGATTTCGTCACATGCCGAGGTGACATTGTCTGCAACAGGTCTAGGTCTTTCTCACTTCATCCGTGGCGACATTGTCTGCAACCAGTCTAGGTCTTTCTCACTTCATCCGTGTTGACATTGTCTGCAACAAGTCTAGATCTTTCTCACTTCATCCGTGGTGACATTGTCTGCAACCAGTCTAGATCTTTCTCACTTCATCCGTGTTGACATTGTCTGCAACCAGTCTAGGTGTTTCTCACTTTAACTCTAACGACATTGTCTGCAAGAATTCTAGGGGTTTCTCACTTTAACTCTAACGACATTGTCTGCAAGAATTCTAGGTGTTTCTCCCTTTAACTCTAACGACATTGTCTGCAAGAATTCTAGGTGTTTCTCACTTTAACTCTAACGACATTGTCTGCAAGAATTCTAGGTGTTTCTCACTTTATCTCCAACGACAATGTCCAGTCGACCTAGACGTAAATGCATAGATTGCTTACTGTTTTGACAGGAAAGGGCAGGGAAGGGTGGGAACTGGCCACTCCATGTCATAAACAACCTGCGGTTGTGTAAAATAAACTCTGTAACACTTCATCCCCAACATTAGTGTCTGGGAAAACCTCTACCTTTACCCCTACAGATACCCCCGAACCTGGAAGACATGAACACTTTCTTGGTATGGCCTCCACATAGGTATTACCTCTCCGACTTGATTGATATCACCTGAGGGAACATGAATTCGACCTGGCTTAACTTTTTACATAAACGCAACACAGGAATGGCAGAACTACAAGATGAAGAAATCTGGACGTGGAACAAAGCTACATATCTTTTTTAACATACAGACGTCAATACAAAATCAACAAGTAAAACATGTGAACAATTTCACTTACCTGGGGAACATAATCTCAGCAGATGGAAAAGGAGACACTGAAATCTAAAACAGATGTAATAAGGCAAGTCAAAGCATTGGGCAAATGTGCCCCATATTACAATGTAAACACATGACAATGGATACAAAAAGGACGCTATACGACACGATATTTTTACCCACATTGTGTTTCCATTGCTAAAATTGGACATTGACAAGCAACGATAAAAGAAACATTGTAACAACAGAGATGAAATGCCTGCGACCAATATTTGGAGTAATCAGAAACGAATATATTAAACAAGTAGATACAACGTCAGAGCTAGACCTCACCAAGAAACAGTGATCGGCCATAAAAAAGAAAGTGTGTTGAAGACAACAGTGAAGAACTGGACAACGATGTTTAAAGAAGGGCGTGAGTTAACGAAAAATCTTCCGAGACCAGGTCAGGCGCATATTGTTGCGTTAACTCACGTCCGAGACCAGGTCAGGCGCATATTGTTGCGTTAACTCGCGTCCTTCTTTAAACATCGTTGTCCGGTTCTTCACTGTTGTCTTCGACACACTTTTGTCACCATACACTGCCTGCATTCTGCGATGAATGTCAACTGGTTGACATCCTTCATCTGTTAGAAAACGAATCACCGCTCGCTGATCAACTCTGGACGGATTCTGTATCACACCCGCCATGTTTTCAATGGTCTGTCGAGGAAATATGAGTTGGAGGATAATGGAATTTTGCAAACTTGACGGTTGGTATGTGCTGTTTACACCAGAAGTGACATCATCCCGTGTATCGTACGTTTGTTCACTTGTTTCAGTTTGGTCCGGGTTCATTTGAACACGCCTCGTACAATGGATAAGAAAGACAAGAACCGTCAAAGCAAAAGATGGAAAGTAGAAATAACAGAAGCAGTAAAACTTCCCGTGTACGAAGCACATACTAGGACCCGGTCAAGAAACCTCTTCAAAACCTGACGCTGAAAGGCACAAGCACATATTAGGGCCAGGTCAAGAAACCTGTTCTTAACCTGACGCCGAAAGACACAAGCAGGACACAAGCGAAAAGAAGTAGACACGTCGTTAAATTCTGAAAATTATCGTTCACTTTGGTATGTTCCTCGGAGAAAAAGTAATCGAAAATGTCAATTGCAAATTCACTTCACAATGAAACTCAATATAAATCCCTTATTAGTCACAGTGGCCATTAAGAAGACGTCGGACAGGCTGTCACAAGCACTCACCGAATCCAGAGCGGAAACAACATTTCCTCCATTTAAGGCTAGGTCGATGCGGGAGCCATTTCGGTCTGAAAAAAACATTACCGCCTCAACTGGGGAATGAACCCAGGACCACTCATATGCGTAGCCAGTGCGCTAACCACTGCGCTATACGGCTCCCTTAATTGCGGGTACTAAAGTAAAGTAAAGTAAAGTATCCCATAGCATTACTGCCGTAGGGGTGTGAGGTGTTAGCGATCTCACATTCCAAAGGCTCGGCTATATGAGGGCGGTAGCCATCTCCTCTCCCTCGCCGATTTTACTTCCTGGACTGAACCGGTACCCATTTAAGGCTGGGTCGACCCGGGAGCCATTGCGGTCTGAAAAAACATTACCGCCTCAACTGGGGAATGAACCCAGGACCACTAAGATGCGAAGCCAGCGCGCTAACCACTGCGCTACGCGGGGGTACTACAACACGATAAAACGGAAGGGTTATTGAAAATGGTTGGCAACCGAAGCTCAAATTGAAAGCAGTGCAATGTATGGAGGAGTAGTCAGTTGTGATATTTTCTCTTCCGGGTCAAGCGCCCCCATTGCTGCTGATCTGCATCGCTCCTGAATCATGTGTGTTTTTCTGTGATTTTTGGATCTACAATTGCAGTGTTAAAGATTTCGATTGGATAGCGTGTTTTATGTGCGTTTTTTTCAATTGGACGTGCTGTCAAAGCGTCGAGATGTATTTAAATCGACATATTATAGGTTAAAGTCGAACACAGAATACACAAGAGCATTAAAAGCAAACGATAAAGATCAAAACGATGCCGGCAAAAGAATAAGGAAAGGCATAGCCTGTGGAGTCAACCTGTGGCGCCATTCTTAAGCAGACAGGGAGATCATAGAAACATTCACGTTGCCTGGGGAGGGATGGGCTCCGCCAGGTGCAAAACAGCGCAAGACACACCGATGTTGCAGAAAGCATTGAAACAAATCAGAAATGCACCAGCCGCCTCAATACACAACAATAACAATCATACCGCTGAGGTTAACTCGTCTAGACGGAAAATTCGATATCTTGACACAACACCGAGTGGAGTCATGCCGGGAACTGATCCAACAATCTGGTGCTCCTTTGACCTTCCAGCTTACGGGACTGATGATGATGATGATGATTATATCATTATTATAAATTAATCGGTTTCCCGAACCGTCCATTTCTTTGGGATTCTAATTAATAATGCTGGAGAGTCCATGGCTTTCCTTCCAAATTCAGGCAGAAACCAGACATGTAACTGGTTCCTTCCCCTTCACAGGGGAGATAATCAGGCATTCGAAGATGGGAGTGTCAAGTGTCGAGCAAAAATAATTCTGAGGAGTGTCTCTACCAATATAGGGTGATCTCAAGAGAAGTCCAGTATTTGTCAGTACCGCCGTGTTTCAGTTGTGCAAGTAGGCGTGGTACATGCTCTCAGAGTGCAATGCTGAGTCGTCTACACCCTTCATGTATCTTCCCATGTTCGACATATCTAAGTTTCTTCCTTGCGATGTTTTCAAGGAGCCGATACCCTTTACTTTACAGCGATTGCAAAATTTCCCTATTTTGGTTTTTTAATGTCCACAATATATATTTTTTTTCTGTCCATTTATTTTTTCAGTCCATGACATTTTCAACAGCAAAATGTAACACTTCATTTCAAAAGATGTGATTTTTTAAAGTTGCAATTAAATTGTTTAATGTCCATGTCTCACAACCGTATGACACCACTGGGAAAATACATGTCACAATCAATTGAATCCCTGTCTCTTTGCATCTGTCTTGTCACAAATTTGTCACCTGAATTAGTTTGCATGTTGAAATTGCAAATCTTCGTTTGATTGTATGTATGTATGTATGTATGTATGTATGTATGTATGTATGTATGTATGTATGTATGTATGTATGTATGTATGTATGTATGTATGTATGTATGTATGTATGTATGTATGTATGTATGTATGTATGTATGTATGTATGTATGTATGTATGTATGTATGTATGTATGTATGTATGTATGTATGTATGTATGTATGTATGTATGTATGTATGTATGTATGTATGTATGTATGTATGTATGTATGTATGTATGTATGTATGTATGTATGTATGTATGTATGTATGTATGTATGTATGTATGTATGTATGTATGTATGTATGTATGTATGTATGTATGTATGTATGTATGTATGTATGTATGTATGTATGTATGTATGTATGTATGTATGTATGTATGTATGTATGTATGTATGTATGTATGTATGTATGTATGTATGTATGTATGTATGTATGTATGTATGTATGTATGTATGTATGTATGTATGTATGTATGTATGTATGTATGTATGTATGTATGTATGTATGTATGTATGTATGTATGTATGTATGTATGTATGTATGTATGTATGTATGTATGTATGTATGTATGTATGTATGTATGTATGTATGTATGTATGTATGTATGTATGTATGTATGTATGTATGTATGTATGTATGTATGTATGTATGTATGTATGTATGTATGTATGTATGTATGTATGTATGTATGTATGTATGTATGTATGTATGTATGTATGTATGTATGTATGTATGTATGTATGTATGTATGTATGTATGTATGTATGTATGTATGTATGTATGTATGTATGTATGTATGTATGTATGTATGTATGTATGTATGTATGTATGTATGTATGTATGTATGTATGTATGTATGTATGTATGTATGTATGTATGTATGTATGTATGTATGTATGTATGTATGTATGTATGTATGTATGTATGTATGTATGTATGTATGTATGTATGTATGTATGTATGTATGTATGTATGTATGTATGTATGTATGTATGTATGTATGTATGTATGTATGTATGTATGTATGTATGTATGTATGTATGTATGTATGTATGTATGTATGTATGTATGTATGTATGTATGTATGTATGTATGTATGTATGTATGTATGTATGTATGTATGTATGTATGTATGTATTTATGTATGTATGTATGTATGTATGTATGTATGTCTGTCTGTCTGTCTGTCTGTCTGTCTGTCTGTCTGTCTGTCTGTCTGTCTGTCTGTCTGTCTGTCTGTATGTATGTATGTATGTATGTATGTATGTATGTATGTATGTATGTATGTATGTATGTATGTATGTATGTATGTATGTATGTATGTATGTATGTATGTATGTATGTATGTATGTATGTATGTATGTATGTATGTATGTATGTATGTATGTATGTATGTATGTATGTATGTATGTATGTATGTATGTATGTATGTATGTATGTATGTATGTATGTATGTATGTATGTATGTATGTATGTATGTATGTATGTATGTATGTATGTATGTATGTATGTATGTATGTATGTATGTATGTATGTATGTATGTATGTATGTATGTATGTATGTATGTATGTATGTATGTATGTATGTATGTATGTATGTATGTATGTATGTATGTCTGTCTGTCTGTCTGTCTGTCTGTCTGTCTGTCTGTCTGTCTGTCTGTCTGTCTGTCTGTCTGTCTGTCTGTCTGTCTGTCTGTCTGTATGTATGTATGTATGTATGTATGTATGTATGTATGTATGTATGTATGTATGTATGTATGTATGTATGTATGTATGTATGTATGTATGTATGTATGTATGTATGTATGTATGTATGTATGTATGTATGTATGTATGTATGTATGTATGTATGTATGTATGTATGTATGTATGTATGTATGTATGTATGTATGTATGTATGTATGTATGTATGTATGTATGTATGTATGTATGTATGTATGTATGTATGTATGTATGTATGTATGTATGTATGCTATGCTATGCTATGCTATGCTATGCTATGCTATGCTATGCTATGCTATGCTATGCTATGCAATGCAATGCAATGCAATGCAATGCAATGCAATGCAATGCAATGCAATGCAATGCAATGCAATGCAATGCAATGCAATGCAATGCAATGCAATGCAATGCATGTGCGTGCGTGCGTGGGGGGGGGGGCGGGGGGGCGGGGGGGGGGGTTGGTCGGGTGCGTGCTACAACAGAAGCTATTAGCACGCTAATTGCTGTTGATATCATGTCTGTAACTACCCACAAACCCACTTTCCAAGTCTATACCTGCAGCAATAAAACTTTACAACCTCAAGAATTATTCTAGCCACACCTTAATGGATCCAGTTAGCTCGCCGTCTTTTTTCTCCACCCTTAACACACAATCACAAACTCGTCCTCACGATAGGATTACGTACTCAGTCGATCTGTGCATTCTCATATAATCATATCACTCCACATACTCAAACGAAACTGTACGCTCACACATAATCAGAATACACATCATTCCCAAGGTATTCTGCATATACAACACACATTCAGATCGCGTCCTTAGGCGATCTGTACGCTCGTGTAACAATTCAGAACAAACATCGTTCACAAGATGCTCTGCACATACAACACACATTCAGCTCTCTTAGTGTTCACAGGGTATCATTCATAAGTACCTGTTGAGCGCGACTAGTCACTCAAGATGTATGATGGTTCAACGATCCTGCAAACTCTCTCATCCAGTCTCTCTGCCAATCTCCCACCCAGTCTCCTGAGTGTATCCTTGCAGAGTATTGTGTAATCTCAGACAGCAACATGGCTGTCCAATGGTCTTCAATTGGTTGTCTGATTTAACCATCACTTCAATTTGGAATTGTCACATTTAAAATGTCATTGGTTGTCTATCCACGAGTCACAGTCATTCCAAATATGGCATCCGGTCGTAGAAGTATCAGACTGCCTATAAACCCCATCCCTGTACTAGACAAAGTCTTTCACCTAACGTGTTCCTAACCCCCCTTTTTTCTTTTTAGTGTCACCTAGTGTCGAAACAGTGATTGACCCTGGCGTGATCTGAGTTCGTCCAACGCATTCAAGCAACCTTTGTTTCTTAGATCCGCCAGCCCAATTGCCCTTGCCCTAAAGACCTATGCTCCAGCTAGAACTGTCACATCATATGTGAAAATAGAACAGCTACAAACTAAATGTAGGCTTTAAAATTATATTTAGAGAAAATAAAAACTAAAAGTTCATAATTTGTGTTATATTTACTTCAGTATATTTATGCCCACTCTGTCCTATCAGTGTCAAACATTATTTTTGTCCACATCGCGTGAGAGTCAAATTTTTATGTGTGAAATGAAGTGTTTGAAGAAGGACATCTGTGTTATCAGCAGAGACAGAATGCGGAACGACGACATTCGAATTATGGTCGGCACTACGGCTTGTATGGAATACATTTCAAGGCAGAACAAAGTTTGGTTTTTTCATCTCATGAGAATGCAATTTCAGCAAATTTCGCTGATGGTTTACAACGCTGGTAGATCCAGGGCAAGGAGGCGACCGTGAGGATGGTGATAGATGGCATTAGAGTGATTGTGCAGCGACATGGGCTCTCATTGACCGACGCAACGCACTTGGCGCAGAATAGACGACTTAAGCTTCCAACGACGCTCAACGGCACAAGTGGAAAGATAAATAATTAACTAACTATATTTAGTTTCGTCATTCCGTAGTGTAATAACGAAGAGCAGCAAAGATGGCGCCGTACTGGCTGTGGGTCTACATTGATCTGGTGTCTTAGGTCATTATAGATGCAGCCAGACCACGGATTTGCCTGGAATTCACACTAGTCGACGACTTACACATTTGTTCAGTGAAACGTGGTGTTGTTTTCCGTTTGGACTGGTTACTTCGTTCGTTTTTTGTGATTTCCCCTGTCCGATTATCCTGGTCTGGACATCGGCTATATGAATGGTACTACGCTTAATCCCGTGTCGCATTTCACGGCCTAGTTCACACGGCTGATCTTCACGAAATCGGCGTGTGAGAAATGTAGACACTCCTATAAAGAAGTGAACACAGACGGGGAGAAATGCCAGACTCACTGACCCACCGATTGATGTCCCTACGACCTCTTGTGGTTATGGAAAAGGTGGGAAATACAACATTAGATGTCATCGCCCCTCCGCTGCCTTGTGGGATACCTGTTTACGGGAAAGGCTTCGGGAATAAACCTTGAGGAAAAATATGCATCCTGCGCTATCTCCAGCCATCTCGATAAATGTCTCGCCAATGGACAAAGGTAGCTCATGACCAGAGTCTGACGTTCACAAAAGGCGCAGTTAGTTCATCACTTTAATCCAAATCACAGCGCGTCACCCATTTCAGCGGACACAGCAAGAGAAAAGACTGTCCACATGGCTGAACAAATAGAGTGGTCTTCATCACTTGTGATGGATGTACATCATGGACACAGCAAGGGAAAAGGATGTCCACACGGCTGAACAAATAGAGTGGTCTTCATCACTTGTGATGGATGTACATCATGGACACAGCAAGAGAAAAGGCTGTCCACACGGCTGAACAAAGGGAGTGGTCTTCATTACTTGTGATGGACGAACATCAAATTTATGTAAAGTGGCCATCAATACAATAACTTTGTGTAAAGTGGCGCTCAATAGAATAACTTTGTGTAAAGTGGCCCTCAATACAATAACTTTGTGGAAAGTGGCCCTCAATACAAATAACTTTGTGCTAAGGGGCCATCAATACAATAACTTTGTGTTAAGTGGCCCTCAAGACATTAACTTTGTGTTCAGTGGCCCTTAAGACATTAACTTTGTGTTCAGTGGTTCTCAAGACATTAACTTTGTTAAGTGGCCCTCAATACATTAACTCTGTTCAGCAGCATTCTTTCAATTTCATTGATCTTTTTTCAACCTCTTATACATTAAATTCGTGCTGAACAGGTCTCTATCCAACACCTTGACCTCAACCGCCCTCTATAAATTAACTTGGGGGTAAATAACTCTTTATCTATTAAATTGATGTTAGCCGGACCCGCAAGGGCTGTCTGAGCTTGAGAACCTCTGATCTTGTGTCTGCTCTTATTGGGATTTTAATCCTTGTATTCCAAGGATGCGATAAAGCTGAGAAATAAACATTTATCAATTTAAAACGAACACAACAGAAGATACGAAGCTAATATAGGCATACATAAAATAACATAATATCTGTGGACATAAAATAACATTATATCCACGGACATAAAATAACATAATATCTACGGACATAAAATAACATTATATCCACGGACATAAAATAACATAATATCTACGGACATAAAATAACATTATATCTGCGGACATAAAATAACATTATATCTACGGACATAAAATAACATAATATCTACGGACATAAAATAACATTATATCTACGGACATAAAATAACATTATATCTACGGACATAAAATAACATAATATCTACGGACATAAAATAACATTATATCTACGGACATAAAATAACATTATATCTACGGACATAAAATAACATAATATCTACGGACATAAAATAACATAATATCTACGGACATAAAATAACATTATATCTACGGACATAAAATAACATTATATCCACGGACATAATATAACATATATTAACGGACATACAATAACATTATATCTACGGACATAAAATAACATTATATCTGTGAACATAAAGTAACATTATATCTGTGGACATAAAATAATATATCTATGGACATAAAATAACTTTATATCTACGAACATAAAATGACATTTAATCTACGAACATAAAATAAAATTATATCTGTGAACATAAAATAACAATTGATCTGTGAACATAAAATAACAATGGGTCTGTGAACATAAAATAACAATGGGTCTGTAAACATAAAATAACAATGGGTCTGTGAACATAAAATAACAATAGCTCTATGCTCTCTTACCAAAATCCCGTGACTTGGTTTTTTAACCGATAATTCTCTGTAACAATTGCTCAATTTCATACCCGCGCTAGCTAATCGCCACCTCGCTAATCGACGTTTCACTTAATCGACCCCTTAAATACAATCAAGCCCGATTAAATCGGCCGCGTGCCTCACTTAACAGACCTATTGTATCATATTGTGACGACCGACCGCCATCTTTTTCCTCTCACTCGGCGCCATCTTCATTGGCGTATTCTGTCTATAGAAATGATGGGCGGTAATTTTCTCTACTAGACCAAATTTCACTTTTCTGTCGCTCCATTTACAATATCATACTTCACGGGTTTATAGCCTTTATATATATATACTGTGAGTTCGGGTTAACAATCAGCAAAACGAAAACACAAGTTTTGGTTCAGGATGCAAACAAACCACCAGTAATCTCCATTGATGATGAAGCTCTCAATGTAGTAGATCACTTTACGTACTTTGGATCTTCCGTGAATAATAAACTATCCCTGGATCAATATCATGATAGGACAGGCAGCAACATCAATGAGCAGATTAACAAAAAGGGTCTGGGAGAAAAAGAAACTCACTGTTAAAACAAAAACACTTGTTTACCAGGCCTGTGTCCTCAGCCCAATTCTTTACGGCAGTGAGACATGGTCTACCTACATGCACCAGAAGAGGTGGTTAAACAGCTATCACATGAGGGACCTGCGCAGAATCCTGGGCGTTGGGTGGCAAGACAAGATCACCAACGCTGAGGTTGGAGAGAACAGGCAGTGTCACAATCTTGTCCACGCTCAGTCATCGAAGGCTCCGCTGGCTGGGACACATTCGGAGGATGGATGATGGCAGAATACCAAAATATTTTCTCTATGGGGAATTACAGTTGGGGAAAAGGTCTCGGGGCCGGCCACTACTTCGGTACAAGGATGTATGCAAGCGGGATATGAATGACGCGGGCATCGATTTGGAATCATGGGAACAGGAAGCCGTGGATCGTGTTACATGGAGGGGCAGGATTAAGCATAGAATACAGACAACTGGAGATACTGATTGCTGATAAGCTAAACACTCAACGTTTAAGAAGACACGCCACACCATGCGATGCCGCAAACGGCCCTGACTTTTCTCGCACACACTGTGGAAGACGCTTCTTTGCCGAGATTGGTCTTACGAATCATATTTGTTACCGTCATGGACTGTACTTGCATACCTTTTCAAAGCACAATTGTCAGACAAAGACGGAAAGAGCTAATGATGATGAAATATACACATACACACACTTTCACACACACATATATATATATATATATATATATATATACACACACACACACACACACACACGCACATACACACACATGCGCGCGTGCCCTCAGGGTGATGCCCTTCTGAACGTAACCTTTTTATACTGGTTTATAAGCCTCATCAGAGTCTGAATACAAGTCCTTCTATTGCACGTTGAATGCGGTTGACCTCTGAGATCGCCCTAACTATCATAGGTACATACAGACGCACACACACATCCAACAACTGGTTCAAACGGCCTGATATCACCTAAAGGACTACAGCCCGGGTGGAGTAGAAGCGTACATCCTCCACTAGAATTCAGAGGCAAAAATTGTCCGCATAACAAAAGAAACAAAAATGGGTGTGTTTATCTTGATGAATAATAATATGGACGCGTGACCGAACGGGTTTGGTGCCTGCCTGTGGACAAGAAGAGCAGTTGTTCGAATCCCCGATTATTTAAAAAAAAATATTTTAAAAATATTTTTTTTTTTTTTTTTGGGGAGGGAGATTTTGGTGGGGAGGAGGGGGGGGGGGTTAATAAACAACATTGCCAGCACACTACGTGGCGACAGCAATGGTGAAGCGGTCTGTAGTCCTCAGCCTAAAAACCCCTCGGCATCCCGGAAATGGAAGTGAATTCGTTCGACAGTTTTATGTCTTAGTTAATGTGGCTAATAAGAATATTAAATGTTTCAGTCTTAAACGTTACCAGATCTTGAAACGAAAGGGTATCGAGGCATCAATCTAGTTCAACCTGGTACCCGTGTGAACATCAATAGGCCATTTACTTGAAATTGTTCTCGTTGATAGTTTTTAATCTCCCGCTACCAAGCCCTGAACGTTCTCAATCTCCCACTACCAAACCCTGAACGTTCTCAATCTCCCACTACCAAACCCTGAACGTTCTCAATCTCCCACTACCAAACCCTGAACGTTCTCAATCTCCCGCTACCAAGCCCTGAACGTTCTCAATCTCCCACTACCAAACCCTGAACGTTCTCAATCTCCCATTACCAAACCCTGAACGTTCTCAATCTCCCACTACCAAACCCTGAACGTTCTCAATCTCCCACTACTAAACCCTGAACGTTCTCAATCTCCCGCTACCAAACCCTGAAAAGGGCTTTGCAAGTAGCAAGATGTAGTCAGGAGAACATAATGAGTTGTAGTTTACAGCTTCACTGAGATATTTGCACCTTTCGGTCCACCACATCTGACTTCAGCTAGTATTTTTGGGTACCTGTTAGCCTTCTCTTTTCGATCCCTTCTCCTTAGCCAGTCTGCTCTGTAGGTAGCCTGTTATCAAGGATCACCGGGTGGAAGTGGAAAAGGGTTTTGGCAGCTCTGGGTCGCTGGCCCTGGCGCTATCAGTCAACTTTAGGTCGCGACCGTTACAGCTCATGTCCTGCTCAGCATCTTGACCCCAGATCCCTTACCACAACAGCACATGCCCTGCTCAGCATCTTGACCCCAGATCCCTTAACACAACAGCACATGTCCTGCTCAGCATCTTGACCCCAGATCCCTTACCACAACAGCACATGTCCTGCTCAGCATCTTGACCCCAGATCCCTTAACACAACAGCACATGTCCTGCTCAGCATCTTGACCCCAGATCCCTTACCACAACAGCACATGTCCTGCTCAGCATCTTGACCCCAGATCCCTTACCACAACAGCACATGCCCTGCTCAGCATCTTGACCCCAGATCCCTTAACACAACAGCACATGCCCTGCTCAGCATCTTGACCCCAGATCCCTTACCACAACAGTACATGCCCTGCTCAGCATCTTGACCCCAGATCCCTTACCACAACAGCACATGTCCTGCTCAGCATCTTGGCCCAAGATCCCTGGCCACATGTCATGCCCTGCTCAGCATCTTGACCCCAGATCCCTGATCGCAGCTCATGCACTGTTCGGAATCGTGATCCCATTAATCTAATCAAAGAAGAACTATCAAATCCAGTACCAATAAGACAACATGGTTGCTTGCTGATGCGAGTCTCTAAATCACAAATTCTTAAAGGATGATAGTTGTTCGAATTGTAGGAGGCGTCTCAAAGTCTCTGATATGAAAGTAAATGCTCTAAAATTTGACGATGGTCAAGCCGTAGTTGAATCATCAGTAGCGGTGCTTCAAGTAATAATAGTTGTCCATCACAAGTGATGAAGACCACTCTCTTTGTTCCGCCGTGTGGACAGTCGTATCTCTTGCTGTGTCCGCTGAAATGGGTGACTTGCGCGGTGATTTGGATTAAAGTGAGGAAGAAACTGCGCCTTTTGTCAACCTCACTCACAGAGCCTAAGTTACCTTTTGCCAGTGGCAAGACATTCATCGAGACGACTGGAGATAGCATAGGATGCAGATTTTGCCTCAGGCTTACCACCGAAGCCTTTCCGTAAACATGTAACCCACAGGGTAGAAAGGTGGGAAGGCATCTAACACAGTTTGTCGTGCCTTTTCGATAACCACAAGAGGTCGTATGGACAACACTCAGCGTATGAGTGACTCTGGCATCTCTCCCCAGCTATATTCAGCTCATCATAGTAGCATCTAAAATTCCGACACGCCATATTCGTGAAGGTGAACCGGAAGAACTAACTCGTGGATTTATCTGTTTTAACTGTAAGCCACATCATCCCTTACAGCCGTGAACTTATCGAAATCTGAGATGGAACTTTGTTCTTTAGTCCTGACGTTAAATCGCTCAGATCACTCCATGCTCCACAGGGGGCGAAACAAATGGAAGTTGGAAATATCTATTTTGAAAATGGCTATTTTCCCAAAGAGAGGCACGTATCAACAGTAAGAGCCCCATCTCGTCCAACTTTGCTGGTGAATGGAAAAGAACTGTTTCCATTACCTCGACCAATCATTGAGCCAGACTTGGGAACTGCATTAACCGACCAATCAAACTCAACGACACGTCAATCGGGAGAAATATACCGGCCAATCAAAGTCACACAGGAAGTGGCGAAATTGTCCAATCAGCAACCGCTATTTATAGAGGATACGGAAATCAGATAAGTCGTGTCTGTCCTTGAGTAGTTTCTTCTTGTTTCTGTTAGTGCTAACCATTTTCTGTCTGCATGTCTCCATTCCTTTGCATTTCCTTACATGTCGCAGACATTCTAGCTCTACAAAAAAACGTACGCATTAATCTGATCTTCGTGCATGTGGCTAACCGTTTATCTTGCCCGATTTTGTTAAGCCATGCAAGCGCCGCTATTGTTTTTGCTATTCTGGCCAACACCTCACATTTTGATTCTCACATTTTGATCCTTCATCACTGACAATCGACCCGATATATTTAAAACGGTCAACCACTTATAGTTCCTGCCCATTAGCTTTCATCCTACTGTTAAGCCCTCGACGTTGTTCGTCATTAATTTTGTTTTTCCAGCGTTTATCTCCATACCATAGTCAAGAGCTGTTTCATCGAGTCTTCTGACCCATTCCTGGAGTTCTGCTTCTGTGCCCGCCAACCCGTCGATATCATCTGCAAAACGAAGGTTGGTAATCGTTCGGCCCCCTATCTTGACAGTACCAACGTGATCTCCGAGTGCATCACTCATAATTCCCTGAAGGAATATGTTGAAAAGTGTACATCCCTGTCTTTCACCAACTGATGTGCCCAAGCAGTCTCCGCCCACAACCCCAACCCCCCCCCCCCCCCCCAATTCACCAGAACTGCGCTGGACTGTCAATACTCCTCCATGTCTGTGAGACATGGACAATTTCAGCTGACCTGCAGATAGGATACATGCCTTGAAGATGAGATGTTTCCAAAGACTTCTTAGCGTCACGCACAAAGATCGAGTTACAAATGAGGAAATACGAGAACTAATTACGACATAAATAGGGTCTTTTGAAGACCTCAAAAACTGTTAAAAGAAAAAAAACTCGCTTGGTACGGTCACATCGAAATCAAATAGACTTGCAAATACGATTCTGCCCAGAAAGGTGCACAGCAATGAACGAAGAGGTCGACAAAAAAATGAGGTGGAAAGACAACATAAAAGAAGGAACCAATCTGGAACCAGAAGAGGCCCAGGCAGCGACCGCTGATGGGGAGGGGGGGGGGAGGCGTGGGATTTTAAGGTTCATATGTGACCCCATCGGTACGGAATGACCAAACTGGACCTGACAAAAAATGTAAAATGGCTCACAGATCCAACTTCATTGCATCGAGGCGCTCCCATGCGTGCGCTCCTATATGTGCGGTCCCATACGTACGCTCGTATACGTGCGCTCCCATACGTTCGCTCCTATACGTGCGCTCCTATACGTGCGCTCCTATACGTGCGCTCCCATACGTGCGCTCCCATACCTGCGCTCCCATACGTGCGCTCCCATACGTTTGCTCCTATACGTACGCTCCTATACGTTCGCTCCTATACATGCGCTCCTATACGTGACCAGCCCCTGTCACTGCTGAAAGTACTTCCCACAGAACATGGACACAGAATCTGTCTCACCATCATACCGTCCCTTTGACCTAAAGCCCCTACTACTGTCATCTGTATTCCCCCGTAGTGCTTCAGGTGCTCAACAACTGATGGTTTCTGAATCATTTTGTTTTGCCTCATGCTCATCCCACCTTAATCACCTTTTCAGACATGCATGGAACGTACTCATTGTTTGTATTCCTCTGCAGCCCATGAGTAGTCCTTCGGTTCATCAACAAACCTTGCCTTATTTATGTATGCCAATAAATATTTTACCACGAACCTTGCTAGCTCTAATAGTCTGCTTATCGACCTGAATATTTGTATTGAAACGATTGTAAGCTGGGAGGTGGGGTTGTGGTGGGGGGGGGGGCGGTTGTTGTTCTGGCTGAGATGTAAGGCTTTGGTGTTTCATGATACTTCTTCTTCTTTTCTTCTTCTTCTTCTTCTTCGTATGCTGTCAGACGAAGAAAGCAGCTGTCATCCTGAGACCTGTCGACACTGCCATAGAGCTTGTCTAGTGTTACGACTGGTGATGGCCACATGCGCTTTCTCGGGTCCTCGTATGTCGCGCAATTTTGCAGCAGATGTTCAGGGGTAATTTTACCGGTACCTCAGGTGCATTCGTCAGTAGCACCTATCTTCAATTTATTGAATAGATGGTATCTCAGTCTGTCGTGGCCTGTGCGGAGTCTGAAGACCACGACCTGCTCTCTTCTGTTCAACTGGTAATAGGCATAGTTTTGTGTGTAGCCAGTATGTTCTGTTTCTCATTTGGTCATGTATCTAGCCCTAATAAACCCTTTGGACTCTTCATAGGTCACACTATAATCTTTCATGATACGAGCGAATAGAAGCGCAAAACAAAGGCTAGTTAGCAGACTGCATGTTTTAAGTGTCTCAGGGCCTGAAGGTAGGTGAGATAGGTACCTCGTTCTGTCGGAGAAGGACGATAAACTCGGAGATCCTGTATACATTAAATAACCATTTATATTTGAACAATCTAAAAGAATGCGGTTGTTAGCCGCTGTCCGTGAATCAAATATGAATGAAACGTAATTCCTACCTAACAGTGACTTGAATAAAGGACATATCTGTAGCAGCCCCGTCGTCATGCAATCGTGGAGCAGGCCGTTAACCTTTTGTCTGCACGCTCGATCTTCAGGTATTAAAGAAAATATCAGACGGATTAGGAGGAGTGATTAAGTGAGTTAGTTATCCAGGTTAAAAGTACCAAGACAGAAACAATTTAAAAACAAGTATGGTTGAAGATTTCTGTTTTTGTTTCTGTTTCTAAGAATCGACCGTCACTGTACTACGAGCATACCCTTGGGTGCTCAGTCTCACTCATCAAAGGGCGTAAGGTATGGATACTGATGGTTCCTGTAGCTCGCTGGTTGTACACTCTCCTGGTCCGTCCGCTCATGCGCCCCACTCCGCTCGAACCTCGTTTAATGTCGAAACTTTGCAGTCTGTCGATTTCTGCTTCTATTGCTGTGTCCGTATCCAGCAGGTGGTCATTTGCTAAAAAGCCAGAAAAACACTGAGCTTAATGACTTAAGAGCAGCACTCTGTCAACTTTGCCAGCAGTCTGCACCAAAAAGGGTAGTGGTACAGTGGGTCCCATTACACTGCAACATCCAAGGCAACGAGGAGGCAGACAGACTGGCAAAAGAAGGCGCAAGACTACCACAAACAGATACTAACTAGTATGACGTACGAAGAGTCAAAACGGCTTATCAAAGCCAGATACATGACCAAATGGGAAACCGAACATACTGGTTACACCAAAAACGATGCCTATTACCAGTTGAACAGAAGAGAGCAGGTCGTTGTCTTCAGACTTCGCACTGGCCACAATAGACTGAGGTACCACCTATTCAACAAATTGAAGATAGGTGGAACCGACGAATGCCCGTGTGGTACCGGGAAAATGACCGCTGAACATCTGCTGCAGAACTGCCCGACATACGAGGATCAGAGAGAGCAGATGTGGCCATTGCCAGTGGAACTGCAAGACAAGCTCTATGGTAGTGGCGAGAGTCTCAGGATGACCGCCGCTTTTTTCGAAAAAATAATGGTTACTGTCTGACTGCGTACGAAGAAGAAGAAGAAGAAGATTTCAAAATGTCACTTCTATCCATCACTAATGTGCCCATGATGGGAGCTTGTGAAGCCAAGATGTCAGCTCTTTCAGCAGTATCTCAGACATCAAAGGATCAAGAATCAAGAGAGGGTCGTCATAGATGGCACAGGTTGAAGATTAAGACGAAGAATACTCCAATTATCTTCTATAGATCAAAGCAACAGTGTCTCTAGGAAACCAAGTGTTGGAGAAAACGGAAGTTTGCTTATCGCGGTAGTGTGGTATCCCTCCAACAAGGAGAGAAAGAGGAGATAAAAAACCGCTTAAATAAGGAGAGAACTGCCTTTGGCGATGAAACCAATTTGGAAATGCAGCTAGTAGGAAAACTAAACTTAGGCTATAGACTAGTAGTATCTTACCTGTACTTCTGTTTGGTTCAGTATTCCTGGAAGATGACAAAGATGGATACCCAGAGATTAAAAACCTTCCACTATACATGCCTTCGCAGAATTTGTAGAGTGTTTTGGCCAGACGAAATATCAAATGACAAGCTCTTCATGATCATCATCATCATCATCATCATCAGCCCCGTAGCCTCAAAGATCATTGGGGCACCAATACTGCAGATTATTGGACCAGTTCCCGCCATTCCACTCAGTTTCCCTGCTCCTTCTCTCCCTCCCTCTCTTACGCCTCCCAGGCACAGTACCTTGCAGGAGAATCTTGGTCAACACAGACGGTCTTGAAACATGCCCATACCACGTGAGGTTGCATGCTTTTCCCATAGTCAATAGGTCTTTATATTGGCCGACCTGTCAATTAACAGTGTCCAAAACTGACTAATTCGTGACGTGGTCTAGACACAAAATGCCGAGAATCCGATACCGACACTTCATTACCATTCCACAAACTCTTGGCCATAGAAACGCTGCCAGCTCTAGAAACGCTGCCAGCTCTAGAACCGCCGCCAGCTCTAGAACCACCGCCAGCTCTAGAACCGCTGCCAGCTCTAGAACCGCTGCCAGCTCTAGAACCGCTGCCAGCTCTAGAACCACTGCCAGCTCTAGAACCGCTGCCAGCTCTAGAACCGCTGCCAGCTCTAGAACCGCTGCCAGCTCTAGAACCGCTGCCAGCTCTAGAACCGCTGCCAGCTCTAGAACCACCGCCAGCTCTAGAACCGCTGCCAGCTCTAGAACCGCTGCCAGCTCTAGAACCGCTGCCAGCTCTAGAACCGCTGCCAGCTCTAGAACCGCTGCCAACTCTAGAACCGCTGCCAGCTCTAGAACCGCCGCCAGAGTCCATGTTTCGCACACGTAAAGATACACAGAAGTGACAAGTGCATATATTAAACTCAACTTGAATTTCAGGTCGATGCTTTTACTCTTCCATATTGCTCTCAGTTTAATCAGGGCAGCCATGGCCATCGCTGTTCTTGCCTGAATCTCAGTTCTGTCAGGGCAGCCATGGCCATCGCTGTTCTTGCCTGAATCTCAGTTCTGTCAGGGCAGCCATGCCCATCGCTGTTCTTGCCTGAATCTCAGTTCTGTCAGGGCAGCCATGGCCATCGCTGTTCTTGCCTGAATCTCAGTTTAATCAGGGCAGCCATGGCCATCGCTGTTCTTGTCTGAATCTCAGTTCTGTCAGGGCAGCCAAGGCCATCGCTGTTCTTGCCTGAATCTCAGTTTAATCAGGGCAGCCATGGCCATCGCTGTTCTTGCCTGAATCTCAGTTTAATCAGGGCAGCCATGGTCATCGCTGTTCTTGTCTGAATCTCAGTTCTGTCAGGGCAGCCATGGCCATCGCTGTTCTTGCCTGAATCTCAGTTCTGTCAGGGCAGCCATGGCCATCGCTGTTCTTGCCTGAATCTCAGTTCTGTCAGGGCAGCCATGGCCATCGCTGTTCTTGCCTGAATCTCAGTTCTGTCAGGGCAGCCATGGTCATCGCTGTTCTTGTCTGAATCTCAGTTCTGTCAGGGCAGCCATGGCCATCGCTGTTCTTGCCTGAATCTCAGTTCTGTCAGGGCAGCCATGGCCATCGCTGTTCTTACCTGAATCTCAGTTTAATCAGGGCAGCCATGGCCATCGCTGTTCTTGCCTGAATCTCAGTTCTGGAACCTTCCGCATCCATGAGTGCACCCAGTATTTGAACTCCATAACAATTTACAATGGTTGGCATTTTTCACAATCAAACTCGTTAAGGCCTCTGAGAAGTTGACCATACTCTACTCTGCACTAATTTCATTCCAAACATTTGAGCGACATTGTCAAGGTTTGGGATTAACTCGCAAGTTCTTACTTCATTTCAGTCAGTCGGGTCATGTCATCAACAAACCAGTCCCTTCTATAAATCCAAAATGGCGTCCCCGGACATAATGGCTCCAACAGATTACAACATCCGCCCTGTACGAGGCCTAGAAGAAAGCCGCAACAGTAGGTCATGGATCTGGCCGACCGACGCAACGGGCCTCAGACGCCTTAGCGAACATTATTATTATCAAAATAATATTACATTAACAAATAGAAGACCAAATATGATAGTTATGAACGAGTTGTGTGCATGGGCTAAGCTTTCAAATAACATACACCCAGTAGCCAATCAAAACCATGCATTAATGGTTACCAATATTTTCCACATCGCGGCCTCCCGCTGGTTCTGGTCCGGATATTACTGAATTTTCTTTTCTGATGTTTGGTGTGTATCATATTTGCATATATATATATATATATATATGTCATCATCATCATGTAGCATGTATTTTGTAGAACGTCGCTCCCATCACAGTCTGTCTGAAAGAAACTGGTTCCCTTGCCAAAACTCCAGCCTCCGCCACAGTCATACTCAGACATTCCTGGATATCTTGGCACCTTCATCTTCTTGGTGGAGAAGATGGGGGTGGAGGCAGAGAGAGTGGTACTGCAGCCACACAGAAGTAATAAAACCAATGTCCCTGATCAGTACTGGCCCTCTGGTCAATAAAGGGATGGTCAATGCCAATCCTATATCCATCAGCCCAGACCCCTCTAGCCGCATCATGATTGCGCGAGGGGAGACTTCGAAGGACATGAACATTCCAGTCGTCTGCTGGTCACTTTGTAACGAGACTGCATGACTGGTTGACTACAGAATCTGCAGAGTTTTCTAAACCAGTATAAAGACGAAAAGTTAAGTTAAGAACTTCTGGAATTGACCTCGCACACCACCAGTGAATGTTCGCATGCCAAAAATGAAACAATGGAAGACCTCAACAGAAATGTCACCAGAAATGTCACCAGAAATGTCATTACAAATGTCACCAGAAATGTCACCAGAAATGTCACTAGAAATGTCACTAGAAATGTCACCAGAAATGTCACTAGTAATGTCACCAGAATTGTCACCAGAAATGTCATTACAAATGTCACCAGAAATGTCACCATAAATGTCACTAGAAATGTCACCAGAAATGTCACTAGTAATGTCACTAGAAATGTCACCAGAAATGTCACCATAAATGTCACTAGAAATGTCACCAGAAATGTTACTAGTAATGTCACCATAAATGTCACCATAAATGTCATTACAAATGTCACAAGAAATGTCACCATAAATGGCACTAGAAATGTCACTAGAAATGTCACTAGAAATGTCACTAGAAATATCACCATAAATGTCACTAGAAATGTCACCAGAAATGTCACCATAAATGTCACCACAAATGTCACTAGTAATGTCACCATAAATGTCACTAGAAATGTCACCATAAATGTCACTAGAAATGTCACCAGAAATGTCACTTGAAATGTCACCATAAATGTCACTAGTAATGTCACCATAAATGTCACCATAAATGTCACCAGAAATGTCACAAGAAATGTCACCAGAAATGTCACCAGAAATGTCATTACAAATGTCACCAGAAATGTCACCAGAAATGTCACTAGAAATGTCACTAGAAATGTCATTACAAATGTCACCAGAAATGTCACCATAAATTTCACTAGAAATGTCACCATAAATGTCACTAGAAATGTCACCATAAATGTCACCATAAATGTCACCATAAATGTCACAAGAAATGTCACTAGAAATGTCACCAGAAATGTCACCAGAAATGTCACCCTAAATGTCACCAGAAATGTTATTACAAATGTCACCAGAAATGTCACCAGAAATGTCACCATAAATGTCACCAGAAATGTCACCAGAAATGTCACCAGAAATGTCACCAGAAATGTTATTACAAATGTCACCAGAAATGTCACCAGAAATGTCACCATAAATGTCACCAGAAATGTTATTACAAATGTCACTAGAAATGTCACCAGAAATGTCACGATAAATGTCACCAGAAATGTCACCAGAAATGTTATTACAAATGTCACTAGAAATGTCACCAGAAATGTCAAAAGAAACACGGAATGACACCAACATCGGGTGACAAAGCCACCACACGACAGAAAACGGCACCTCCCCACTACCTCTAACGACACTGGTGGATAGAAAATGATAATGAAATATTAAATATGGACTGAGTAGTCTCGAGATAAGGATCTGCCTCGGATGCCGGAGGTCGCGAGTTCGAATCACGGTAGAGACCCGAATTATTTTAATGTGGATGTTCTGGTAAAAATTCTCCTGATCTCCGGATAGTGAGATCGGACTCCCGTGTTCAGTGTCGATCACGTTAAAATCCAGTGGCAGTTAGGAATAAGAAAGAGTAGGCTTAACGACCGCTGCCCGGACAAAATACAGAATTCTAGTTACAAATCAACCGAAATTATTTGTACCTTTTCCCAGTCCTAGTAAGCCGCAGAAAGTTTAAAATAGCTACTACTGATAGCCATCGGCTACTTGACAACAGACATTAACAACTTGCTTGTTTGAATACCAGGATTCCAGGTATTTGTAGCGGTTGGCGGCTCAAAGCTGCCAAGACCTTTCTCCCCCTCCACGTGTGATCCTGGATATATAAGGCAGACTGGCTAATGTGTAGGGATCGAAGAGAGAAGGTTAACCTATTATACAAAAATGCCACCTGAAGTCAGATGTGTCGGACCGAAACGTATAAATATCGAAGTCAAGCTGTGAACTACAATACAACGCATTCGGTTCTCCAGACCACATCCTAAACGTTTTTCTGGTCTTCGTAAAGGGGTTTGAGAATGAACAAAGAAGAAGATATTTTCTATGCGTATCTAAGCGATTGTTGTCTCTGCTTTATGTAATCTCTACCCTTGCAGATTTGATTCGTATTCGTTACATAATACAAGATCGTTATATATTGTTTTGAAATTATCGCTATCCATTGCTATTCGTATATCGCCCTTGACTGATGATAGTAAGTTAGGAATTAATCGGGTCTTTCCTTTTCGCTGGGTTAGCCCAAGTCTATATTCAATAGTTACAACTGATTCTGCCCTTTTCACGAACGCCCTAAATCGAGTCTGGAACAAACAGAGGCTTGCATTGAAAACCAAGATACGAATTGACATAACCTGTGCCGTCCATCGTGCTGTATGGTTGCGTAACTTGGACTAGTCCGCAGAGAGATCAGAATCGTATTGAAGCCTTCCAAGTGCATAGCTAGATGAGCATTATTGCAATCCACTGGCCTGACTGGATATTAAACAACGAAGTCACCATACTGAGGACTCGAAAGCACCTTTACAGTGCTAAACCGTCGCCGTTTAGCCATTTTTGACAAGTAGCCACTTTTCGAGGACGTCCACTCCCACTAATCTCTAAAAGCAGAATACTATGAGCAGCAACGATGGGAAACGACCATCTCGTAATGGTTTTACCCTCGTGGCCGTCCATGCATTACCTGGCTAGGTCTAATATAAAAGAAATCATCCTTATTGCATGCAGCGATAGATTCGATCACTCATAGTTGTCATGGACAATTGCACAGTTATCGCCTACATGGACTTCCTACTTGCCTACCTACCTAATTCTAGACCTAATTACCTACTTGCCTACCTACCTACGAGGCGTGTTGAAACCGGGCCAAACTGCAACAAGTGAACATACGTACGATGACGTCACTTCTGGTGTAAACAGCGCATACCAACCGTCGAGTTTGCAAACTTTCATTTTCCTGCCATTCATAGTTTCCCCAGTAGACCCTTGAAAACATGGCGGGTGTGTTAAGGAATCCGTCCAGAGTTGATCAGCAAGCGGTGATTCGGTTTCTAACAGCTGAAGGATGTCGACCAGTTGACATTCATCGCAGAATGCAGGCAGTGTATGATGACACAAGTGTGTCGAAGACAACAGTGAAGAACTGGACAACGTGTTTAAGGAAGGACGTGAGTTAACGAAACAATATGCACCTGACCTGGTCACGGAAGTTCTTTCGTTAACTCACGTCCTTCTTTAAACATCGTTGTTCAGTTCTTCACTGTTGTCTTCGACACACTTGTGTCATCATACACTGCCTGCACTCTGCAATGAATGTCAACTGGTCGACATCCTTCAGCTGTTATAAACCGAATCACCGCTCGCTGATCAACTCTAGACGTATTCCATATCACGTCCACCATGTTCTCAACGTTCTGTTGAGGAAACTTTGAGTCGGATCATAATGCCATTTTGCAAACTTGAGGGTTAGTATGTGTTGTTTACACCAGAATGACGTCATCATGCGCATCCGACGTATGTTCTCTTGTTGCAGTTTGGTCCGGTTTCATTTGAACACGCCTCGTATTTTGACTAAAATAAAACAGAACTGAACACTGACACCGCCTATCCACCCTCCCTCGTTACTCAACTCTCCACACTCCATCATCACCCACCTCTAAACACACCATGATCACCTCCCCCTACCCCACCTTCCACACAGCCCCCACACACTGAGGATCTCTAGGGGCACGCATTCTGGGTTGAGAACCGCCTCTGTAAATCGGCATCATAATTATCTGCCCATTTTCGCGATATCGGGTCACGAATACGTTCTTTGTGCTGTCAGTGGCAAGTGCTCAATCCTAAATGTTGGTCGCACTTCCTTATTTGAGTATTTTAATCATGATATTGTACCGCGCCGACTGACATTAGGGGAGCATTTTCTAACTTACTTTCTATTTCTTTTTTCGCATCAATAGATCTTGGGGTTATAATTGACCATACAGGTAAGACGAGTGAGCAAGTCCAGGTAGCAGTGAAAAAGGCAAATGCAATGTACGATAAAAAGAAATATTAAACATAGGAGCAAGGAAGTAATAGTCAAACTGTATAAATCATTAGTTAGACCTAGATTGGAGTACTGTGTACAGGTGTGGAGTGCTTATCATAGAATGGATATAAACATGCTGGAGAGTATACAAACAAGAGCGACAAAGCTGATAGTGGGATTCCAGAATTACAGTTATGAGAAAATCTCTGAAAAACCGACCTACAGTGTCTAGAAGAGAAACGAATTCGAGGTGACTTAATATCGGTTTATAAGATGATCAGAGGAATACATAAATTAGACTATAACAAGTTTTTTTCAAAATACAACCACCAACGAGAACAGGAGGACACAGTCACAAATTAATTAAAGAAAGGTCCAGATTGGATATTAGAAAATATGTTTTTAGTCAAAGAGTGGTGAATGCTTGGAATGCATTGCCACCGGAAATAGTGGAGGCATTCAAAAATAGATAGGATGCGCATACGTCTGTTTTGTACATATAAAATAAACTGGTTACAGAATCTGCAGTCTTCTAGATAGTATGCAGGCGTTAAGGTAAGTTAATAGGAGGATCGGGTCACTCCACGAAAAGCTGGCTTCCTTGTAGGAAACATGTAGGTAGCCAGCTTATGCGACAGCCAACCGTCGGTGAGTGTATGAGTTCCAGGCCGTATGCAATGAAGATGATGTCTTTCAAAACTTACCGAACCAGGTGGTACGTGGACGGCCGCGGGGGATTGGACTAAAACAGAGAAGGCTATTTCCTTTTAGAGAGCTGGTATCTTCTTCTTCTTCTTTGTTCGTTTCCCATTCCCTCCCTCTACCAAGCTCTAAATAGGCCTGTGTAAGTCGCAGGGTATAGTCTGAATAACGGAATGCGTTGTGCAATTGTTTACAGTTTGACTGCGATATTTGTACCTTTTGGTCCGAAAAAACCGACTTCAGTATAGCATATTTGGGTACTGGGTTGACCTTCCCTTTTCGATCCTTTCTCCTTAGCCAGTTTGATCTGTTGCAGAGCTGACATTATGTGACATCCTCGGCAAGCGGACCACCTGTTACAAGAACGAAACGGCGACGGTTTATTATGGTGAATTTGCTCTCGAGGTCTGCCCATCGAGGGACCTCGTCGCTTGAGACTCCGCCATACTATAGGAATCACACGCCTGTGTCCCAGCATTATTGCGGGTCTGTAATCGTGACTTGACAGAAACTTTGTTTTATAAAATGAAGTTGCTTGTCTCATCTACACCCCAACTTAGTCGTTTTTATGAAATACATAATAGCCTGCCTGTTGTTGATGAATCAAATGTTTCGCTTCCGGTAAAACATAGGGCCCCCACTAGAGCTGGCTCATTCTACACAAATCATGTACCAGCCAAATGGGGCATGAAGAAAAGCATGCTTCTTTATTCAACACTATCAGCAAAGAACCAATCATGTTAGAGGAAGAGTTGTTGGAAGATGTGGATACCTTTACTGACTTGGATACCTTTACTGACTTGGATACCTTTACTGACTTGGATACCTTTACTGACTTGGATACCTTTACTGACTTGGATACCTTTACTGACTTGGATACCTTTACTGACTTGGATACCTTTACTGACTTGGATACCTTTACTGACTTGGATACCTTTACTGACTTGGATACCTTTACTGACTTGAATACTTTTACTGACTTGGATACCTATACCTACTTGGATACCTTTACTGACTTGGATACCTTTACCTACTTGGATACCTTTACTGACGTGGATACCTTTACTGACTTGGATACCTTTACCTACTTGGATACCTTTACTGACGTGGATACCTTTACCTACTTGGATACCTTTACCTATTTGAATACCTTTACCTATTCGGATACCATTACCTATTTGGATACCTTTACCTACATGAATACCTTTACCTACTTGGATACCTTTAACTATTTGGATACCTTTACCTATTTGAGCACCACAATTCACACGTGAAGGGGTACAGTAGCAGATGTCAAGACCAGAATTGGAAAGACATGTAAGGCACTCTTGACACTAAACAGGAAATAGAGATATAAAGAAATCAAAGTTAGAATATTAAACACCAGTGTCAAGTCGGTGATGCTGTCTGGAGCAGAGACATGTAGGACGATCACAGGCATTCAACAAACACTCCAGTCCTTCATTTACAGATGCCTAAGATGGATAACGGGAAAAAAGTGACATGCCATGATGCGTGTGTTGCGTGTACAGGCGAACAGGGTCCCCCAGATTACAGAGCTGCCCTGGATATGATATGCCAGAGAAAATGCAACAGGCCCATAGAAACAACACTGGAGGAGAAACTGTATGAACCTTTTTGGGAACTACAAAACACAATGAAGTTTAAACAAGAGACAACAATGCAAATATAAACATAATTTTTTTCAGGCGAACGAAGGAAGAAAACAACAAGAATAATTCAGTTCACTCAATTGTAAATGTGTGCATTGCTTACTGTTAATGGCGGATAGACGGCGAAGAAGGGAACTGTCTGCCAAGCTTCATAAAATACTTTGGTCTAAATAGATGAAAGTCTCTTATACCGGTACCTGCTATTGGAGTGTTTGTTTGAGACAATGATCAAAAGACTAGTATTTATCTACACAAGGAACAACATTACAGAAGGTGACGTAATCGGCATCCCGGAATTCCAACACCGGACTTCCAGATGACGGAGGCGCCTTGCCACAAGAGAGAGAGAGAGAGATGAGTTAAGATAATAGACCAGCGGGACATCCTATAAAAATGTGTCACATTAGGCAGCACTTCGCCCAGACCAAACTGAGATGCTGTGAGCGATCAAATGTTAATCCGAGGCACTTCAACGACATATCTGTCGTCTTTTGTTTTTTTTCTTTTTCTTCTTCTTCTTCTTCTTCTTCTTCTTCTTCTTCTTCTTCTTCTTCTTCTTCTTCGTCTTCTTCGTTTTTAATCACCCGCTACCATGCCTTGGCAATGGCTTTATATGTAGCAAGATATTGCCCAGAGGACGGAAGGAGTTGTGTTACTAGCTTACAGTTTGACTGCGATAGTTGCACCTTTAGGTCCAAAACATCCGACTTCAGCAAGCATTTTTTAATAACGCGTTCGCCTTTGCTCTTCGATCCCATCTCTTTAGCCAGTCTGCTCTGCTGCAGTCTGTTATCCAGGATCACCGCGAGGAGGTGTAGAAGGGTCTTGGCAGCTCTGGTTCACTGGCCCTGACGCTAGCAGTCAGCTATGGATCGCTGACCACTGAAGCTCACACGCTGCCGACATATCTATTAAAAGGAACCTAGATGTTAGTTTGCACTTTAGAATTGTTCTTGGAACACTACATCATGGATGCCTTGTTGTGGTTGACCTGTCAGCTAGAATCCCCACAACACTATGAGATTTCCTGCACTAGCTTCCTCTGAGAATCTCATGCCTGTTTGAACCAGTCCTGTACCACTTATTGACTACCACTTCAGATGAGCTTACTTCTGTGGAAGCACTAATTCTATCCGTTAAGTATGCTCAGCTATCTCTCCAATCTTTGTAATCGTCTTCTCCTCCATGCTTGGCAGGGAGCATGCAGATCTATTCCCCCCAGAAACTGTTATACCCTTTCAAAAAGCTATAAAAGCCTTGGAGAGTACCGGAAGCGATGTGGTTTTTAAAGTGAGACACATTCTTTAATTGGTTAAGACTTTCAGCAGTGGGCCAATCAGTGCCAATTTAGACTCCATTACGAGAAATGTCCGGTTTCAACGAACGTAATGATTGGCCAAATAACTTTGACGACTTCTCTTAAGTAGCGAATGGCTTCTTTCTATGCTTTGACGTCATTGCAAGCTCCCGACAATCAATTCTCGTTTTTGTTAACCACTTTGTGTCGTTTTATTCATATTGTCCAGTGTTTTACCGGAGTCGAAATGGGAGTCAAGAATCGTAACATTGCAATCTGCTAGATAAGAAGTAAAAGGCAACTAATAATGAAAGAAGTGCGACTAACGTCAATCGAATTGTGCTACAAGATTTGAGATAATAAATTAGTCTTTACTTAGGCGTCAGTGGGCCTGTTACATCGATAGACCACTACAATGGCCACGTGTTTCAACTTCTCCCTAGGTCTCTTTAAGAGTTGAAGGGGAGTCTGCCAACTGTTGGAGTCATGAGGTTCAGGGGCGACCACACTGCGCCTTCAGCCAGCCGGTGAGCGGTCTTAGCACAGAGAAAGGGTTTGCAAAGGGGGGGGGGAGGGCTGATGAGCTAGGACATCCTGCTCTTACGGGACAACATAGACGAAGATGGATCGGCGGGTCTCGAACCACATTTTCCAAGATGATGGGAGAGATTTGTCTGCGTAATGATCTCAGAATTGGGAACAAGGTTGAGCAATCAAACTCCCAGAATCCGTCGCTGGTTGCGCTTCTGAAAAGCCCCAAGTCTTGATATGTCGCGTTTAAGCACTGTCCAGATTTCGAAGCCATAAATGAGTACGAGGATCATATAAATAAAGTTAGTTGCCCATCGTAACCAATAATGGCGAAATCATCACAGAGTTTGTCTCGATGAGGTAGCTTGTATTGTATTTGGATTATAGCGAGTAAGAAGCTGCGCTGGTCATCAACCTCACTTTATGGTCCCCAGCTACCTTGGACCAGTAGCAAGACATAAGACAAAAGGAGATAATTCAAGATACATGCACTCTGATTCCAAACTCTTTTCCTTTGAGACACGGAGCATACATCGGTGGAAGAGGCATCATTTCTGTTGCAGGTATATCCACCCAAGGAGAAGATAGTTCATTGCGGTGACGGCGAGACCGAACCGCCCTGCCATGTCGGAGCCAAGGGGCCGTCAGCTGTGATCATAAAAATCAGGTTTAAAAATTTGTTGGTGCTTTCCGGAAGTATCTTCATGGACTACTATACACGGAGAGGTTGTGCCGGAGCCGAGGTTCTGTACATTAGTCTTGGTAGCGGATATACGAGGCATGTTCAAATGAAACCGGACTAAACTGCAACAAGTGAACTTACGTACAATGCGCATGATGACGTAACTTCTTGTGTAGACAACACATACCAGCCGTCGAGTTTGCAATATTTCATTAACCTCTGACTCATAATTTCCTCAGCAGACCGTTGACAACATGTTGGGTGATACGGAATCCTTCCAGAATTAATCAGCGAGCGGTGATTCGGTTTTTAACATCTGAAGGATGTCGACCAGTTGACATTCATCGCAGAATGCAGGCAGTCTGCGAGGACCCGAATTTCTGCATTCATTTTGACGATGGCATCTTCTGACGCAGCAATATGCGCCTGACCTGGTCTCGGAAGATCTTTCGTTAACTTACGTCCTTCTTTAAACACTGTTGTCCAGTTCTTTACTTTTATCTTTGACACACTTTTGTCATCATGAGGAAAATGGAATTGTGCATACTTCACGGTTGGTATGTGCTGTTTACAGCAGAAGTGACGTCATCATGCTCATGATACGTATGTTCACTTGGTGCAGTTAGGTCCGGTTTAATTTGAACATGTCTCATAGTTAAACCAATATTTTGTTGTTTCGTGGTCTAGATATTCGAGAGACCATTGCGATGCTGAGTTGTCTTGGTCAAACATAACTACGAGAGTATCATCGGTATGTGCGATGAGGCAGTTACACCAACATCATCATCACCAACATCATCAATATCACCAACATCATCATCACCAACATCATCAACATCACCAACATCATCAACATCACCAACATCATCATCACCAACATCATCAACATCACCAACATCATCATCACCACCAACATCATCATCATCACCAACATCATCATCACCATCATCATCAACATTACCAACATTGCTCTCATGTCAGCCGATCTGTAAGACACTCGATCCCTGGCTAGCTCTCCCGCCTCTGCCACTGTCAACCCCATATCCTCTGTAATGTCCCTTGTCTATCTTCTCCTCGGTCTGTCTCTGCCTCTATCACCAAGTACCATACCCTCTAGTACTGTCCTGTTCTTACCATTGTGACGTTTGATGTGACCGAAATATGTGTATGCCCTAGATCTAATGTAGTCTACTTGTCAGTTCTGTTCTGTATCCAGCTCCTGTAGGATTTCTGCATTTTTCTTTTTCGCTACGTATACTATTTTGAGCAAAACATACTGATCGGACAATTTTAGTCAGGGTCAGACAAAACATACTGTTCAGACAATTTTAGTCAGGGTCAGGTAGACATAATGATTGGACAATTTTAGTCAGGGTCAGGTAAACATAATGATTGGACAATTTTAGTCAGGGTCAGGTAAACATAATGATTGAACAATGTTAGTCAGGGTTAGGTAAACATAATGATTGAACAATGTTAGTCAGGGTTAGGTAAACATAATGATTGAACAATGTTAGTCAGGGTTAGTTAAACATAATGATTGGACAATGTTAATCAGAGTTAGGTAAACATAATGATTGGACATTGCTAGTCAGGGTCAGGAAAAAACATTCTGTCCTAGACCTCGCACTCCCCCCCCCCCCCCCCGCCCCCACCTCACTTCCATACAGCGAGGCTAATGAGGGGTGGGGGATCGACGTGATCCCTGTATTAGTGAGCGAGCGATACGCAGATGCATCTCACAACCGACTGGGAGATTCCCGTATACCTTCTTCAGCACGTTCTGGATGTAAGGTAAGCTAATGTAAGCCATCCTGCATAGCTTTTATCGCAGAGAAAACAAAAGAGCAAACTTGTTCATTGCGCGCATTCGCAAGAACAGAAACAATATTGTTCTCCATTCTCAATATTTAACGAGCTTATGTACCAGGATTCACTTCTAGGGGATGATTGAGTAAAGACCGTTTTTCTGTAAAATTGAATTTCCTTTTATCGAAAATCCTCAATTTTGTTCAATCACATAATCGAGAAGGAACAATAACTCTGTAACTTATCAAACAAGAGAACGTCATATAAGTCGTAGCGTCACAACCTACGTCCCGTTACCTAGCAACACACAGTCTTAGAACCCCTGGCTCTTATCTTGTCAATCAATATATCATTGGAAACCCCGATATATGGATCAGATAGGCCTCGTGCATATTTCTATCCATTACGAAATATGTCAGTCCCCATTTGTCATGCTCTGCTCTGTTTTTTTGGCCGAGTTGCACACACTGGACGAATTGGCTGGAATATGTTTTAACTGGGGTAGGTGATCCGTGAATTGGGTAGATTCTAGAACAGGACTGATGTTCGTGGTTTTAAAAATATTTTGATTGAAGAACGTTAATCGATTCCGACTGTGGTACCCGGACTGAGAGAGGATATGGTTATTGTAACCTAACAAATCACAATGTTCGTTGCTTTTAAATGTTTACAATGAGTTTTTATGTATGGTTTTGGGCGGTCTGAAAAGCGGCAAGCTGCAATATCTTTCCGCCCATTCCGAGCGTGCTGATGAAGATGGATCGGGTTCCTCCAGGCTGTTGTGCTATGGAGGGATTCATCTGTGTGACGCTTATTACTCTGGGGATCATGTCGATCCTCATCTCGTTAGCCACAGGGAAGTAGTCTGTTTCAAGGGAGGGAGGAGAATGATCTTGGTCTGTCTACCTGACTCTGATTCTTGTTCTTGTTCTTGTTCTTGTTCTTCTTCTTCTTCTTCTTCTTCTTCGTTTTTTTCCTCCTTCTTCATCTTTCTCTTCATCTTTTCTTCTTCATTTTCTTCTTATTTTTCTTCCTCTTCTCGGATGCGCATAGTTATGTTTAGATCAAGTGAATGTAAAAGAAACTGCTTGTATACAGACTGTCTATGAAGACGTAAATTTAAGATAAATATTATGGTTATGATGTCAACATTTTCTTCTTCATCAATAAACTAATCCTATGCTCCTATCCCGGTGAGGTTCCTTCGCCGGTCCCACCACAGCTTTTCGAGCATGGTCGCTCAAACAGACTAGACTGCCTCTCTTTGGTCTGCATAGATAGGTCAGTCCTGCAGAATATGATTTGGTGTTTGCTTGGGTGCCCCACAATCGAACGTGACAGTGTCTCTGAGACCCATTCTATGGAGGTGGACCTTGAGTCTACAATGTCCTGTTCTGTGTCTGCCCATCTCTGCCAAATTTGTCTATGCCGTCATGTTCCGCTTTGTATTCTTTGTGCCGGTCTCTTCATCCGTCCTCGTGGACAGTTTGATGAGTTTCTTTTCTTTTTTTTTATTGCTCTGTTGATGGAGAGTTTGTCGGCCGCCACTTCCGGTTTTTGCGAGCTCATCTGCTGTCTCGTTTCTAGGGATCCACTGAAGGACTAAATCTGCTTTTTTTTTGAGACATCAATCCTGTTTTGGATAAGACATCCAACAAAAGCCCAGCCAAAAAGTCCCTGATAAATCAACCACAAATAACTAGCTGTCCACTAAAGTACCGACATTTATCTCCATTTTCGTCATATTTGGTGATTCTATATTCTCTCTATTTAACGATTCCTCAGGATTGGCATTAGGATGAAGACGGATTGAATTTTTGCTACTATGCCGTTTACCTTATTTATTCAGAAAGAACAACTTTTAACAACATAATTGAACAAAAACTACACAAAAAATGATGCCTACTACCAGTTTAACAGAAAAGAGCAGGTCGTGGTCTTCAGACTCCGCACAGGCCACAACAGACTGAGGTACCATCTATTCAATAAACTGAAGATAGGTGGCACTAACGAATGCACCTGTGGTACAGAGAAAATGACCGCTGAACATCTGCTGCAAAATTGCCCGACATAAGAGGACCAGAGAAAGCGCATGTGACCATCACCAGTGCCAACACTAGACACGCTTTATGGCAGTGTCGACAGCCTCAGGATGACTGCTGCTTTCTTTGAACAAATTCACGTTGACGTCTGACAGCGTACGAAGAAGAAGAAGAAGAAGAAGAAGAAAAAGAAGAAAAACCATAAGTTAGTCACTTATTAAACAATAAGACTTTAACCGTCATTGAGCAAGTACAACCACTTAACTTCTTTATACTGGTTTATAAGACTCTGCAGAGACTGTATACAACCAGTTTCTTTTACATTTCCTTCACTTCATCTAAACATAACTAAGCGCATCCAATCTATTATTGAATGCATTAATTGACCTTGCCTCAAATATTTTATGGGGCAATGCATTCCAAGCATTCATCACTCTCTGCCTACAAAAACATCTCCTGGTATCTAATCTGAATCTTCTTTTAATAATTTTGTTTCTATGTCCTCTTGTTCTTTTATGCGATTGTATTTTGAAGAGAAAAACAAAAACTTGTTAAATTCTAATTTATCTTTTGCCTTGTCTATCTTATAAATCCGTATTAAATCACCTCGAATTCTTTTCTTAGACACTGTAGGCCAGTATTTTAGAGTCTTTCCTCATAACTGTAATTCTGGAATCCCACTATCAGTTTTGTCGCTCTTCTTTGTATCCTTTCCAGCATGTTTATATCTCCTCTATGATAAGGACTCCACACCTGTACACAGTACTCCAATCTAGGTCTAACTAATGCTTTATACAATTTGACAATCACTTCCATGCTCCTACGTTGCCAAGCAACATTCAATATTGGAAGCACTGCCTCTTATGTTGTCAATCAATAAGCGATATGTGGATTATGAATATTTCGGCCTTTTACGAAATGTGTCAGTTTCCGGTTGACATGTCCACTTTCTTTGTCCGGGTTTTATCCATGTGCTGAATTTGCGGTATTGTACGCCTGAAATGTGAGAGGTGTTCTGTGCTCTCTCTATGGTCTGTCACCGCCAATGACGAAAAGAGAACAAAAAATAAAAAGGCAAAGGCAAAAGCCGCCGTCCATCGTAGACGATGATGGAATAATTTATTTTGCTAGCACTATTTTGAATTAGGATTAACTGCGCTACTTTTTATCCTCACTCTCTCGTCTGGAGTCGCCCGACTCTAGTGGCAAGTCAAGGACAAGACGACTAGGAGGTGTCTACGAGATGCAGGGGACTCCACATCAAGCACCCGTAAAAAAGACCGCGGAGTCCGTAGTCGAACCCACACCAGCTGATCACGAGGCCGGCAGCTTAACCACTTCGCCACGGAATCCACCAATGACAGCGCATAATGCAAATCAAAGAGCCCCGGCTCGATCGGTCCGCCACCCATTGTCTGTAGTGCTTGCATGTTCCCTAGTCCTATGGTTTCATCTTCTCTTGTAATAGCTCTACATTTTGCCTCTCTGGGTCTACCCCGCTTCCTTTTGCCGCGAGGTTTCCACATAATCGCCTGTAGCGGTAGCCTATTGTCGCTCATCTGGAATACATGACCTGTGTATGCCCAACGTTTCTTCATGGTGACATTAGAAACATAATTTTGATTGGACTGTAATCGTACTTGCTCTGTACTCACGAATTTCCATCCAATGCCCAATAGTCGTATAATGTATTTATTTTCAAATACAATCCACCGATTTTCAATTGTCTTTGTCATATTCCACCTTTCACAACCGTAAGCGAGCATTGATATGTCGTCCGAGTTATGAAACTTGAGTTTGATATGATTTCTCAGGAATATAGATTTCCAAATACTTGTTATTCAGTTCAAGGCATTGGTGGCTCAAGGTGATCCAGGTCTGAATTTTCTTTGTTGCATCTCCATTTTGTGTCATTTTTAGTTTTCTTTCCACTTGTGCCGTTAAGCGGCGTTGGGAGCTTAAGTCGTCTATCCTGCGCCAAATGCGTAGCGTCGGTCAATGTGAGCCCTTGTCGCTGCCCAACCACTCTAATGTCATCTATCCACCTACCTCGCGGCCGCCCCCTTGCCCTGTAGCCAGATCTACCAGCATTGTAAGCCATCAGTGGAAGATGATGATGGTGCATTCTCATGAGATGACCAAACCAACTTATTTTCTGCCTGGAAATGTATTCGATATGGACACAATCGCATCAGAGACTGGTCAAATTGAGACATCTGAAGTACAACATATCTCAGACGATTCAAGATCCCCACGACGCTAAACGGCACAAGTGGAAAGAAAACTGACTAACTAACTAACTAACCAACTAACTAACTAACTAACTAACTAACTAACTAACTAACTAACGAACTAACTGACTGACTGACTGACTGACTGACTGACTGACTGACTGACTGACTGGCTGGCTGGCTGGCTGTGGCTGGCTGGCTGGCTGGCTGGCTGGCTGGCTGGCTGGCTGGCTGACTGACTGACTGACTGACTTACTGACAGACTGACTGACTGACTGACCGACCGACCGACCGACCGACCGACCGACCGACCGACCGACCGACCGACCGACCGACCGACCGACCGACCGACCGACCGACCGACCGACCGACCGACCGACCGACCGACCGACCGACCGACCGACCGACCGACCGACCGACCGACCGACCGACCGACCGACCGACCGACCGACCGACCGACCGACCGACCGACCGACCGACCGACCGACCGACCGACCGACCGACCGACCGACCGACCGACCGACCGACCGACCGACCGACCGACCGACCGACCGACCGACCGACCGACCGACCGACCGACTGACTGACTGACTGACTGACTGACTGACTGACTGACTGACTTATTTGACACAAGACGTAGTGCCGACCATACTTCGAATGTTGTCGTTCCGCATTCTGTCTCGTCTGGTAAAACCGATGACCGTCCTCAAACACTTTTTGTATCATTTTGCTGTTTAAATAGGATTTCAGAACATAATGGGTTATTTAAGGGTTGAGTCAGTCTAACGTTCGGTATGTCGGTGTGAAGAGAACAAACTATGGTCCATTACTGGTGTTGTCTGACAAAATCGAATAACCTCCTGCAGTCATTACTTACCATGAGACGATGCGCCTGAGAAATCCTCCCTTCAGTCATTACTGACTACGGCATAATGTGCCCTTGAACTGCCTACCTTCAGTCATTACTGACTATGATATAATACCCCCTTGAACTGCCTACCAACTTCCATAAGAGAGACAACTCTGATCATAAACAACTGCTGCCTTGCAGATAGGCTGGGGACAGCCAAAGGCTAAGGAGGGCATCCCTACAGAAACGCCTGTTGAAATCGGATGCACGGGGCCGCAAGCCTAACAAAACAGTGCAACGTAAATCGCAGTATGATGGCAGTACAACCTATCAGAAAAACGCATGGCGCTCATCCTGCGGAGTCCCGCCAGGCAGCGATAGTGCCGGGCCTCACGCCTCGAAGGGGCCCACCCTTGACTACTGGTGGTCACCCACCCATGTGTCGTAGAGTCAAGGCACATGGCTATGGGGCAACTTCTATTGGCCAAAACCTCAAGACCCTCAAAATACTACAGTGGAATGCGGAGGGAGTCATTAACAAAAAACTTTCCCTAACACACCACCTGCATGAAGGTAAGATTGACGTGGCATGTATCCAGGAAACGCACCTCAACAATAACCATAAATTCTCAATCAGAGGATACCAGACCCTCCGTCTAGATAGAGAAGGCCACAAAGGAGGGGTCCTGATACTGACCAGAAACTGCATAACGAGTAGCGCGGTATCTGTCAATCACACCGGACAAGCAGAAATTGTAGGAGTTGACATAATGGCTCAAGAGACGAAGCTCCGCATTTTCAATCTGTACGGACCACCAAATAGAGACCTATCGCTCTCGAGTATGGAGGTCAGAGACTCCAACTGCATAGTAGTTGGAGATTTCAACAGCCACTCGGAGAGATGGGGATACTCTGACACAGACAGCAGAGGTGACGAAGTGGAAGATTGGGAGATAGATGCAAATCTCTCCCTAATCAATAGGCCGGAGGATAGCCCTAGCTTCTATTCAAGAACATGGCATACCACCTCGACTCCAGATTTGGCCTTCTCCACACAGGACATACACCATAAAATAGACCGCCAGGTGCTAAACCAACAGGAAACAAAACCGCTCCCACGTTGGAATTACAAACGAGCCGACTGGGACAGATTTGCAATCCTGACAGATGGGCTGTGTGAAACCATCAACACACGAAACACAAAAATGAAGCCCATGGTAGAGAGCCTAAGCAAGGCAATAATGCAAGCCGCCACTGAAACCATCCCAAGAGGAGCTAGGAAAAACTATAAGCCCTACTGGAATGATGAGTTGCAGAAAGTGGAAGATGCAGTAACAAATGCTAGGAACATGGCAGAGCGAGAAAAATCCATGGAGGCAAACATCGCCCTCAAAGCCGCCGCGGCGAAGTACAAACACACTCTCAAACAAACAGCAAGAGAAAGCTGGAAAAATAAAACGGAAAGTCTTAACCTGGACAAAGACGGGAACAAGCTATGGAAGCTAGTCAGAGCCATGAACGACGAAACCCCGTCAAATAAACAAATTACTATCAAGCAGGGCGAGAACTTGATCACAGGTAAGAAAGCCGCAAACGCCTTTGTCGATCACTATGCCAGAGCAAACCACATCGAGGTCCCTGCAGATAAGCATACAGACATTAGCGAAGAGCTAGAGGGACACGAAAACATAAATACGGCTCCCGAAGAGCACATGATGGCCAAACTAACAATGCGCGAAATGGAAGAGGCTATGAGAACACTAAAGAAAAGGAAATCTCCCGGAAAAGACGGGATAACAAACGAAATGCTGATGGGGCTGGGCCAAACAGCGAAGAAGAAACTGCTATCGGTCCTGAACCAAAGCTGGAAAAGGGGAATTGTACCACAGGCATGGAAAGATGCAATACTGGTACCAGTACCAAAAACAGGAAAGGACAAAACAGATCCAAATGGATACAGGCCCATAAGCCTACTGAGCTGTGTCGGCAAGCTGATGGAACGGATGATAAACACCAGACTGATGTGGCATCTGGAAGACAAACGAATACTAATTCCACAGCAAGCCGGCTTTAGACAGCACAGATCCACTGAGGACCAGGTCATCCTCATAGCCCAGGAGATAGAAGATGCCTACCAGGCACAGAAACACACAGTAGCTGTTTGGGTGGATCTGGAAAAGGCATTTGACAAAGTCTGGAAGGATGGACTTAGAGTCAAGCTAAGAAGAAGTGATGTCTGTGGGAAGATGTACAAGTGGATCAACCACTACCTCAAACAAAGAACGGCCAGAGTCCAAGTACAAGGGCAGATGAGCAAAAAGGTGACACTCGAGCAGGGAGTACCCAAAGGGGGAGTATTGTCACCCACACTCTTCCTGGTATATATAAACGATATTACAGAGAATATACCAAGAAGAGTCCATAGCTCAATGTTTGCAGACGATCTGGCTATGTGGACCTCTGAAAAGAATCTCACCATAGCAAGAAATCGGATGCAGACGGCCCTAACATCGCTGGAAGAGTGGGCGAACTCATGGCTGGTCAAAATAAACGAGGAGAAAACCACATGCACAATATTCTCGCTTTCATTAAAACCCCAAAGTACCAAATTAAGTCTAAATGGCAAAATCCTGCAGCCAAACGACAACCCAACCTATCTGGGAGTCACATTTGATCGGTGCATGACATGGAAAAGTCAGATTGAGAGAAAAAGAATGAAAGCCAGAGAAAGAATGGCGATCATGAGGAAACTTGCTGGCACAAGCTGGGGAGCAGACGAAGGCATACTAAAGAAACTGTATACTGGAAGAGTGAGACCAGTTCTCGTGTATGGCATTTCGGCATGGACAACAGCAGCGAAGGCGAACTTCGATAAAGTTAACAAACTTCAAAACCAAGCCATGAGAATTATAACAGGTGGCATGAAGTCAACACCAATTGTAGAACTTGAAAAGATTACAAAACTGCAATCCATGACCGATAGAAGAGACTGCAGAGCCCAGCTGCAGTCAGAGAAACTCCGAAGACTGACTGACCATCCAATGCACCAGAGACTAAACAATTTGGGAAATGGGAAACTAAAGCGGAGAAACTTTGCAGAAATAGCGAAAGCAAAGATGCACGAAGATCCCATAAACGCACTAACAACACCAAAACCCATCACTACTGTACGAAAACCTACCTGGAGGCAGGATATATTTCCAGAGGTGGTAGAAAATATACCAGGTATTGCAAACAAAAACTGCCAGACTGAAAAAGAAAGGAGAGATACTACCCTAAGCTTCATAACGAAAAGCTACCCAAGCATGGACTGGACCCATGCATACACCGACGGTTCTGTAACAAACACTACACAGAACGGAGGGGCAGGAGCATTCCTGAACCTACCAAATGGCAGAAAAATAACACTGTCATTCGCTACTGGTAAGTACACAAGCAATTTCAGAGCAGAGGCACTGAGGGCGGCAGTGGAAGAAATGGTGACACACAGTGAAAATGAGAGCCATATAGTCCTGCTGACAGATGCTCTCGCCGTAGTCACAGCGCTAAAAAGCCAGAAAAACACTGAGCTTAATGACTTAAGAGCAGCACTCTGCAAACTGTGCCAGCAGTCCGCACCAAAAAGGGTAGTGGTACAGTGGGTTCCGTCACACTGCAACATCCAAAGCAACGAGGAGGCAGACAGACTGGCAAAAGAAGGTGCAAGACTACCACAAACAGATACCAGTATGACGTACGAAGAGTCAAAACGGCTTATCAAAGCCAGATACACGACCAAATGGGAAACCGAACATACTGGTTACACCAAAAACGATGCCTATTACCAGTTGAACCGAAGAGAGCAGGTCGTTGTCTTCAGACTTCGCACTGGCAACAACAGACTGAGGTACCACCTATTCAACAAATTGAAGATAGGGTGTACCGACGAATGCCCGTGCGGTACTGGTAAAATGACCGCTGAACATCTGCTGCAGAACTGCCCGACATACGAGGATCAGAGAGAGCAGATGTGGCCATTACCAGTGGAACTGCAAGACAAGCTCTATGGCAGTGGCGAGAGCCTCAGGATGACCGCCGCTTTTTTCGAAAAAATAATGGTTACTGTCTGACTGCGTACGAAGAAGAAGAAGAAGAAGAAGAAGAACTGCCTACCTTCAGTCATTACTGACTACGGGATAATGCGCCCATGAATTGCCTGCATTTACTGACTCATGTAGGATGCGCCCTTGTATAGACATGGGGATTACATTTTAGATCCCAACCTCCTTAGCCACACTACTGTAACACCATGTTTAGAAACGCACGAACTTACCGAGAGTTGAAGGTTCTAACTCAGTATGTTTCACCAGACCCTCATCGCTCGTGGCCTCCATCTTTCTGTCCATAATCCCCATCTATATTGATTGTAGCGAAGCATCAGCCACAACACCATTTGTCTTAGTCAAGAAATACATTTTTTGGGGTAAATTTTCAAATATTTGAGATCGTCCGCTTCTTGAACACGATATAACGTCCAACGCTCTCGGATTTATCATGGAGCAAATTATCTTTTTTTTCCTGTCTAAACGGAGACCGGGTTGACAGTATTAAGATCAATTTGTGGCGCGAAAATTGGTTGTGTCAATAGCAAATCTTGGCTGCTAAATTTACGAACATTGTGCTCGTGGAGCTGCGAGAAGGTGACACGAATAGCCTCACTACCAGGTCACGGGGAACACGACGAATCGGTGGCGATATGGATGTTGGGAATGTATCTGAGACGGGGAGAAAGGGAGGGAGGTAAGGGAGGTATGTAGAGCATGTATCTGAGAGAGGGAGGAAAGGAGGGGGTGAGGGAGGTATGTAGGGCATGTATGAGACGGGGAGGAAGGGAGGGGGTGAGGGAGGTATGTAGGGCATGTATCTGAGACGGGGAGGAAGGGAGGGGGGTGAGGGAGGTAGGTAAGGCATGTATGAGACGGGGAGGAAGGGAGGGGGTTGAGGGAGGTATGTAGAGCATGTATCTGAGACGGGGAGGAAGGGAGGGAGGTAAGAGAGGTATGTAGGGCATGTATCTGAGACGGGGAGGAGGGGAGGGGGTGAGGGAGGTATGTAGGGCATGTATGAGACGGGGAGGAAGGGAGGGGGGTGAGGGAGGTAGGTAGGGCATGTATGAGACGGGGAGGAAGGGGAAGCGAGGGAGGTATGTAGGGCATGTATCTGAGACGGGGGAGGGGGTATGTGGGGCATGCATCTGAGACGGGGGAGGGGGTGGTATGTGGGAAACGCATCAAAGAAGGAGTAGGGGGTGGTTTGGGGAGGAGGTGGTATGTGGGGCATGCATCTAAGAAGGAGTAGGGGGTGGTTTGGGGAGGAGGTGGTATGTGGGGCATGCATCTAAGAAGGAGTAGGGGGTGGTTTGGGGAGGAGGTGGTATGTCGGGCATGCATCTAGGAAGGGGGGGGGGCGTTGTTGGGGGAGGAGGTGGTATATAGGGCATGCATATAAGAAGGGGGGGGGCGTGGTTGGGGGGAGGGAGGGGGGCTATTGTTGAGTATACATCTGAGAATGGGAGAATATTTGGGGTCGGAGTTAATATGTGGAACAGAGCAAGGGAAGGATGTAGAATATTCTAAATTCTGTGTGGGTCTAAAATTAACTAAGAATGATGAATGAATGAAGGGTTGCAATGGGGTGTAATTAGAGAATTTGGTGTAATAAGATAAAAAGGTAGATAGATAGATGGCCGGATAGATGGATGGATGGACGGATGATCCGAGGCGTCGCCCGTACTCGTTTGTAAAATTATTAAGATTTGTACCTCCCATATTTTGGCATTGTCGGGCTGGTGAGTCTGTGGATTTTCTTCCCACCCCAGGCAGAAGCCATAAATGTACTGTCCTGACATTCAGTAATTCAGGGGGTACATTAGCAACGCTTCAAGGTATAGAGGCCATGGTAGATTTCACTGCGCACGTTACCCGCAAGCGATTGTCTACTGGTTAAGTCGAGTTCTCCTAGGCTCTAGACCTGTGACCTCCACTAATTGTCTACCGGTTAGGCCGAGTTCTCCTTGGCTCTAGACCTGTGACCGCCACCAATTGTCTACTGGTTAGGCCGAGTTCTCCTAGGCTCTAGACCTGTGACCTACACCAATTGTCTACTGGTTAGGCCGAGTTCTCCTAGGCTCTAGACATATGACCGCCACCAATTGTCTACTGGTTAGGCCGAGTTCTCCTAGGCTCTAGACCTGTGACCGCCACAAATTGTCTACTGGTTAAGCCGAGTTCTCCTAGGCTCTAGATCTGTGACCGCCACCAAATGTCTACTGGTTAAGCCGAGTTCTCCTAGGCCTAGGTCACCTGCGACCAAAAGTTTCAGACAATTGGATAGTCATATCCTTGACCACTGTGCCTTTACGATTGACCTCGATACTCATGGTCCGACGAATGTAGGTTCTCGTTTTCCAGTTGACTCATTCAGCACAGTGCTCTCATTACCACAGATGGTGCCCGCACAATGTCCAAATGGAAACACATTTATTCAGATGGGTTACTGGTAAGGTTTTAAGAATAAAATTCTAATTAAATACTACCTAGCTTGGCTTTGTTCGCTCTCAATCTCCCGCTATCAAACCCTGAAAGGTCTTAAGTAGCAGAATGTAGTCCAGAGAACGAAATGCTTTGTGTCGTAGCTTACAGCTTGACTGCGATATTTGCACCTTTCGGTCCAATACATCCGACTTCAGCAAGCTATAGTACCTCATCTACTAAGTTATACTGTAGCATAGTGTTAGTTCTGATGTCATAGGTTAGGTTATCAGAGCTGCCGCATGCTGACTAAATCTTATCAGAGATGTGGAAGTTCACATTCGCAATCCGCGTGCCGAAATTATCGCGAAATTCTCATTCTGTCTCTGATACATGCTGGCTGTCGTCTGGTGTAATATAATGTATGATTTGTAAAGTGGTTGAATGCTAGCTTTACAATGCAATGGAGTTACAGTTGGGTTATATTTAGGGTTAGTGTTATAGCTAGTGTCAGAGTTAGGGTCAGAATTTAGGGTTAGGGTTAGAGTTATGGTTATGGTTACAGTTAGTTTTCAGGTTAGTGTATTAAGATTGTGTCTAAGGTCTGGATTATGGTCAGAGTTAGCGTCCTGTTTAGAGTTTGAGATAGTGTTGAGGTTATGTTAGGGTCAGAGCTAGCGTCCTGGCTAGAGTTTGAGACAGTGTTGAGGTTATGTTAGGGTCAGAGTTAGCGTCCTGTTTAGAGTTTGAGACAGTGTTGAGGTTATGCTAGGGTCAGAGTTAGCGTCCTGTTTAGAGTTTGAGACAGTGTTGAGGTTATGTTAGGGTCAGAGTTAGCGTCCTGTTTAGAGTTTGAGACAGTGTTGAGGTTATGTTAGGGTCAGAATTAGCGTCCTGGCTAGAGTTTGAGATAGAATTGAGGTTATGTTAGGGTCAGAGTTAGCGTCTTGGTTAGAGTTTGAGACAGTGTTAAGGTTATGTTAGGGTCAGAGTTAGCGTCTTGGTTAGAGTTTGAGACACAGTTGTGGTTATGTTAGGGTCAGAGTTAGCGTCTTGGTTAGAGTTTGAGACACAGTTGTGGTTATGTTAGGGTCAGAGTTAGCGTCTTGGTTAGAGTTTGAGACACAGTTGTGGTTATGTTAGGGTCAGAGTTAGCGTCCTGGCTAGAGTTTGAGACAGTGATGAGGTTATGTTAGGGTCAGAGTTAGCGTCCTGTTTAGAGTTTGAGACAGTGTTGAGGTTATGTTAGGGTCAGAGTTAGCGTCCTGTTTAGAGTTTGAGACAGTGTTGAGGTTATGCTAGGGTCAGAGTTAGCGTCCTGGCTAGAGTTTGAGACAGTGTTAAGGTTATGTTAGGGTCAGAGTTATGGTCAGGTTTGCGGTCATTGTTAGGTATACGATTAAGATGAGGATTATAGCTGTGTTAAGGGTTTTGATCATAGTTAGGGGCATTGTCAGAGATATATGTGTGGCTTAATCAGAGTTAGGGACATGGTTAGTATTTGTCTTCTCATCTCCCTCCCCTCCAAATAATACACGACTTCCCCCTTTACCCCCACCCCCCCAACTAATTCACGACTCCTCCCCTTTCTCCTCTTCCCCTCCAATTAATAGAGAACTGACTGTTTTCGCGAAAAGCTTATTTTGTCTCTGATACATGCTGGCTGTCGTCCAGTGTAATATAATGTATGATTTGTAAAGTGGTTCTTCTTCTTCTGCGTACACAGTCAGACAGTAACCATTATTTTCTCGAAAAAAGCGGCGGTCATCCTGAGACTCTCGCCACTACCATAGAGCTTGTCTTGCAGTTCCACTGGCAATGGCCACATCTGCTCTCTCTGATCCTCGTATGTCGGGCAGTTCTGCAGCAGATGTTCAGTGGTCATTTTACCAGTACCGCACGGGCATTCGTCGGTACACCCTATCTTCAATTTGTTGAATAGGTGGTACCTCAGTCTGTTATGGCCAGTGCGAAGTCTGAAGACAACGACCTGCTCTCTTCGGTTCAACTGGTAATAGGCATCGTTTTTGGTGTAACCAGTATGTTCGGTTTCCCATTTGGTCATGTATCTGGCTTTGATAAGCCGTTTTGACTTTTCGTACGTCATACTGGTATCTGTTTGTGGTAGCCTTGCACCTTCTTTTGCAGTCTGTCTGCCTCCTCGTTACCTTGGATGTTGCAGTGTGACGGAACCCCCTGTACCACTACCCTTTTTGGTGCGGACTGCTGGCACAGTTTGCAGAGTGCTGCTCTTAAGTCATTAAGCTCAGTGTTTTTCTGGCTTTTTAGCGCTGTGACTACTTCGAGAGCATCTGTCAGCAGGACTATATGGCTCTCATTTTCACTGTGTGTTACCATTTCTTCCACTGCCGCCCTCAGTGCCTCTGCCCTGAAATTGCTTGTGTACTTACCAGTAGCGAATGACAGTGTTATTTTTCTGCCATTTGGTAGGTTCAGGAATGCTCCTGCCCCTCCGTTCTGTGTAGTGTTTGTTACAGAACCGTCGGTGTATGCATGGGTCCAGTCCATGCTTGGGTAGCTTTTCGTTATGAAGCTTAGGGTAGTGTCTCTCCTTTCTTTTTCACTCTGGCAGTTTTTGTTTGCAATACCTGGTATATTTTCTACCACCTCTGGAAATATATCCTGCCTCCAAGTAGGTTTTCGTACAGTAGTGATGGGTTTTGGTGTTGTTAGTGCGTTTATGGGATATTCGTGCATCTTTGCTTTGGCTATTTCTGCAAAGTTTCTCCGCTTTAGTTTCCCATTTCCCAAATTGTTTAGTCTCTGGTACATTGGATGGTCCGTCAGTCTTCTGAGTTTCTCTGACTGCAGCTGGGCTCTGCAGTCTCTTCTATCGGTCATGGATTGCAATTTTGTAATCTTTTCAAGTTCTACAATTGGCGTTGACTTCATGCCACCTGTTATAATTCTCATGGCTTGGTTTTGAAGTTTGTTAACTTTATCGAAGTTCGCCTTCGCTGCGGTTGTCCATGCCGCAATGCCATACTCGAGAACTGGTCTCACTCTTCCAGTGTACAGTTTCTTTAGTATGCCTTCGTCTGCTCCCCAGCTTGTGCCAGCAAGTTTCCTCATGATCGCCATTCTTTCTCTGGCTTTCATTCTTTTTCTCTCAATCTGACTTTTCCATGTCATGCGCCGATCAAATGTGACTCCCAGATAGGTTGGGTTGTCGTTTGGCTGCAGGATTTTGCCATTCAGACTTAATTTGGTACTTTGGGGTTTTAATGAGAGCGAGAATATTGTGCACGTGGTTTTCTCCTCGTTTATTTTGACCAGCCATGAGTTCGCCCACTCTTCCAGCGATGTTAGGGCCGTCTGCATCCGATTTCTTGCTATGGTGAGATTCTTTTCAGAGGTCCACATAGCCAGATCGTCTGCAAACATTGAGCTATGGACTCTTCTTGGTATATTCTCTGTAATATCGTTTATATATACCAGGAAGAGTGTGGGTGACAATACTCCCCCTTTGGGTACTCCCTGCTCGAGTGTCACCTTTTTGCTCATCTGCCCTTGTACTTGGACTCTGGCCGTTCTTTGTTTGAGTAGGCTAATGGGCCTGTATCCATTTGGATCTGTTTTGTCCTTCCCTGGTAAAGTGGTTGAATGCTAGCTTTACACTGCAATGATACCACGTTTATACTCCGTCGTCGACACAATTCAGTCGACCCAGCTGGAAATGGATACCTAGTTTAATCATAGAGAATTGAACTCGCCACACTCTCTCATAAAATTCCAAAAGCTTAGCACAATGTTTCTAACACTTCAAACCCAATCTTCTTTTTTTAACATGGAGAACATTACAGCTTTATTTTATTTTAAAACGGAAGCCTTGGCCTGACAGTATTAGCATAAATTTGTGAACCCAAAATTGGTTTTGTCAATAACTAATCTTGTCTTCCAAATTTATGAACATTGTGTTGGAAGATTTTCACGGGAATGGCCGAACTTCCAGGACAAGGGGAACACGACGTGGTGGCATACATGTCTGTGGTTGGAAGAATGTATTTGCCGAAGGTAAGGGGACGATTTTAAGACAATTATGCAAAAATGAGGAATGATTCTGGGGTGTCTTGTTGTATTCAGTCAGGGTTAAGGTCAAGGTTAAGGTCAAAGTTTGGGTATGAGTTAACGTGAATGTCAGGGTTTAGGTCAGGGCCAAGGTTATTGTTAGGGTCAGGATAGAGGTCAGGGTTAGGGTCAGCGTCTGGGTTACAGTCAGGGTCAGGGTTATGATTACGGTTATGGATAGGATCACCGTTAGGGTTAGGGTTAGGTTTAGGTTTAGGGTTAGAGTTAGGGTTAGGATTAAGTTAGGGTTAGGGTTAGGTTTAGGGTTAGGGTCAGTGTTAGGGTTAGGGTTAGGTTTAGGGTTAAGGTTAGTGTTAGGGTTAGAATTATGTTTAGGGTTCGTGTTAGGGTTAGGGTTAGGTTTAGGGTTAGGGTTAGTGTTAGGGTTAGAATTAGGTTTAGGGTTCGTGTTAGGGTTAGAATTAGGTTTAGGGTTAGGGTTAGGGTTAGTGTTAGGGTTAGGTTTAGCGTTAGGTTTAGGGTTTGGTTTAGGTTTATGGTTACAATCAAGTTCAGGGTTAGGATTAGGTTTATTGTTAGGTTTAGTGTTAGGGTTAAAGTTAGTACTAGGGCTAGCGTAAGGGTTAGTGTTAGAGTTAGGGTTATGGTTACAGTTAGTTTTCGGGTTAGTGTTTTAGGATTGTGTCTAAGGTCTGGATTATGGTCAGAGTTAGGGTCCTGGTTAGAGTTTGAGACAGTGTTAAGGTTATGTTAGGGTCAGAGGTAGGGTCCTGGTTAGAGTTTGAGACAGTGTTAAGGTTATGTTAGGGTCAGAGTTAGCGTCATTGTTAAGGATACGATTAAGTCTAAGATAATAGCTGTGTTAAGGGTTTGGATGATAGTTAGGGTCACTGTCAGAGATAGATGTGTGGTTTGGTCAGAGTTAGGGACATGGTTAGTATTGCCTTTCCCCCTCCCCCAAAATAATACACGACTCCTCCCTTTACCCTCCCCCCACTCCCTCCACACCGAAATAAACCACTTTACTTCTCCATCTGCAACCTTTAAACAACTACATTACTAATCTATGTACCACCGCAACCATCACACCAGTTCTCCTCCTCTGCCCTTCAAACAAACCTTTACACTTCTCCTCCCTTCCCCTAAAACCTTCATATTACTCCTCCTTACCCCTAAAACCTTCACATTATTCCTCCCTATCCATTAAACTTTCACATTACTCCTCCATAGCCGTAAAACCTTCACATTACCCCTCCCTACCATTAAAACCTTCACATTACTCCTCCCTACCCACCCCTAAAACCTTCACATTACTCCTCCCTACCATTAAAACCTTCACATTACTTCTCTCTATTATTAAAACCTTCACATTACTCCTCCCTACCAACCCCTAAAACCTTCACATCACTCCTCCCTAACATTTAAAACCTTCACATTACTCCTCCCTACCCACCCCTAAAACCTTCACATTACTCCTCCCTACCCATCCCTAAAACATTCACATCACTCCTCCCTACCATTAAAACCTTCACATCACTCCTCCCTACCCCTAAAATCTTCACATCACTCCTCCCTACCCCTAAAACCTCCACATCACTCCTCCCTACCTACCCCTAAAACCTTCACATCACTCCTCCCTACCATTTAAAACCTTCACATCACTCCTCCCTACCCCTTAAACCTTCACATCACTCCTCCCTAACCCCTAAAACCTTCACATTACTCCCTTCACCTTATCAATTGGAATGTGGCCTTTACATAAACCCGGACAAATAGATCGAGATTTACCGACTTTGTCAATCGATTTCAAATCTCTTTAATGTACATACATTTTTATTTGTTTGTCTTGGGTCTAGGAAACGGAAGCCTGCGTAAGAGGGAGAGAAATTAGATAGATAGAAATATAGATAAATAGATAGATAGTTAGATAGATAGATAAATAAATAGATAGATAGATAAACAGACGGACGGACGGATGGGTGGCCAGACAGGGAGAAAGATAGATAAATAAATATATTGATATATCAATATACATAAATATATATATATATATATATATATATATATATATATATATATAGATTTATAGATAGATAGATATATAGATAAAAAGATATATATATAGATATATGGATAGATACAACATAGACAGATAGATAGATAGACAGATAGATAGATAGATAGATAGATAGATAGATAGATAGATAGATAGATAGATAAATAGATATATAGATAGACAGATAGATAGATAAATAGATAAACAGATATATATAGATAGCTAGATAGATAGATAGATAGATAGATAGATAGATAGATAAATAGATAGATAGATAGATATATAGATAGATAGATAGATAGAGGAATAGATAATACCGTTTATTATCGCTTGAATATGTTCTGATTTATTTCGATTTGCAAAGGGAGCTTATTTGTTAGAATGGTGGGTGAGGTCTTTGCAGAGCAAGGGACTCCAGATAACTTCATTGGTAGCAGAGCTGCCGATACGCTTCTCCGTCTCCCCGACGTGATCCTGGATTACAGACTCGAACAGGCTCAGGAGAAGGCTAACCTGGTGCATGAAAATGCCTGGTGAAGTTGGATATGTCGGACGGGAAGGTGGAATTATCGCATTCAGGATGTAAACTACGAGAAAAAAGCATTCCGTTCTCCGGACACCATGCTAGTACTTACTTACTTCCCCTGTCAAAGCACCACGCCATACAGTATGCATCCAGTATCCAGCGACATGGATTACCTTTTCATTTGCTTCCAGCATGTCGCACCTATTGCATGTTTCCTGGAGGTGAGGCCAGATCATCAGGTGGTCTGGGTCTTGTATTGCGCCACAGTCACATGTGTCATCATCTGTGTATCCCCATCGTTTCATATTCCTCTTGCACCGTGATACACCAGTTCGGAGTCTGTTCAGCGACTTCCATGTTGTGTATGGTAGATGATGTCCAGGAACAGCTTCCTCCCGATGTTCCATCTCTGGGGCCTGCACCAATTCGTGCCACCTCTCGATACGGCCGCTTTCGGGGTTTGTCTGTATGGAGTTTGTTGTTTTTAGAAAGCTATGTCTGGATTTGAGTCTTGTGTTTTGTTCCTGATGTCCAAACATTTGGTGCCCTGGATCGTGCTCTGTAGCTGATGTCCAAACATTTGGTGCCTTTGGTCGGGCTCTGTACCTGATGTCCAAACATTGGGTGCCCTGGATCGTGCTCTGTAGCTGATGTCCAAACATTTGGTGCCTTGGGTCGGACTCTGTACCTGATGTCCAAACATTGGGTACCATGGGTGGTGGTCCTGCAACTACATAGCCCGTTTCAGGGCTTGGTAGGTAAAAACTGTCGTGTCAGAGATAGAAAGAGAGAAACAGGTCAACGACAGAAGGCACCCTGTTTTTGGACACCAGGTGCAGCGCACAAGACTAAACTCAAGATGAAGTTTCTTACAGTCTACCCAGCCCCATACAGACTAGACCTGGTAAACAGAGCACCGAAAGGGGGAAAGAGCTGACGCAGGTCTACTGGATCGAGTGATGGGAGGGACCTGAGCCTGAACATCTCCTGACCTACGAAACATGGACGTCGAACTGACGTATTTCGATGCAGGAAAAAGCTTTAACGAAGAGGATACAGGGATGATGAGACATTCGAATAGGGATCAACACAAAACCAAGACCATCTGATAACCCCAAACCTCCCGGAGACTTGCAGTATAGACGACCTGCTTATTGACAATGACAGGGCAATCCATGGGGAGGAATACTGGGTAAATGATATGTGCCGTTGTGCCTGGGACAACGACTGTAAAGTATGTAGCGGAAGTTTGAGAACCAGCAACTAAAAAGAAGAAGAAGAATGGAGTTTAAGTGGGATTACCTCTTCATTGAATTCGCGACCTGAGACATCTTTCATTTCGGGTTCCCCTTAATTGCTTCCCAATAAACAGAAGGGTTTTGTATGGCGGGTGTGGATAACATACACATACATCTCAGTCCCTCCAAGGCGTCTGTCCACTTCCTGTCTTTGCAACGGCAGTTTATGCCTGGATGTCACCGATAACAACCCCAACATGTACAGCGAATTCACAATCGGGGTATCTCTAGTACAACCCAGAACCAGTTGCGTACCTCCATTCTAAGATAATGACCACCGACAAAACACAATGTCAGCATAAATTTACAGTGGGTGGTGAGGAAATAGATCAGGTCACACATTTTGAATATCTGGGCTCCAGAATTGACAAAAATGGTGACTGCTCGAAAGAAATCAGAAGAAGACTAGCTATGGCAGTGCAGAGACTGAACAGCCTGAAAAAATTATGGCAGGGCACCAACAAAACGATAAAAGTAAAAGTCTTGAGAGCCTGTGTTTTTCCTGTGGCGGCTTATGATTGTGAAGCATGGACCATTACCAAAACTTCTGGACAAAGAATCGAAACCTTCGAGTCAAAATGTTACAGAAAGATCCTCAGAATACCATGGACAGAGAAAAGAACAAATGTAGACATTCGGCAAGAGTTGAGCATAGAGGAGAACTGGTTTATCAATTCCATTTTGGCTAGAAAATGCAAATACTTTGGTCACATCAAGAGACACAACGGTCTTGAAAGAACGGTGATGGAAGGTATGGTGCCAGGCAAAAGAGGAAGGGGTAGACCAAGAAGACGATGGCACCAAGATATATAGGAATGCCTGAGTATGACAGTGGCGGAAGATAGTGTTTTGGCGAGGGAACGAGTTTCTTTCAGACAGACTGTGATGGGAGCGACGTTCTACAAAGGACATGCTACATGATGATGACCTCCATTCTAGACGCGTTCCAGCCTTGCACACTGTGTTCTCTGTAGTGCGATACTTTTTTCTACCTGATGTAAATCTAGGATAATATTGTATTTTTATTTTAGCCATCGTGTGCTGTCCATTTTTCTGCAAATCCTCCCCTGTCTGGCCAAGTCTGTCTGCTTCCTCGTTGTCTGCGATACCACAGCGAGACGGTATTCTATGAATTGTGTTTCTCTTAATGCACTGATCCAAACATTCAAGTGATATTTACAACGAAAATGACAATCATTGGGCCACCTTTTGTAATGGAAGGTCTTATATTCAAACCGGAGCAGTTACCAGATGTTTCGGGCTCATTTTGTTCTTCCGTATCAGTCCAACGAGCATGGGCCACCAGCAAGCTCTCAGAGCAGATCAGTTCTGTTTTGTGCAGTTCATACGGGATTTTCTCTCTTGTTCTTTTATTGGTTTCTCGGTTCTTTATCCGTGTGTTATATAAGCTTAATTGGTATTATACGTCAATTAGTTCTTCTGCTTATCTGTCTCCATCTCCTTATCATTCTTATTCTTCTCCTTCTCCTCCTTCTCTTCTTCTTCTTCTTGTTCTCCTTTTCTTTCTCCTTCTTTTTCTTCTTCTCCTGCTTCTTCTTCTTCTTCTTTTTCTTCTTCTTCTTCTTCTTCTTCTTCTTCTTCTTCTTCTTCTTCTTCTTCTTCTTCTCCTGCTTCTTCTTCTTCTTCTTCTTCTTCTTCTTCTTCTTCTTCTTCTTCTTTTTCTTCTTCTTCTTCTTCTTCTTCTTCTTCTTCTTCTTCTTCTTCTTCTTCTTCTTCTTCTTCTTCTGGTTCTTCTTCTTCTTCTTCTTCTTCTTCTTCTTTTTATACTCCTTCTCCATCTCCTTCTTCTCCTCCTGTTTTTCCTTCTCCTTCTTCGTCTTCTCTTTCTCCTTCTTTTTCCTATGCTTCTTCTTCTTCGCCTTCTTATTTTGCTTCTTCTTTGTGCTCAATCTCCCGCTACCAAGCCCTGAAAAAGACTTTGCAAGTAGCAGGATGTTGTCTGGAGACCGGAATGTGTTGTAGTTTACAGCTTGACTGCAATATTTGCACCTTTCGGTTCGACACATCCGACTTCAGCTGGAATTTTTGATTACTGGGTTAGCCTTCCCTCTTCGATCCCTTCTACTTAGCCAGTCTGCCTCGTTGCAGCCTGTTACCCAGGACCCCCACTTGGAAACGTAGAAAGGTCTTGGCAGCTCTGGTTCGCTGGCCCTGACGCAAGCTGTCAGCTATGGACCGATGACCGTTACAGTTCACGCACTGCTCAGCATCTTAATCCTATTTATCTGGCAATGCACACGTAAGTCCATCAATGGTGCTTTCCAGTTTGTGTTCAACTTCTTTAAAACAATTTCTTTGGACAGCGGCTGCAGTGTCGTCGGCATAACTTAAATTTAGTCCCCCCTGTGTCTAACGGCTGGTCGATCTCTTACCATAAAGCATCTATTATTTAAGAGACATTTGATGATGCCAGCGAGGCGCCAATAATTTTTCATTAGCTATACCCACTTCAACAGCTTCTGGTGGATTATAGTGTCAGACGAATCACTTAGATGGATGGAAATCATTTCTGTGATATGTTTACGTTAATACTTGTCCTAGGGCGGCATTCTTTTTTGTTAGCACTCATGGTGCCAGGGAGCCGCGTAGCGCAGTGGTTAGCGCGCTGGCTTCGCATCTGAGTGGTCCTGGGTTCATTCCCCAGTTGAGGCGGTAATGTTTTTTTCAGGCCGCAATGGCTCCCGGGTCGACCCAGCCTTAAATGGGTACCGGTTCACTCTTCCAGTGTACAGTTTCTTTAGTATACTTTCGTCTACTCCCTAGCTTGTGCCAGCAAGTTTCCTCATGATTGCCATTCTTTCTCTGGCTCTCATTCGGTTTCTCTCGATCTGACATTTCCATGTTATGCGCCGATGTAATGTGACTCCCAGGTAGTTTGGGTTGTCGTTTGGCTGCAGGTATTTGCCGTTAAAACTTAGGTTTGTGTTTTGGGGTTTGTTTGATAGTCTTTATTCCCTTTCAATTTGTTACCTAGGATGTTGTACTGGTGAGGAAGATAAATGTCTGGTCAGGCAAAATATACTGATCAGACATGTTAGTCAATGTTAGGTAAAATATACTGATCAGACATGTTAGTCAGGGCAGGCAAAATATACTGATCAGACATGTTAGACAGGGTCAGGCAAAATATACTGATAAGACATGTTAGTCAGGGTCAGGCAAAATATACTGATCAGACATGTTAGTCAGGGTCAGGCAAAATATAGTGATCGGACATGTTAGTCAGGTTCAGGCAAAATATACTGATCAGACATGTTAGTCAGGGTCAGGCAAAATATACTGATCAGACATGTTAGTCAGGGTCAGGCAAAATATACTGATCAGACATGTTAGTCAGGGTCAGGCAAAATATACTGATCAGACATGTTAGTCAGGGTCAGGCAAAATATACTGATCAGACATGTTAGTCAGGGTCAGGCAAAATATACTGATCAGACATGTTAGTCAGGGTCAGGCAAAATATACTGATCAGACATGTTAGTCAGGGTCAGGCAAAATATACTGATCAGACATGTTAGTCATAGTCAGGCAAAATATACTGATCAGACATGTTAGTCAGGGTCAGGCAAAATATACTGATCAGACATGTTAGTCAGGGTCAGGCAAAATATACTGATCAGACATGTTAGTCAGGGTCAGGCAAAATATACTGATCAGACATGTTAGTCAGGGTCAGGCAAAATATACTGATCAGACATGTTAGTCACGGTCAGGCAAAATATACTGATCAGACATGTTAGTCAGGGTCAGGCAAAATATACTGATCAGACATGTTAGTCAGGGTCAGGCAAAATATACTGATCAGACATGTTATTCAGGGTCAGGCAAAACATACTGGACAAGACCCTCACCTTGGCTTCCTCGTAGCCTTTCCTAGAAACGGCTGTTTTCATAGTTAGCGAGGTGAGGGATCGTATTAGTGATCCCCGTATTAGTTAGCGACAAGCAGATGAAGCCAAGCAAAGCACAACCGCTTGGAGGACCCCGGTCCACTTTCATCAGCACGCTCGGGATGTAAAGAAAACTACTCCAACCCGCCACTTAACATCATTTTCAGGGCGCACAAAATAGTAAACCTACTCATTGTGGGCATTCGAAACAACAACAAGATGTTGTACTGTGTTTTGCGCCTAACGGATTCATGCATCATACTTCAGCATGAATCATCAAATGGTTTACTTTCTATAGGCGTTCGTCCCAGCTGTACACTGAATCCCAATAAATACATGTGTGGGTTGTGTCCCCTGTTACTAAAAGCTACGCAGAGGCCTCCTTCTTTGCAGAATTTTACTCGACTACCGTCAAGTGAGATCCACGGATGGGCGATTTCCTACTTACGAACGGAACATGGGGTGACAACTAACATAACAAGCTAGGGAGTACACTACGGCTACAGTCTACTGCGACTTTCCCAGCTCGCTGGGTAATTCTGTATACGACTACGGTACTCCGTGAGTGCTATATGTGATAAAAATGCCAATTTGTTTGCAAGAAGTTATACCGATGCTTGTTGGAAGATATGTGAACAGGTTCTGTGATACCATTACGGCAGGCTAGAGAAGACTAACGTGTGACAGGCAAAATATGCAAGTCGGACAATGTTAGTCAGGGTCAGGCAAAATATACTGATCAGACATGTTAGTCAGGGTCAGGCAAAATATACTGATCAGACATGTTAGTCAGGGTCAGGCAAAATATACTGATCAGACATGTAAGTCAGGGTCAGGCAAAATATACTGATCAGACATGTTAGTCAGGGTTAGGTAAAATATACTGATCAGACATGTTAGTCAGGGTTAGGTAAAATATACTGATCAGACATGTTAGTCAGGGTTAGGTAAAATATACTGATCAGACATGTTAGTCAAGGTTAGGTAAAATATTCTGATCAGACATGTTAGTCAGGGTTAGGTAAAATATACTGATCGGACATGTTAGTCAGGGTTAGGTAAAATATACTGACCAGACATGTTAGTCAGGGTTAGGTAAAATATACTGATCAGACATGTTAGTCAGGGTTAGGTAAAATATACTGATCAGACATCTTAGTCAGGGTTATGTAAAATATACTGATCAGACATGTTAGTCAGGGTTAGGTAAAATATACTGATCAGACATGTTAGTCAGGGTTAGGTAAAATATACTGATCAGACATGTTAGTCAGGGCTAGGTAAAATATACTGATCAGACATATAAGTCAGTGTTAGGTAAAATATGCTGCTAAGACATGTTAGTCAGGGTTAGGTAAAATATACCGATCAATATCCCCACCCCTCTTCCAGGAAATTCTCTCTGAAACTGGCTGTTTCATGTAGTCTGACTAACGAGGTGGAGGATCAATGTGATCCATATAGTAGTGTTGGACACCCAGATGATGCAAAGTATAGCACAATGGCCTGGAGGACCCTGATTCAAATCGGCAAACTCTGGATGTGAGGAAAGCTACTGGGACCACTCATCTGACGCCCATGTCATGGTGGACGAAAGAGTAAGGTAACTCAACAACAATAACAAACATTATGCCGTCTATGCAGCCCCCGCCAGGTGCAGACCTCAAAAGGGGGTAACCTCAGAGGGGTGCAGACATCAGATGGGATGCAGACGTCAGAGGGGTGCAGACGTCAGAGGGCGCAGACCTCAGAGGGATAAGACCTCAGAGAGGGCAGACCTTAGACGGATGCAGACGTCAGAGGGTGCAGTCCTCAGAGGGGGCAGCCGTCAGAGGGGTGCAGACGTCAGAAAGGGCAGACCTCAGAGGGGGCAGACCTCGGAGAGATCCAGACGTCAGAGGAGGCAGACCTCAGAGGGGGGAAGACGTCAGAGGGGGCAGACCTCAGAGCGGGACAGACGTCAGAGGGTTGCAGACGTAAGAAGGGGCAGACCTCAGAGGCGGCAGACCTCAGAAGGGGGGCAGACGTCAAAGGGGGGGGGGCAGACGTCACAGGGGTGCAGACGTCAGAGGGGTGGCGACGTCAGAGGGGTGCAGACGTCAGAAGGGGCTAACCTCAGAGGGGGCAGACCTCAGAGGGGGCAGACCTCAAAGGGGGCAGACGTCAGAGGGGTGCAGATGTCAGAAAGTGCAGACGTCAGAAGGGTGCAGACGTCAGAAGGGGCAGACCTCAGAGGGGGTAGTCCTCAGAGGGGTGCAGACGTCAGAGGGGTTCAGACGTCATAAGCGGCAGACTTCACAGGGGGCAGACCTTACAGGGGGCAGACCTCAGAGGGTGGGCAGTCCTCAGAGGGGGTAGACCTCAGAGGGGTGCAGACGTCAGAGGGGTGCAGACGTCCGAAGGGGCAGACCTCAGAGGGGCAGACCTCGGAGGGGGGGGGCAGACCTCAGAGGGGGTAGTTCTTAAAGGGGTGCAGACGTCAGAGGGGTGCAGACGTCATAAGGGCAGACGTCAGAAGGGGCAGACCTCAGATGGGGCAGACCTCAGAGGGGCAGACCTCAGAAGTAGGCAGACGTCAGAGGGGTGCAGACATCGGATGGGTGCAGACGTCAGAGGGGTGCAGACGTCAGAACGAATCAGATTTGAGAGAGGTACATACATCAGAGAAGCGTATACGCCAGAGGGGCGCAATCCTGTAGATTATTTGGAGAGTTACTGAGCGCAAGCTTGATACAGAAACGTGGCGCACGTAACTGTTAATTTAATGCTTAACGTTGCAATTTAAAAAAAATAACGTGTTTTATGTAATTCCTAAATGCTTTTGCCTCGAGTTCAATTGCCTTTTTCTTATGCCCTTTGTAAATTTAGCGCTTAAATTTATTAGCATTACCAAGAATGGTTCGTCGTAGTTTTTGGGAGTGACAAGGACAAGAACAGAACCACTGCCACACAGAGAGCGTGTCGTAAGAGACGACTAATTGTGTGACATGGCATAAAACAGGCCATGGCTAAGTTGTTTTTTAGAGCAGCATAGATAGTGTCTAACAGGCTGCGGGTCTACTTCCTCTAGTGTTTTATTCTATTAAGAGGAATTCGCATATCGATTAACCACCCTCCGTGGCATTTCTCCTATCGTACCGGAGTAATAAGCTGCTCGAACCTAGCCCGCTAAGCAGGAAACACTCCTTCCTGCTACATCTAGCTGAAGCCAGAGCTGGGACCTGCCAGAGGCATTTGCCCCTGTAGAAGTACAGGTCGATAAAGAGTAAAATTTGTGTATGGTCTGGCATAGGAGGACTCGAAGGATATTCATTAGGGATGTTGAGAGGCGGGTGGTAACACGAGAAACCAGACTGGGTGACGCCCACCCTACTGTGTTTGAGCAAGATTTGCCAGTGAGAATACGCCTTGTCTTACAACATTTTTCTGAATATCTTTTTAAAATTATTTTTTTTAATTTTGCTAGACTTATTTATCTATTCCCCAAGGCGGTGTGAGCTTCCAATTGTTTTTATTTTGCGCCTGTCAGCACAGTGCATCCGACTTCAGCATGCATTTTACGTAAGGGTCTGCTTCCTCCTGCATTTTTTAAGGATTTGCTTTCTTGGAATAACGGCCGGTGCTGAAATGGGGATCGAACCCAGCCCCTTCGGGTTGTGGGCTGTGTCTCAACTACTAGCCCACGCCGGGCACCTGTTATCTGGATATAACATAAATATACCAGCTCATCCATTCTTAGCAGCATTTGTTGCTTATCCATCTGCGACGGAATGTATTCCCGATTGTCTTTGCTTGCAAATGCACAAAATGAGTAGGTTACTCTTTTGTGTGTCCTGAAAAGGACTTTCAGTGGCGGGTTGCAGTAGCTTTCCTCACATCCCGAGCGTGCTGATAAAGGTGGACCGGGGTCCTCCAGGCGGTTGTTATGCTTGTCTTCATCTGCTTGTAATTCACTACTACGGGGATCACGTTGATCCCTCACCGCGTTAGCCAGGCTGTCATGAAAACAGCCTGTTTTCAGGGAGGGCTACTAAGAAGCCGAAGTGAGGGTCCTGGCCAATATGTTTTGCCTGACACTGACTAACATGTCTGATCAGTATATTTTCCCTGACTGACATGTCTGATCAGTATATTTTCCCTGACCAACATGTCTGATCAGTATATTTTCCCTGACTAACATGTCTGATCAGTATATTTTCCCTGACTAACATGTCTGATAAATATATTTTCCCTGATCAGACGTTAGTCTTCCTCCTCTTTTTTCGCCTTGTAATTTTAATCAATGTAGAATTTTGTATTTTCAGATCATTATTCCCATAATAATAATAATAATAATAATAATAATAATAATAATAATAATAATAATAATAATAATAATAATAAAATGCAGCAGGAAAGTTAATAGGCTTTTCCTGACATGCACACTTCACCGAGAAGCAAGGAATAAATGTTCATCATTATTAACCAAATGCCAATTACAATCTGTCAAATATATCATACATTCAGATTGAGGTAATAAACATTCCCAAATCATATCACATTTTTGTCTATCAATGTCCAACATTAATTATTAGCGTGGTGTCAAGATGCTGATCAGCGCATGAGCTGTAGTGGTTAGCGACCCAACACTAATTCCTAGCGTCAAAGTCAGTGAACTAGGGCTGCAAAGATCCTTCTACACTTCCACGCGGTGATCATGGATAAGATACAGCAAAAGGACGGAATATGTTAGGAGAAGGGATCGAAAAGGAAAGGTTAACTTGGTACCCACAAATTACAAGCTAAATTTGGATGTGTTGGACGAAATGATGCAAATATCGCAGTCAAGCTGTAAACTACGACACAGCGCATTCCGTTTTCCGGGCAAAATCCCGCTACTTGCAAAGCCGTTTTCAGGGTTTGGTAGCGGGAGATTGAGAACTTTCAGGGCTTGGTAGCGGGAGATTGAGAACTTTCAGGGCTTGGTAGCGGGAGATTGAGAACTTTCAGGGCTTGGTAGTGGGAGATTGAGAACGTCCAGAACTTTGTAGCGGGAGATTGAGAACTTTCAGGGTGTGGTAGCGGGAGATTGAGAACTTTCAGGGCTTGGTAGTGGGAGATTGAGAACGTTCAGTGCTTGGTAGCGGGAGATTGAGAACGTTCAGGGTTTGGTAGCGGGAGATTGAGAACTTTCAGGGCTTGGTAGCGGGGGATTGAAAACGTTCAGGGCTTGGTAGCGGCAGATTGAGAACGTTCAGGGCTTGGTAGCGGGAGATTGAGAACGTTCAGGGCTTGGTAGCGGGAGATTGAGAACGTTCAGGGCTTGGTAGCGGGAGATTGAGAACGTTCAGGGATGGGTAGCGGGAGATTGAAAACGTTCAGGGCTTGGTAGCGGGAGATTGAAAACGTTCAGGGTTTGGTAGCGGGAGATTGAGAACGTTCAGGGCTTGGTAGCGGGAGATTGAGAACGTTTAGGGCTTGGTAGCGTGAGATTGAGAACTTTCAGGGCTTGGTAGCGGGAGATTGAGAACTTTCAGGGCTTGGTAGCTGGAGATTGAGAACTTTCAGGGCTTGGTAGTGGGAGATTGAGAACGTTCCGGGCTTGATAGCGGGAGATTAAGAACGTTCAGGGCTTGGTAGCGGGAGATGGAGAACGTTCAGGTCTTGGTAGCGGGAGATTGAGAACGTTCAGGGCTTGGTAGCGGGAGATTGAGAACGTTTAGGGCTTGATAGCGGGAGATTGAGGACGTTCAGGGCTTGATAGCGGGAGATTGAGGACGTTCAGGACTTGGTAGGGGGAGATTGATAACGAACGGAAAAGAGCAATAATTAGCACCATCAATGTCATCTTAAACATAATAAACTTCATAATCTTTTAGGTTGAAATTATCAACTTTATTATTTACGTTGTGAAAATCATCATCTTCCTAATCTTTGTAGTGAACGTTATGATCTTATTTATCAACCTTATCATCTTGTTGATAGTGAAAATCTTCAACTTTATCGTCTTCATTGCGAAATATCAGCACTTTTTTCATGTTCATGGTGAAAATCATAGTCTTCATCTTCAGAGTAAAAACCATCAACTTCACCTTCTTTGTGGTGAATAATATCAACGTTATCATCTTAATGGCATCACCTATATCATCTTCGTGTGGAAAGTAATCGTCTTTGTTGTGAAAATCATCAAATTCATGACCGTTCTATGCTGTCTGAAGACAGAGATTGATAGCCAGAGACTAATTTAGCACACATTACAGACGTCGCTGAGCTGCCCCAATAAAACGTTCTCATACCGTGTGTTGTTTTCCCATGTGCACCGCTTGGCTCAGCACCGACCCTGCCTCTAATCCTAGCACAGAAGCGTCAAGGAACATCTTACCATGCAACAAAGATTACATTCGTGTGTCTGACAGCATCCAAATCCTGGGAAAAATCGGTTGCTGGCTTTTGAAACCCGAAGCCCGATTTCTCACTGCAACAGTTTTTGACTCATCTACCAAAGGTCTTGGTGTTGCATTCTATCTTCAGTATTCTTCTTCTTCGTCGTCTTTATTTTTGTTCTTCTTCTTCTTCTTCTTCTTCTTCTTCTGTTTCTGATCTTCTTATTTTTCATTTTCTTCTTCTTCTTCTTTTTCTTCTTCTTCTTCTTCTTCTTTTTCTTCTTCTTCTTCTTTTTTCCTTTTGTTTTTGTTCTTTTTCATCCTAATCGTCTTCGTCTTTTTGTTCTTTACTTCTTCTGTTCTTCTTTTTCTCCTTTTTAATTTTTCTACGTCTTCTTTTTCTTGTTCTTTTATTGTTCTTCTTCTTATTTTCTTCTTCTTCTTACTCCTCTTCTTCTCCTTCTTCTTCTTCTTCTTCTTCTTCTACTTTTTCGTCTTCTTCGCCGTCTTCTTCGTCTTCTTCTTCTCTTCTTCTTGTTCTTTTCGTTTTCTTCTTCTTTTTCATTTCCTCTTCTTCATCTTTTCGTCTTCTTCTTCTTTCCTTTTTTTCCATCTTTTCCTTAACCATATTTTAACTTATATCAACACGCCAAGACCAGTTCTCTCTTGCTAAAGAGAAGTTTCTCGGGACATCCAGAACATAGTTGTGTGATGGTTTATGTCGGTGTCTTACCCGCACGTACGCATGGGCGGTAGAGCCAGTTTTAATCTGTGTAAGTGGCAATCCAATATGTAATGTCCTGTTCTCATACGGAGCACGGTGACCGTCTCCGCTCGATCAATGTAGCGAAGTTGTCCTTTATCTGGTCCCTTCATCGGCGTCTTCTTCTTTTAGACGGTGATTGGCATGTTATCTGTGTTCTTATGTTATTATTGTTGCTGTGTGTAGGGTGATCAAATGAGAAACTTATGGCAGTAGACTTATATAATGACGAACATAAAAATCCTGCGAACTTGCATCTTTTTGGGTGGCAACATACAGATGTGAAACGTGGACCACCCCAGAGAAATTTAATGACAAGATTAAGTCTTTTGAACTAAAAAGCTACATGAAAGTGCTGAAAATACGAAAAAGGAAAAATGTAGATATCCGAAAAGAACTGGATATCCAGGAAAATTGGATAGTTAACAATATCTTGTCTATAAAACTAAAAAATGTTGTCCACATCAAAGGTCATAATGATGTGGAGAGAACGATACTTGAGGGTGGTGTCTGGAATGGGGGATGGGAGGGGGGGGGGGGGTGCAGAGGCAGACCAAGGAGAAGTTGGACACAGGACATAACGGAGGTCCTGAAGAAGGCAGCATAAGAGCCGGGAGTTCATGCCTGAGATCGTGAGTCTTACAGATCGGCTGTTGGTAGAGCGACGTTCTGGCTAAAGATTGCGAGTCTTGCAGATCGGCTGTTGGTAGAGCGATGTTCTGGCTAAAGATTGCGAGTCTTACAGATCGGCTGTTGGTAGAGCGATGTTCTGGCTAAAGATTGAGAGTCTTACAGATCGGCTGTTGTGAGAGCGACGTTCTGGCTAGAGACCGAGTCTTACAGATCGGCTATTCTAAGAGCGACGTTCTGGCTAGAGTCCGAGTCTTACAGATCGGCTATTGTGAGAGCGACGTTATTTCTAGAGATTGAGAGTCTTACAGATCGGCTGTTGTGAGAGCGACGTTCTGGCTGAGCGTCTTCTTATAGATCGGCTGTTGTGAGAGCGACGTTCTGGCTAGAGATTGAGAGTCTAGCAAATTGGCTGTTGTGAGAGCGACGTTCTGGCTGAGCGTCTTCTTATAGATCGGCTGTTGTGAGAGCGACGTTCTGGCTAGAGATTGAGAGTCCTAAAGATCGGCTGTTGTGAGAGCGACGTTCTGGCTAGAGATTGAGAGTCTTACAGATCGGCTGTTGTGAGAGCGAAGTTCTGGCCAGAGACCGAGTCTTACAGATCGGCTGTTGTGAGAGCGACGTTCTCACTAGAGACCGAGTCTTACAGATCGGCTGTTGTGAGAGCGACGTTCTGGCTAGAGATTGAGAGTCTTACAGATCGGCTGTTGTGAGAGCGACGTTCTGGCTGAGCGTCTTACAGATCGGCTGTTGTGAGAGCGACGTTCTGGCTAGAGATCGAGTCTTACAGATCGGCTGTTGTGAGAGCGACGTTCTGGCTGAGCGTCTTCTTATAGATCGGCTGTTGTGAGAGCGACGTTCTGGCTAGAGATTGAGTCTTACAGATCGGCTGTTGTGAGAGCGACGTTCTCACTAGAGATCGAGTCTTACAGATCGGCTGTTGAGAGAGCAACGTTCTGTGAAGGACACGCTACATGATGAAGTTGCCATTATAACTTGTCTACCTTCTCGTTTCCTGGTATGCCACAGTGAGCTGTTATCCACCGCAGTACTACCCCCCTTTTGGTTTTATTTCTCTAAAGACTTATTCCAGTCCTGCAAATTTAACATGTGATTCATCGTCCCCTAGGGAAGGTCGTCCCGTTTCACAATCCCATCGCACCTGGTTCGAATCCCGCCGTGTCCAGTTCTGCAGACAAGGAGTGTTTTTCTATCTGCGATCGCTCCTCCATGTCCGGAAAGTAATAACAACCTACTGTACTGCTCACCTGCCAAGAAACTTAAGACAGACATATAGATTGCCGGTTGTAAGACGTGACGGTCTGTAGAGTGCAGGCTACTTATTTTACAGTCGTAGTCGACCTGTCTACAGGTGTGGATGTTTATGTGCAGGTCCCAACTCTGGTATGAGCTGGATGTAGCCTAGTCGACCTGTCTACAGGTGTGGATGTTTATGTGCAGGTCCCAACTCTGGTGTGAGCTGGATGTAGCCTAGTCGACCTGTCTACATGTGTGGATGTTTATGTGCAGGTCCCAACTCTGCAGTGAGCTGGATGTAGCCTAGTCGACCTGTCTACAGGTGTGGATGTTTATGTGCAGGTCCCAACTCTGGTATGAGCTGGATGTAGCCTAGTCGACCTGTCTACAGGGGTGGATGTTTATGTGCAGGTCCCAACTCTGGTATGAGCTGGATGTAGCCTAGTCGACCTGTCTACAGGTGTGGATGTTTATGTGCAGGTCCCAACTCTGGTATGAGCTGGATGTAGCCTAGTCGACCTGTCTACAGGGGTGGATGTTTATGTGCAGGTCCCAACTCTGGTATGAGCTGGATGTAGCCTAGTCGACCTGTCTACAGGGGTGGATGTTTATGTGCAGGTCCCAACTCTGGTATGAGCTGGATGTAGCCTAGTCGACCTGTCTACAGGGATGGATGTTTATGTGCAGGTCCCAACTCTGGTATGGGCTGGATGTAGCCTAGTCGACATGTCTACAGGGGTGGATGTTTATGTGCAAGTCCCAACTCTGGTATTTGCTGGATGTAGCCGTGGATAGAATTTCCTGCTCAGCGAGCTAGGCTTGAGCAGTTTATTACTTCACTGCGTTGGGACAAGTACCGCGGAGGATGGTTATCTGATGTCGAGTCCATCTTAATAGGCTCAAACATTAGAGCAAGGTAGACCCGCAGCCTGTTAGGCACCATCTATTTTGCTCTAAACAAACCTCCAAACTATGGCCGGTGTTATGCTATGTCAGACAGCAACCCGCCTTTTACGACATGCTCTCTGTGGGGTAGCAGTGCTATTCTTGTCTTTGTTATACACAGAGACCCAGATGGAGCACTCGGGGCGTATTTTACAACGTTTCATTATTAAGGGCTTGCAAAACTGACGTTATATAGGTAAGGGATACAACCTGCATGCACTGGCTTGTTGGGCTGTTTATTATTTCTGCAGCAATGCAAAGTCTCTTTTCTTCAGCTGATCTACTGTGGGAATATATACTTCCTTGAAATGAACTGGATAAAGACCGAGTTGTCGAATTGGATTAACCTACGATATAAGGAGGCACAGAAAGGGGACTAACACGATCTAAGGAGGCACAAATGGGAATTAACACGATCATAGGAGGCACAAACAGGGAACTAACACGATCTAAGGAGGCACAAAAAGGAACTAATACGATCTAAGGAGCCACAAAAGGGAGCTAACACGATCTAAGGAGCCACAAAAGGGAGCTAACACGATCTAAGGAGGCACAAAAAGGGAACTAACACGATCTAAGGAGGCACAGAAAGGGAACTAACACGATCTAAGGAGGTTCAAAAAGGTACTAACACTTTTTTATTTTTTTTGCGTTCGCTTTATTTATCTATTCCCCAAGGCGGTGTGCGTTGCACTGTGGTTTTTATTTTGCGCCTGTCGGCCCAGTGCATCCGACTTCAGCATGCATTTTATGTAAGGGTCTGCTTCCTCCTGCATTTTCTAAGGGTTTGCTTCCCCGGGGTAACGGTCGGTGCTGTGATGGGGATCGAACCCAACACCTTCGGTTTGTGAGCCGTGCTACTTAACCACTAGGCCACGCCGTCCCCCTTAACACGATCTAAGGAGGCACAAAAGGGAACTAACACGATCTAAGGAGGCACAAAAGGGAACTAACACGATCTAAGGAGCCAAAAACTGGAGCTAACACGATCTAAGGAGGCACAAAAGGGAGCTAACACGATCTAAGGAGGCACAAAAGGGAGCTAATACGATGTAAGGAGGCACAAAAGCGAGCTAACACGATCTAAGGAGGCACAAAAGGGAGCTAATACGATGTAAGGAGGCACAAAAGGCAACTAACTCGATCTAAGGAGGCACAACAATGAACTAATCGATCTAAGGAAGCACAAAAGGGAACTAACACGATCTAAGTAGGCACAAAAGGGAACTAACCTGCAAGGCACAAAAGTACAGAGAGAGGAGGCACACAAGGAGGTGTCAGCAGGCGTTTTTCCGTCGATCCCAAGAAGTTACTGAATTAATTCAACTGGTTGAAACTATCAAGAAGTGCAGAAGGGGTAGAGCAGCTACTTTCAGTCGTTAATGGACACAGTGAAGATCAAAACCTGTTCATAAACATAAATAAAACAAAGATAATGACCACCGATAAAACACAATGTCAGCATACATTTACAGTGGGTGGTGAGGAAATAGATCAGGTCGCACATTTTGAATATCTGGGCTCCAGAATTGACAAAAATGGTGACTGCTCGAAAGAAATCAGAAGAAGACTAGCCATGGCAATGCAGAGACTGAACAGCCTGAAGAAATTATGGCAGAGCACCAACAAAATGATAAAAGTAAAAGTTTTGAGAGTCTGTGTTTTTCCTGTGGCAGCTTATGGCTGTGAATCATGGACAGTTACCAAAACTTCTAAACAAGGAATCGAATCCTTCGAGTCAAAATGTTACAGAAAGATCCTCAGAATACCCTGGACAGAGAAACAGACAAATGTAGACATTCGGCAAGAGTTGAGCAAAGAGGAGAACTGGTTTATCAATTCCATTTTGGCTAGAAAATGCAAATACTTTAGTCGTATCAAGAGACACAACGGTCTTGAGAGAAGAGGGAGGTACGGCGCCAGGCAAAAGAGGAAGGGGTAGACCAAGAAGACGATGGCACCAAGATATCCAGGAATGTCTGGGTATGCCGGAGGCTAGAGTTTTGGCAAGGGAACGAGTTTCTTTCAGACAGACTGTGATGGGAACGACGTTCTACAAAGGATATGCTAGATGATGATGCTGATGGTCGAAACGTGTTTTTCATGTTCTTAAACGGGCAGAAATACTAAGACAAGACAAGACAAGACAAGACAAGGCAAGGTATGTCATCGCCTCAGTTTCCCAATATCATGGTCGCGTTTGCCTATGCCAACATGCACGATGCACAATTTTAAATAATTTCCCTTTTTGTCTGAACTGCGAGGTATGATCGAATGAAACAGGACCTAACTGCAACAAGTGAACATACGTACGAAGCGCTTGATGACGTGACTTCTGGTGTAAACAGCACATACCAACTGTCAAGTTTGCAAAATGTCATTATCCACCGACTCCTAGTTTCCTCAGCAGACCATTGAAAACATGGTGGGTGTGATACGGAATCCGTAGTGTTAATCAGCAAGTGGTGATTCGGTTTCTAACAGCTGAAGGATGTCGACCAGTTGACATTCATCGCAGAATGCAGGTAGCATGATATTTTGCGAACTTGACGGGTGGTATGTGCTATTTACATAAAAAGTGACGTCATCATGAGCATCGTACGGATGTTCACTTGGTGCAGTAGGTCCAGTTTTATTTGAACACATCTCGTAATTATAATCTTTTAACATTTTTATTTGTTCAGGGGGATGCTCATTTTTGTTAATTTCCAATGAAATGTTAATTGCTGTTAATTTTGGGTGGGTGTGTTAATTATTGTTAATTTTTGGGCAAGATGTTAATTGTTGTTAATTTTAAGCGGGAAGTTTATTGCTGTTAATTTTGATAATTTTGTGGGTGTTTTTTGTGTACACGTGTATTATTTATTTATATTTAATTTTGTGTGTGCATGAGTCAGAGTATAATGTAATTTTCAGTCAACATAAAGGGTGGGGGTGGGGGGGGGGGGATGATCAAAACTGGTTCTTGAACAGGTTTTGGAATCAAGATACTGAGCAGCGCATGAGCTGCAGTGGTCAGCGACCCGTAGCTGAATGCTAGCGTCAGGGCCAGCGAACCAGAGCTGCCAAGACCTTCTACACCTCCACGCGATGATCCTGGATAACAGGCTGCAACAGGGCAGAATGGTTAAGGAGAAGGAATCGAAGAGGGAATGCTAACCCGCTACTCAAAAAATGCTTGCTGAAGTCGGATGTGTTGGACCGAAAGCTGCAAATATCGCAGCCAAGCTGTAAACTACGACACAACGCATTCCGTTCTCTGGACTACATTCTGCTTCTTAAGCCCTTTCAGGGTTTGGTAGTGGGATATTGAGAACGAACGAAGAAGAATAAGAACAGGTTTTGGTAGACCGGATGTAGGTTGGTCACTCCTGCTCTACACGGAGCAGAGATGATTTGGATTGATTTATCAATCTCACGCAAATCAATATTAGCTCTGGAATACATACCCGGTTTGATCCAGACAAATGTATTGTGGGCGTTATTCGTTCTGAACTTTCCAATCCTCAACCACAGACCACAACAGCATCACAGTCGTTAATACGTGTATTCTTGGAAGATGGTTCACAGAACTGGCTTCGTTGCACTTGAGTGCCATCTATTGTGCTCACTACTTTTCAAAGCGGGAAGTGCCAATGACAAAGCACCCACTCCGTTATTCCCTCTGGGGCTGCTGAATTTTCCCCAACTTTGTCAGGTAGCCATTATCAGCACGGTAATACCATGAATGTATACGGTCTGGCATATCCAGGCGGGACTTGTGCAGGGTACGTCGAGTTTGCAAATCCAGTTCACAATTTCGTGTAATGCATTTTATGGAAAGATTCTCATAATTTATTTCTTCAGGTACAGTCGTTTAGTACATCTAGCTGGGAAACTGAGACGCTCGATCGATGAGGTACAATATACTGACCAGGACGTCGCGTCAGGTTCAGACACAATATACTGAACAGGACGACGCGTCAGGGTCAGACACAATATACTGAACAGGACGACGCGTCAGGGTCAGACACAGTATACTGACCAGGACGTCGCGTCAGGGTCAGACACAGTATACTGAACAGGAAGACGCGTCAGGGTCAGACACAATATACTGACCAGGACGTCGCGTCAGGGTCAGACACAATATACTGAACAGGAAGACGCGTCAGGGTCAGACACAATATACTGACCAGGACGTCACGTCAGGGTCAGACACAATATACTGACCAGGACGTCTCGTCAGGGTCAGACACAATATACTGACTAGGTCAACGCGTCAGTCAGACACAAGAAACAGACCAGGACGTTACGTCAGGGTAAGAAACAATGAATTGACCAGGGCGACGCATCGGTTGGTCGTTGGTTAGTTGGTTGGTTGGTTAGTTGGTTGGTTGGTTAGTTGGTTGGTTGGATGGTTGGTTGGTTGATTGGCTGCTAATGCCCACAAAGGGTTGATAACCCGTTTGTGCGCCCTGAAAAGGACGGAACTTGTGGCAGAATGTAGTAGCTTTCCTGACATTCCGAGGGTGCTGATGAAGTAGACCGGGGTCCTGCAGGTGGTTGTGCAATGCTTGGCTTCATTTGCGTGTCACTCACTACTATAAAGATCACGTCAAGCCTCATCTTTTTAACCAGACTGTTGCCCTCAATAACATCCCATTTCCAGGACGACCAACGATGAGGTCAGGTGAGGGTCTTGTTCAGTATGTTTCTCCTGACCCTGGCTAACATTGTCTGATCAGTGTGTTTTTCCTGACCAGGCGTTAGCCTCATCGTCCCGGACGACGCGACATAGTCAGACACAATATACTGACCAGGACGACGCGGCAGGGTCAGACACAATATACTGACCAGGACGACGCCACAGGGTCAGACACAATATACTGACCAGGACGACGCTACAGGGTCAGACACAATATACTGACCAGGACGACGCCACAGGGTCAGACACAATATACTGACCAGGACGACGCCACAGGGTCAGACACAATATACTGACCAGGACGACGCGACAGGGTCAGACACAATATACTGACCAGGACGTCGCAACAGGGTCAGACACAATATACTGACCAGGACGTCGCGACAGGGTCAGACACAATATACTGACCAGGACGACGCGACAGGGTCAGACACAATAAACTGACCAGGACGTCGCGTCAGTCAGAATCACCACACTGCCCATGACCACTATTTCTCTCCCATGTAGTGTCCCCTGGAAACAGGCTGTTTAGAGGCAGTCAGGCCGTCGAGATGTGGATCGGCGTGATCCCCGTAGTAGTTAACGTGACGCAGATAAAGCCAAACATAGCACAACCGCCTGGAGGATCGCGATCCACATTCACCAGCACGCTCGGGATGTGAGGGAAGCTACTACAACCAGCCACAATACGCGTTGTCAGGGATCACTATAGAGTACAATTAATTATTATAGGTATTCAACAACAACAACAACAACAACAACAACAGCAGCAGCAGCAGGAGCAGCAGCAGCAACAACAACAATAACAACAACAACAACAACAGCAGCAGCAGCAGCAACAACAACAACAACAACAACAACAACAGCAGCAGCAGGAGCAGCAGCAGCAGCAACAACAACAACAACAGCAGCAGCAGGAGCAGCAGCAGCAGCAACAACAACAACAACAGCAGCAGCAGCAGCAGTAGCAGCAGCAACAATCAGCAGCAACAGCAACAGCAACAACAACAGCAACAACAACAACAGCAGCAACAACAACAGCAACAACAACAACAACGACAACATACTGATCAGACTATGTTAGTTAGGGTCAGGTGAAACATACTGATCAGATATGTTAGTCAGGGTCAGGCAAAACATACTGATCAGATATGTTAGTCAGGGTCAGGCAAAACATACTGATCAGATATGTTAGTCAGGGTCAGGCAAATCATACTGATCAGACATGTTAGTCAGGGTCAGACAGAACATACTGATCTGACATGTTAGTCAGGGTCAGGCAGAACATACTGATCTGACATGTTAGTCAGGGTCAGGCAAAATTTACTGATTAGACATGTTAGTCAGGGTAAGGCAAAACTTACTGATCAGACATTTTAGTTAGGGTCAGGCAAAACATACTGGCCAAGACCCTCACCTCGTCTTCCCGGTAGTCCTCCCTGGAAACGAGCTGTTTTCATAACAACCTGGCTAACGAGATGAGGGACGAAAATGATCCCGGGAGTACTGAGCGACACGCAGATGAAGTCAATCATAGTGCAACCACCTAGAGGGCCCCGGTCCTCCTTCACCAGCACGCTCGGGATGTCATAACATCTATAACAAACCTTCACTTAATGTCCTTTTAAGGGCGCACAAAACAATAAAGCTACTCATTGTGGATATTCAACAACAACAACAACAACAACAACAAAAACACATTCCGAAATCTCTCCCGTGGTTCAGTATTCCCGAAAGCAGCGGAGGTTTGAAATCAGTGTTTCATTGATAGGCATCTCAGTCTTTGCATACTATGCGCGTGGCCACCTGTGAGTAGCCTCTCAGGGCACAAGCCTGGGCGCTGAATATGGATACACTGGGCGGCTAAAACTGCAGGATCCTCCTCTCAGCTTCTCTGGTGTAATCCAAATCATGACAATTTGGCACCAGCTCAGCTGCAGGAGCTGCCGGAATGAGTTCGCAATTTTGTAACCATCCACCTTAGGTGCTACGACTACAGATGTTATGTCTGGGTTTACTCCCGGAGCCCTACCCTCTTCCGAGGTTTCGACAAGACAGTGGAGTCGTTGCACGCAGATGCTAGTTACTCGAGACATCTGATGATACTCTCATAGTCCCAAGTCTAGCCAGCACTCCCTGGGACTTGTGGGTTTAAAATCAGTTCCCTCTCTCCTAGGCCAACTGCCTGAACAGGTTAACGAGCTTCGTTTACCCAGGTTTAAAGTCACAGTTTACCTTCTCTTAGATTGGCTGCCAACCAAGGCTAATGAGCCCAATCTGCATCTGCGCGCCCAGTTATACCGGCGAGTACTCGGTCGCGCCCCACATCAGGCTCTGTAAGAAACAGGGGACCCCTCATAAAGGTGCTGCTGGGGACACAATAATATAGGAGAGGCCATTGGCGTGGAAAACCCTGAACGACAAGCCGAATAGTGATTCCAGCGGCGATCTCTACACCTGGAAAGGAGAGGCTATATCAGACGCTTCACTTTTGTCATGCTTTGCATTCTTTTGGATTACACCAGCGAGGCCGAGAGAGAGATCCTGCAGTTTGGGCCGCCCAGTGTATCCATATTCAGCGCCCAGGCTTGTGCCCCGAGAGGCTAATCCCAGGATGCCACGCGCATAGTCTGCAAAGACTGAGACGCCTATCAATGAAAATGAACGCCCATCCCAGACCTCGCTACCCCCCCCCCCCCCCCCCCCCCCACTCAGAGCTTACCTTCTCCTAAACGAAATGACATCCCAAGTTTTCTGTGCCCGAAGTCAACTGGTTTTAAACGCGCAAGATACGTCCGTCGTCTGATAGTTTAAATAGTTCCGACGGGCTCGTTATAGTCACGCGAGAAGGCCAGGGACTGTTACAGGCTATGCATGGTCTATGTTTAAGGGTCATTTGGCCACTGTGGGGTGGAATCTCACAGGTATAGCCATAGTTCTTTCGGAACCAAGAATGGTATGTAGAGGCGTTTTAAATGCGTTGGTAATTGCTTATTAAGTTTCTGTGCTCAGCACATTACTGCACAACGGTAAAGATAGTCACGTAACAAACACTGCCGTGAGGGATGACGTATTAAATACGTCATTGAACTAAGTCACTGCTTTGTGAGGTGGAGACCAGTTCGCTTCCTAACTACCTTCATTCCCTGGCCATCATCCAGGTGTCCTTTTACAGCTGGGCCGACTGGAGATGCCGCTAGATGGAGTTGAATCTCGTATCTTTTCCATAAAAGGCGAAAGCCTTACCACTGCGCCAACTAGATAACTGACATTACTGCATGCCTAGGAAACATTGACATATATTTTCTCTGAGTAGATCCAAGTCATGATCATCACCATCATCATGAAGCATGTCTCTTATAGAACGTCGCCCCCATCACAGTCTGTCTGAAAGAAATTCGTTCTCTTGCCAAAACTCCAGCCTCCGCCTCAGTCATACTCAGGCATTCCTGGATATCTTGGTGCCATCGTCTTCTTGGTCTACCCCTGCCTCTTTTGCCTGGCACCATACCTTCCATCACCGTCCTCTCAAGCCCGTTGTGTCTCTTGGTGTGACCAAAGTATTTGCATTTTCTGGCCAAAATGGAATTGATAAACCAGTTCTCCTCTATGTTCAACTCTTGCCGAATGTCTACATTTGTCTTGTTCTCTGTCCAGGGTATTCTGAAGATCTTTCTGTAATATTTTGACTCGAAGAATTCGATTCTTGTCTAGAAGTTTTGGAAATCGTCCATGATTCGCAACCATATTGGGCCACATGAATAACACCAGCTGTCAAGACTTTCACTTTTGTCGTTTTGTTGGTGCTCTGCCATAATTTCTTCAGGTTGTTCACCCTTTGCGTTTTTATAGCCAGTCTTCTTCTGATTTCTTTCGAGCGGTTGCCATTCTTGTCAGTTCTGGAGCCCAGATATTCCAAATGCTTGACCTGATCTATGTCATCACCTCCAACTGTATATTTTTGTTGATTCGAGTTTTGTCGATGGTCATTACCTTTGATTTCTTTATGTTTATAAACAGGTTTTGATCTTTACTGTGTCCATTTACAGCTACAATTAGCAACTCTAGCCCGACTATACTTTTTGATAGTATCACAGTGTCGTCTGCGTATTGTAACTCTGGAATCTCGTACTCACCAATCGTAAATGGGTCGAAACTTTCAATGTTCTCGTCTTCTCGAACATTTCTCATTATACATTCCGCATTTGTGTTATTTAGATAAGGTGAGAGGATACATCCCTGTCTTACTCCCTTTCGCACTGCAATCCAATCTTATATCAAGATCCCATCAATTGAAACCAACACGGCAAAGATTTTATTTCTGAAAAATTATAAAATATGAGAAAGTGGTGTCCCATAGATGCAGTATCTTCCGAGAAAAACAGAGCCGAGGTACTGGTATCTGATGTGACTGGTGTTCAGGGAATGTGAGGTGTCTGTCACGTTCGTCATGTCGTTGCAGTCAATTCCTGCTCGTGCAGACACTTCTACCTGTCTCGAGATACGTGAGTATTTCTTCCTGGAGTGCTTATGTTGTATTTCTGCTTTGTAGCATTCAACAGTTTGTGAAAATATTCATACATGTTAGAATTGGAAGCGAACGGACTTTGTGTTTTGATTGCAATTCATCTACTTGGCGGGTTAGTTCGATCGAGACTAACAGATCTGCTTCGATTTCATAAGTCGACTTTTAACAAGCTGGTTTTCCCAATTGGTGAGTTGTATTCAAGTTACAGTTCAGGTTAGCAATTGTCTGTTTATTGTTTTTGTTTACGTTTAACAATTGATTGTGTTCTTACAAAGCAGAGCTATGGGTTTGAGATGAAGTTACCTGAACGTTATTAGAGATATGGGCGGTTGTAGGACACCCGTTGTGAACCAACAACTAATAGTTCTCTGTTACCCCTCTAGGTAGAACTGGTACCAGATTATGTTGTTCCCTAGGTAAAAAATCAATTTCAGTTTTCAGAAACAAGTTTTCTTGATTATTGGAGTGTCTGTCCATTTGTATTTCATTACGTGAAGTGTGACATTATCTAGAGAGAGGCAGAAAGAAAAGCTTAAGATCGAACTTGCTGATGAGGGTTGTCAGTGACCTGACCTTTTCCCCCAAAAGAGCGTCGAGCATTGGTATGTATGAAGTAAAGTAAAGTAATCCATAGCATTACTGCCGTAGGGTGTGAGGTGTTAGCGATCTCACATTTCAAAGGCTTGGCTATATGAGGGCGGTAGCCATCTCCTCTCCCTCGCCGCTTTTACTTCCCGAACTGAACCGGTACCCATTTAAGGCTAGGTAGACCCGGGAGCCATTGCGGAATGAACCCAGGACCACTCAGATGCAAAGCCAGCGCGCTAATCACTGCGCTACGCGGCTCCCTTCTGGTATTGGTATGTATATCAATCAGTTAATCAATCAATCATTATTGTTCTTCTTCTTCTTCTTTTGCGTTCCTTCTCAATCTCCCGCTACCAAACCCTGAAAGGACTTAAGTAGCAGAATGTAGTTCAGAGAACGGAATGCGTTGTGTTGTAGTTTACAGCTTGACTGCGATATTTGCCGCTTTCCGTCCAACACATCCGACTTCAGCAATCATTTTTTGAGTACCGGGCTAGCATTCCCTCTTTGATCCCTTCTCCTTAGCCAGTCTGCCCTGCTGAAACCTTTTATCCAGGATCACCGCGTGGAGGTGTAGAAGGGTCTTAGCAGCTCTGGTTCGCAGGCCCTGACGCTAGCAGTCAGCTATGGGTCGCTGACCACTGCAGCTCATGCGCTGCTCAGTGTCTTGATCCCAATCAATCATTCAATCAATCAATGTTTCAACCAATGTTATGCAAGTGCTAAGCATGGTACAGCTGGCAAAAACCAGTACACTCCAGTTTGATCTTTGTGACGTACATTGTTCTCAGTTCATGAATGTTCTTTAAGCCAATAATGACACCCTCTCTGACGATTGTTCTCCGTCCTCTTTTCCTGCTGCCAGGTGGTGACCACATGAACTCTTACAGAGGGAGTCTATTGCTGTCCATTCTAAGAACATGTTCGTTGTATCACCACAATCTTTCCTGATGAGTGATGAAACATATTGTGATTGGCGACTTATTTAATTGTTTTGATGGTTGTGAATTCCTCCCAGCCAATTCAAACAGGTTCTAGGACACTTATTCTGGAATAGATTTATTTAGTTAGTTAGCTAGCTAGCTAGGTAGTTAGTTAGTTAGTTAGTTAGTTAGCTAGGTAGTTAGTTAGTCAGTCAGTCAGTCAGTCAGTTTGTTTTCTTTCCACTTGTGCCGTTTAGCGTCGTGGGGGAACTTAAGTCGTCTATTCTGCGCCAAGTGCGTTGCGTCGGTCAATGTGAGCCCTTGTCGTTGCACAATCGCTCTGTCATCTATGCCCCTACCTCGCGGTCGCCCCCTTGCCCTGTAGCCAGATCTACCAGCCTTGTAAGCCATCAGTGGAAGTTGATGAGGGTGCATTCTCATGAGATGACCAAACCAACTTATTTTCTGCCTGGAAATGTATTCGGCACAAGACGTAGTGCCGACCATACTTCGAATGTCATCGTTCACGGTTCTGTAACAAAAACTACACAGAACGGAGGGGCAGGAGCATTCCTGAACCTACCAAAAATAACACTGTCATTCGCTACTGGTAAGTACACAAGCAATTTCAGAGCGGAGGCAGAGGCACTGAGGGCGGCAGTGGAAGAAATGGTGACACAAAATGAAAATGAAAGCCATATAGTCCTGCTTACAGATGCTCTCGCCGTAGTCACAGCGCTAAAAAGCCAGAAAAACACTGAGCTTATGACTTACGAGCAGCACTCTGCAAACTGTGCCAGCAGTCTGCACCAAAAAGGGTAGTGGTACAGTGGGTCCCCTCACACTGCAACATCCAAGGCAACGAGGAGGCAGACAGACCGGCAAAAGAAGGTGCAAGACTACCACAGACAGATACTAGTATGACGTACGAAGAGTCAAAACGGCTTATCAAAGCCAGATACATGGCCAAATGGGAAACCGAACATACTGGTTACACCAAAAACGATGCCTATTACCAGCTGAACCGAAGAGAGCAGGTCGTTGTCTTCAGACTTCGCACTGGCCACAATAGACTGAGGTACCACCTATTCAACAAATTGAAGATAGGGTGTACCGACGAATGCCTGTCCGGTACTGGTAAAATGACCGCGGAAATTCTGCTGCAGAACTGCCCGACATACGTGGATCAGAGAGAGCAGATGTGGCCATCACCAGTGGAACTGCAAGACAAGCTCTATGGCAGTGGCGACAGCCTCAGGATGACCGCCGCTTTTTTCGAAAAAATAATGGTTACTGTCTGACTGCGTACGCAGAAGAAGAAGAAGAAGAATGTCGTCGTTCCGCATTGTGTCTCTTCTGGTAACACCAATGACCTTTCCTCAAACACTTCATTTCACACGTCGAAATTCTGCTCTCGCACGCCCTTGACAGAGGCCATGTTTGGCACTGGTAGCACTTAATCGGCATAAATATACTGTGTATCAGCAGTGGGGGACAGCTGATAAGTAACCGCAGATGCTTTCTGACACCTAGTCTCGATTGCCATGTCGATCCTACCGTCTGCCGATAAAATACTGCCCAAATACTTGAACTCATGGACCTGTTGATGGGCAATATCATTTAGACTTATCTTTATAGATTTAGTATCATTTCCAATCACTGTTATTTTCCATCATTTACATCCAGCTGACTATTGGTAATAAGTCGAATTAAACAACCCGAGCTGGTGTGCTTGCTCAGTGATTTTGATTTCTAGATCTTCGTTAGTTTAGGTAACATCATTAGGCATGTCCTTTGCAGAATGTCGCTCCCATCACAGCCCGTTCTAAAAGAAACTCTCTCTTGTCTAATCTCCAGCCTGCTGTAGAGTCATGCCATAGCATTCCTTGACATCTTGGTGCCATCGTCTTCTTGGTCTGACTCTGTCTCTCTTGTCTGGCACCATACCTTCAATTTCCGTTCGCTCAAGTCATCTGTGTCTTTTGATGGGGCCAAAGAATTTCAATTTTCTGTTCATTACGGAATTTATGAACCAGTTCTCCTCTATGTCCAACTCTTGTTTTGGCTTTTTTCCTTTTTCGGTCCATGTTATTCTGAGGAACTTTCTATAACATTTCGACCCTAATGACTCGATTTTCTTCATTACGGTTTGAGTAACTGTCTATGTTTCGCAGCCTTCTGAATCCATTTGCGCAGTCGTCATTGTTGTCAATCCTGTAGCCAAGGTATTCGAAGTTTGGCTTGGTTTGGCTTCGTTCATTCTCAATCTGCCACTACCAAACACTGAAAGGACTTAAGTAGCAGAATGTAGTCCAGAGAACGGAATGCGTTATGTCGTAGTTTACAGATTGACTGCGATATTTGTACCTTTCGGTCCAACACATCCGACTTCAGAAAGCATTTTTTGAGTACATGTTTAGCATTACCTCTTCGATTCATTCTCATTAGACAGTCTGTCCTGCTGCAGCCTGTTATCCAGTATCACCGCATGGAGGTGTAGAAGGGTCTTGGCCTACAGCCGGTCAGATGAAGTCCTTCCCTAGAGTCGGTCGCATGAAGTCCTTCCCTACAGCCGGTTGGATGAAGTCCTTCCCTACAACCGGTCGGATGAAGTCCTTCCCTACAACCGGTCGGATGAAGTCCTACCCTACATCCGGTCGGATGAAGTCCTTCCCTACAGCCGGTAAAATGAAGTTCTTCCCTACATCCGGTCTGATAAAGTCCTGTCCTACAACAGGTCGGATGAAGTCCTGTCCTACAACAGGTCGGATGAAGTTCTTCCCTACATCCGGTCTGATGAAATCCTTCCCTACAGCCGGTCGGATGAAGTCCTGTCCTTCAACAGGTCGGATGAAGTTCTTCCCTCCGTCCGGTCTGATGAAATCCTTCCCTACAGCCGGTCGGATTAAGTCCTGTCCTACAACAGGTCGGATGAAATTCTTCCCTGCATCCGGTCTGATGAAATCCTTCCCTACAGCCGGTCGGATGAAGTCCTGTCCTACAACAGGTCGGATGAAGTTCTTCCCTACATCCGGTCTGATGAAATCCTTCCCTACAGCCGGTCGGATGAAGTCCTGTCCTACAACAGGTCGGATGAAGTTCTTCCCTACAGCCGGTCTGATGAAATCCTTCCCTACATCCGGTCGGATGAAGTCCTGTCCTACAGCCGGTCGGATGAAGTCCTTTGGTATTAAAGAACGATCTATGAAGTATTTTGTGAGCCTGGGCTTCCTGTCCTAGCCGCAAGACAAGATCAAACTTAAAAACTCGGCAAGCGACGGTCCATTGTTTCCTAGAATTGGTGGAGGTCTTCTTCTGTTTCTTCTGCGTTCGTTATCAATCTCCCGCTACTAAGTTCTGAACAGGCGAATGGACAATGGTATGAGTTGTGTCGCTAGTTTACAGCTTGACTGCGATATTTGCACATTTCGGTTCGACACATCCGTTCCGACAGGAGGTAGTCTTGTTTTGTTGATGTTGAATGTCCACAATGTGTACATTTACTCTTTAGTGCGCCCTAAAAATGTTGCAGTTTGTTGTAGCTTTCTTCACATCCCGAGCGTGTTGATGAAGGTGGACCAGCGTCTTCAGTTCGTGCCGTTCACTACTGCTGGGACCACGTCGATCCCTCACCTCGTTAGCCATGCTGCCATATAAACATCCCGTTTTCAGGAAGGGCTACGAGGAAGCTGAGGTGAGAGTCTTGGCCAGCATATTTTGTCTGAACGACTGACATGTTTCTTCTCTCTGTCCCGTTCTATCACCCAGGGGAGCATATGCTATCAACCAACCCTCGCCAAGCAGATCTGTCCTTTGCAATCTTTTCCACTTCCTTCCAGCGTTTCCCTGTTTTATTTACTTCCGCCTCCAGATCTCGTCTCCGTGTATTCCTTGGTCAGCCTATGCCTCTCTTTCCCTGGGGGTTCCAGGACAGGGATTGCCTGGTGATGTTGGCCTGGGGCTTTCTTAATGTATGACCCATCCATCTTCACTTTCTTCCTAAGAGTTGGTAGAGACCAACAACGAGATTAAAAGAGCATCAAGACGGAGAAAAGAGCATCAAGACGGACACAGGAGCATCAAGACGGACACAAGAGCATCAAGACGGACACAAGAGCATCAAGACGGACAAAAGATCATCAAGACGGACAAAAGAGCATCAAGACGGACACAAGAGCATCAAGACGGACACAAGAGCATCAAGTCGGACAAAAGACTTTACATTGATGGTCTGGTTGAGGAAGTGGAAGAGGCTCCATGGAAGGGAAATATGAAAGGTCTATATGAGGCTACCAAGAAAGGGGAAATATGAAAGGTCTATATGAGGCTTCCAAGAAAGGGGAAATATGTAAGGTCTATATGAGGCTTCCAAGAAAGGGGAAATATGAAAGGTCTATATGAGGCTTCCAAGAAACATTCGAGAATGTATCAACAACCACGATAGACCGATCAAAAATAAACTTTGAGGAAAAGATAACTAATATTGAAGACCAGAAGAAAAGATGGGTAGAATACTTTGAAGAGTTTTAGAACAGACCAGCATCAGATATCCCACCAGACATCCCACCAGCAGGGGAGGACCTGCCGATCAACTGTGATAATCCAAGTAAAGAAGTGATAAGCAGGGAAATAGAGTTTCTAAGGAACGGAAAAGCAGATGTCGAAACATCTACTAACATGCTCCACAACTTGATAGGCGCCATCTGGGAGAAAGAAAGCTTACGAAAAGATAGGAGAGAGTCCTACTTGGTGAAATTGCCAAAGAAGGGAGATTTACATGAAACCATTGAGGAATAGTGTTATAATCGGTGCCGGGAAAGGTGTTAAATAGAGTAATAGTAAACTGACATGTCTGCTCAGTTTGTTTTGCCTGACCAGACGTTAGTCTTTATTCTCAGGGGAATGTTTTCTCTGAAACAACCACGTAGAGAAGGGAGTCATGCCATCAGATGCGCAGAATACGACCCTGGTTGCGCATGCAGAAAGCCAAAATATGCCGATCCGACAGAGCCGTGAATAACTCGTTTTATTTTGAAGGATCAGAAGAAAAGAAAAAATTATTATGATGGTTGGAATTGTCGATTTTGCGGTTAAGTTGTATATTGTAGAATCGACATTAGTAAGCCCTGGGCTGGATATTTTTTCTCAATTAGTTTAGTGAGTTTTCGATTCACTTCTGTGGTTGAGCCGTACGGTGAACGTGATCGTAACGTCGTTGTCAGCTCTTGTCGCTACAAGATCACGCTAATATCATTTATGCACATGACACGGAGCAGTCCTCGTGCCCCGAAGCAACATCTACCAGCGTTAAAAGGCACACATAGAAGATGATCACGGTTTAGTCTCGTGTGAGGATTAATGGGTTATAGTGTATTTTCTGTGTCTGAAAATATGCTCAGGAGAAGTAATTATGCTCAGGAGAAGTAATTAATCAATTAAATAAATAAAATAAATGACCACTCCCTGTAGAGCATATGACTTCAACAGATGTACGTTAAGTCGTCCTATCATTAACCACCCGAGTGGGTTCTGTTCACAATTTATGTGCCCGCTCCCCCTCCCATCGTCCTCTATTCTATTGGCTCCCAGATCCCTCCCTGACATTGGCACCCAGACCCCGGCCTGATATTGGCACCCAGACTCCGGCCTGATATTGGCACCCAGACCCCGGCCTGATATTGGCACCCAGACCCTGGCCTGAAATTGGCACCCAGACCCTGGCCTAATATTGGCATCCATACACTGGCTTGATATTGGCACCCAGACATCTGCCTGATATTGGCACCCAGACCCCGGCCTGAAATTGGCACCTAGACCCTGGCCTAATATTGGCATCCATACACTGGTTTGATATTGGCACCCAGACATCTGCCTGATATTGGCACCCAGACCCCGGCCTGAAATTGGCACCTAGACCCTAGCCTAATATTGGCATCCATACACTGGCTTGATATTGGCACCCAGACATCTGCCTGATATTGGCACCCAGACCCCGGCCTGAAATTGGCACCTAGACCCTGGCCTAATATTGGCATCCATACACTGGCTTGATATTGGCACCCAGACATCTGCCTGATATTGGCACCCAGACTCCGGCCTGAAATTGGCACCTAGACCCTGGCCTAATATTGGCATCCATACACTGGTTTGATATTGGCACCCAGACATCTGCCTGATATTGGCACCCAGACCCCGGCCTGAAATTGGCACCTAGACCCTAGCCTAATATTGGCATCCATACACTGGTTTGATATTGGCACCCAGACATCTGCCTGATATTGGCACCCAGACCCCGGCCTGAAATTGGCACCTAGACCCTAGCCTAATATTGGCATCCATACACTGGCTTGATATTGGCACCCAGACATCTGCCTGATATTGGCACCCAGACCCCTGCCTGATATTAGCATCCAGACCCCTCCCTGATATTAGCATCCAGACCCCTCCCTCATTTTAGCATCCAGACCCCTCCCTGATATTGGCATCCAGACCTCTCCCTGATATTAGTATCCATATCTCTCCCTGATATTAGTATCCATACCTCTCCCTGATATTAGTATCCATACCTCTCCCTGATATTAGTATCCATATCTCTCCCTGATATTAGTATCCATACCTCTCCCTGATATTAGTATCCATACCTCTCCCTGATATTAGTATCCATACCTCTCCCTGATATTAGTATCCATACCTCTCCCTGATATTAGTATCCATACCTCTCCCTGATATTAGTATCCATACCTCTCCCTGATATTAGTATCCATACCTCTCCCTGATATTGGCACCCATACCCCTCCCTGATATTAGTATCCATACCTCTCCCTGATATTAGTATCCAGATCCCTCCCTGATATTGGCACCCATACCCCTCCGTCTTCCATAAGCGGCTCGGTTATCCGCTATTTCTCCTGCTCTGTTGATCCCAGAACAAAGACTGTCTTGTAATGTTATTAACTGGTTTCCGTATGTCATGCTCCACTGAAATCTGTCCCGTTTTTTTCCCAATCAAGTTCCACATGTGTGATCTTATCGAACCGTTGTCCCCTTTGCATTCTGCGCAGTCAAGCATTTACGCAAGTATGTACCTTTTCCGAAAGTACCCCAGCTGCTGCCATCCATGTTACACACACATCGAAAGTACCTCGGCTGCCATCCATGTTACACACACATCGAAAGTACCTCGGCTGCCATCCATGTTACACACACATCGAAAGTACCTCGGCTGCCATCCATGTTACACGCACATCGAAAGTACCTCGGCTGCCATCCATGTTACACACACATCGAAAGTACTTCGGCTGCCATCCATGTTACACACACATCGAAAGTACCTCGGCTGCCATCCATGTTACACACACATCGAAAGTACCTCGGCTGCCATTCATGTTACACACACATCGAAAGTACCTCGGCTGCCATCCATGTTACACACACATTGAAAGTACCTCGGCTGCCATCCATGTTACACACACATCGAAAGTACCTCGGCTGCCATCCATGTTACACACACATCGAAAGTACCTCGGCTGCCATCCATGTTAAACACACATCGAAAGTACCTCGGCTGCCATCCATGTTACACACACATCGAAAGTACCTCGGCTGCCATCCATGTTACAGACCCATTCTTCTTCTTCTTATTCGTACGCAGTCAGACAGTAACCATTATTTTTTCGAAAAAAGCGGCGGTCATCCTGAGACTCTCGCCACTACCATAGAGCTTGTCTTGCAGTTCCACTGGTAATGGCCACATCTGCTCTCTCTGATCCTCGTATGTCAGGCAGTTCTGCAGCAGATGTTCAGCGGTCATTTTACCAGTACCGCACGGGCATTCGTCGGTACACCCTATCTTCAATTTGTTGAATAGGTGGTACCTCAGTCTGTTGTGGCCAGTGCGAAGTCTGAATACAACGACCTGCTCTCTTCGGTTCAACTGGTAATAGGCATCGTTTTTGGTGTAACCAGTATGTTCGGTTTCCCATTTGGTCATGTATCTGGCTTTGATAAGCCGTTTTGACTCTTCGTACGTCATACTAGTATCTGTTTGTGGTAGTCTTGCACCTTCTTTTGCCAGTCTGTCTGCGTCCTCGTTGCCTTGGATGTTGCAGTGTGACGGAACCCACTGTACCACTACCCTTTTTGGTGCGGACTGCTGGCACAGTTTGCAGAGTGCTGCTCTTAAGTCATTAAGCTCAGTGTTTTTCTGGCTTTTTAGCGCTGTGACTACGGCGAGAGCATCTGTCAGCAGGACTATATGGCTCTGATTTTCACTGTGTGTCACCATTTCTTCCACTGCCGCCCTCAGTGCCTCTGCCTCCGCTCTGAAATTGCTTGTGTACTTACCAGTAGCGAATGACAGTGTTATTTTTCTGCCGCTTGGTAGGTTCAGGAATGCTCCTGCCCCTCCGTTCTGTGTAGTGTTTGTTACAGAACCGTCGGTGTATGCATGGGTCCAGTCCATGCTTGGGTAGCTTTTCGTTATGAAGCTTAGGGTAGTGTCTCTCCTTTCTTTTTCAGTCTGACAGTTTTTGTTTGCAATACCTGGTATATTTTCTACCACCTCTGGAAATATATCCTGCCTTCAGGTAGGTTTTCGTACAGTAGTGATGGGTTTTGGTGTTGTTAGTGTGTTTATGGGATCTTCGTGCATCTTTGCTTTGGCTATTTCTGCAAAGTTTCTCCGCTTTAGTGTCCCATTTCCCAAATTGTTTAGTCTCTAGTACATTGGATGGTCCGTCAGTCTTCGGAGTTTCTCTGACTGCAGCTGGGCTCTGCAGTCTCTTCTATCGGTCATGGATTGCAGTTTTGTAATCTTTTCAAGTTCTACAATTGGCGTTGACTTCATGCAGCCTGTTATAATTCTCATGGCTTGGTTTTGAAGTTTGTTAACTTTATCGAAGTTCGCCTTCGCTGCTGTTGCCCATGCCGCAATGCCATACTCGAGAACTGGTCTCACTCTTCCAGTGTACAGTTTCTTTAGTATGCCTTCGTCTGCTCCCCAGCTTGGGCCAGCAAGTTTCCTCATGATTGCCATTCTTTCTCTGGCTTTCATTCGGTTTCTCTCAATCTGACTTTTCCATGTCATGCGCCGATCAAATGTGACTCCCAGATAGGTTGGGTTGTCGTTTGGCTGCAGGATTTTGCCATTTAGACTTAATTTGGTACTTTGGGCTTTTAATGAAAGCACAGACCCATACAATAGAATAGACTTTACGTTGGAGTTTAAGATTAGTATTATGGTGGTAGTTTTCATCTCTTCTTATTACCATACGGTTCTTCTTATTACCGCTCTTGTCGTCTGTATTGTTAACTAAACATAATTTTCTGTCCCTCCTAATATGTCTATGTTGCTACGTTTATGTTTAAAGGCCGTCGTATGGACCATATCTCGAATGTTCTCATTCTGTAAGTTGTCTCCCCTGGTCAAATCGATAACTTAACTTAAACATTTATTGGGGTCAAGACGCTGAGCAGTGCACGAGCTGACTGCTAGCGTCAGGGCCAGCGAACAAGAGCTGACTGCTAGCGTCAGGGCCAGCGAACAGGAGCTGACTGCTAGCGTCAGGGCCAGCAAACAAGAGCTGACTGCTAGCGTCAGGGCCAGCAAACAAGAGCTGACTGCTAGCGTCAGGGCCAGCAAACAAGAGCTGACTGCTAGCGTCAGGGCCAGCAAACAAGAGCTGCCAAGACCCTTCTACACCTCCACGTGGTGATCCTGGATAACAGGCTGCAGCATAGCAGACTGGCTAAGGAGAAGGGATCGAAGAGGGACGGCTAACTCATTATTCAAAAATGCGTGCTGAAGTCAGACATGTCGGACCAGAAGGTGCAAATATCAGTTAAGCTGTAAACTACGACAAAACGCATTCCTTTCTCCCGACGACATCTTGCTACTTGCAAAGTGTCTATCAGGGCTTGGTAGTGAAAGTGTGAGTACGAAGAAGAAGAAGATTAAGTGAAAGAAGCCAAATAAAGAAGAAAAAGAAAAAGAAGATGAACAAACATGTATTTCCCACCTCGAAATTCAGCGCTCCAGTATCTTCAACAAGGACAACGTTTGACAGTGGTAAAATTGTTGCCCATCACATACGAAGAAGGCAATATCAACAGACATGTTTTTTGTTGCCTAGATAATGTAACTTGCGCTGTATTTGGCACGAAACTGCGCTGATAATCTTCATTTTCTTCTTCATCGATCAACTGATGCTATGCTTCTAGCCCTGTGTGGTTCACGATCAACTGATGCTATGCTTCTAGCCCAGTGTGGTTCACGGAGACTCCGATTCAGGTCTTTCCCTGTTCCCCACAGATTTTCGAGCATGGTCGCTCCACCAGGCCAGACTGCCTCTCTTTGGTCTGTCTAGGTAGGGCATTATTGCAGAATATGTTCTGGTGTTTGCTTGGGTGCTCCACAATCACACGTACCGGTGTCTCTGGGATCCATTCTATGGAGGTGGGCCTTGAGTTTACAATGTCCGGTTCTGAGTTTGAAGATCTTTGTCTGCCCATCTCTGCCAAGTTTGTCTATGCTATCAATTTCTGACTTGTATTCTGCTTGTCTTTCCATGCTGTCCTCGTGGATCGCTTGACGAGTGTCTTTGCTTCTTTATAGCTCTGTGGATGGGGAATCTGCTTGCTGCCACTTCCAGGTTTTGCGAGCTCATCTGTTTTCTCGTTTCCAAGGATCCCGCAGTGGGCCAGAATCCAGTGTAAGACTAAATTTTTTTTTGGAGACAGAAATCCTATGTTGTATTTTATTTCATGTGAGAGTCTATCTTGTTTGTGGCTTGCTATGGCTTGGACTACACTCCTGGAGTCTGTCTTGTTTGGGGCTTGAGATGGCTTGGAGTACACTCCTGGAGTCTATCTTGTTTGTGGCTTGAGATGGCTTGGAGTACACTCCTGGAGTATATCTTGTTTGTGGCTTGCTATGACTTGGAGTACACTCCTGGAGTCTGTTAGAATGACCGTTTTCCTTGTATTTATGTTTTGGCTTATACGAATCTGAGTTGCTTCATGACCAGCTCTTGCTTCAGCTCTGAAATTGGTAGAAGTTTCTCCTGCTAGTATGGAGTGATTTTCTATGTCGCCATTGGAGTGTTCGATGTACATTCCACCGTTGGTAATCAACCTCACACTCTCGACCCGAGCTACTCTGAGTCAGTGGCAAGACGATCAGTCGAGACGAGTGAAGTTAACTTAGGATGCAGTCAGTCTGGTCTTATTTACTTTGAGAATAGGGATCGCTTGAAACTTGCGAGATTCCATCGCTCACCATTTCCGTTCATCACTGTGAAAGGCGACAGCCTTATCACTCGACCACAGCGACTCCCGTGTTTGACATAAATAGCAAAGTCGGCAATCTGTCAATGTGAATGGGTATTGATGCTTGTCGTATTTACATAACCTAGATTGCCTTTGTTTTTGCTGCCTACTCTCGGGAAGACCGTCCTTGCTCTATCCATATTGAATTTCAAACTACTGAAACGAATTCAGTGATTGTAATACCAATATTTAATATTGACTAACTTTATAATGTAAACATCTAACATTGACTAATTTCATAATGTAAACATCTAACATTGACTAATTTCATAATGTAAACATCTAACATTGACTAATTTCATAATGTAAACATCTAACATTGACTAATTTCATAATGTAAACATCTAACATTGACTCATTTCATAATGTAAACATCTAACATTGACTAATTTCAACATCTAACATGGACTATTTTCATGTCAACGTCTAATATTGATTAATTTCAGCATCTAAGATTGACTAAATTCTAAATCTAATATCGACTAATTTCTTTATGTCAAAATCTACTGTTGACTAATTTCAAAATGTTAACATCTTATATTGACTGAATTTATCATTTCATAATCTAATGTTGACTGATATTAAAATGTTCCATTTAACCGAAACTTAGATTTCGTAAGTAAACAAAGAGATACATTATTCGTCAAGTGTTATTTCCAGCCCCCCCCCCCCCCCCCCCCCCCCACATCCCGAATACTTCCTGCCGCTGGATCAAAGTGACTGAGGACAGAACAGTTAGGCAGACCACAGAGCTAAACATCCTTGGGTAAATGTATTTAAACATTAGTCACATTGTTAGACCATAGCCTTCTGTAAATACAGACCTTCTGACTCACGAAGAAATCGTTTTAAAACGTTACATTCCACGGCTGAGTGAATAACGGAACTTGCATGTGTCAACTATCAGTGCAACTATAATATCGTGTTCGGGGAAACAAAAATGGATATGCAGTTTGTTTTAGGGCAGGATTCTGTGAAAGGATCACTGTCAACAGTGATTTGTTGTGTTTTGTTCCGTGACTTTGTTTCATTTCTCTGTGTGGAGCATAGATTGATTATAAACCTTGGCACAATTTGAGTTTTGTTATTTAGTCGGCCTTGGAATGTGACGTTTCAACGGATTTTTTTCCCTGTGAATCAGACAGCCTATCTAAAGTAGGCCATGGTTAGACCTACAAGATGAAACTGAGCAATTTTCGTTAGACAGACTCGTAGTCTTAATCTTAGCCTTAGCTGTATCCTTAGCCCTAGCCTTGGTCTTAGGCTTAGGCTTAGCCTTAATCTTAGTCTCAGCCTTAGTCCTAGCTTTGGTCTCAGGCTTAGCCTTAATCTTAGTCTCAGCCTTAAGCCTAGCCTTGGTCTTAGGCTTAGCCTTAATCTTAGTCTCAGCCTTAGTCCTAGTCTTGGCCCTTAGTCTCAGTCGGCCTGTGCAACCACATGACCTCTTGCCCTCTCGCAGGGATGGTAGCCGTTAGTTCAATTTCTCTGCTCAGCCGGCTGGGTTCGTGCAGTACTACGTTTGTTGGTTTTGTGGAGGTGCTAGCTAATTATCCAGTCGGTTCTGTCCCAGGCACAGGATGTCCAGTGGAAGGTCGACTTATTCTTGTCAGGGTCGGGAATGTTGATGTGCAGCTCGAGCGAGTATTGCCAAGTAAGGAGGGAGGGGGTCGTCCAGGAGGTCTCTTCTTGCTGTGGGTACCACCACGGAATGATTTTTATGCTTCAGCGTTAGTCTTTCCTTCGCAAGACATGGCGACTAAAGCATTAGCCAGGGCAACGTGCAGTGGAAAATGGAAAAAAGACCACCCTGGCCACATAGAAAGCGATGCCTACCATCAACTCTCCAGGCGAGACCAGGTGATCATTCTCCGGCTACGCACAGGTCACAACAGACTGAGATGTCATCTGTCCAAGTTCATGATTGGCACTACAGACTTTTGTACCTGCGGCCCAGCACCCATGAAGGCAGAACATATTTTGCAGTTCTGTCTACTGTATACCGACAAAAGAAGTAGCATTTGGCAATAGCCAGAGAAAAGAAAAGATTACGAAGAATAGGGAAAAACAATTGATTGAGTTGAAAAATGAAGAAGACAGAGAAGAAGAACACGAAGAAGAAGGAAAAGAAGAACAAAACCAAGAAGAAGAAGAACAAGTCGAAGAAGAAGAAGAAGAAGGAAAAGAAGAAGACGAAGAAGAAGGAAATAAAGAAGAAGAAGAAAAAGAAGACGAAGAAGACAACGACTAAGACGTAGATCATAGAATACAAAATAATGAAACTCAAAATAAAGCCAGACAAAAGTAGAGGCAAATAAACTCAAGTGACAAATTCTTACAAATATCTTATAATCTTCTTAATAGAAGGCAGAAGATATAAAAAAGATAGATCGATGGAATATAAAACGCACTACAAGAATGGTATTGATTGATAACAGCTTCGATGCAGAAGGTACATGAAAGAAGACAGCTCATCCGTAAGATATCTCACGATGATAAATCTATAAATGAGATGACATAACATGAGTTATGAAACAGGAGTAAGTGACAGGTTGACCATATTAAGGTAGGGTGTAATGAGGTCATGGGTAGGGCCGAGTGCGTATCAGATGATCTCTTAAGCTAGTTGACATGTTTTCAAACCTGTTAAGGTATAGGTTTTGAGAGGGTTCGATCAAGAAGATACACTAAAGTGGCTAGGCATTACTAGGAACTGAGACGCTAGTCCGGTTAGGCCCAACATACTGACCAGGACATCGCGTTAGGGTCAGGCACAACATATTGACCATGACGTCGCGTCAGGGTCAGGCACAAAATACTGACCAGGACGTCGTCTCAGGGTCAGGCACAACATACTGACCAGGACGTCGCGTCAGGGTCAGGCACAATATACTGACCAGGACGTCGCGTCAGGATCAGTCACAACATACTAACCATGACGTTGTCTCAGGGTCAGGCACTATACACAGACCAGGACGTCGTGTCAGGATCAGGCACAACATACTGACCAGAACGTCGTGTCAGGGTCAGGCACAACATACTGACCAGGACGTCGCGTCAGGGTCAGGCACAATACATTTACCAAGACCACAACCTCTCTTCCATGTAGCGTTCCCTAAAAATAAGCTGTTTCAAGGCAGCCTGGCTGACGAGATGTGGATCGATGTGATCCCCATAGTAGTGAGCGCCACGCAGATGAAGCCAATCATAGCACAACCGCCTGGATGACCGCATTATGTGATGTAAAAATGCTTGTGAATACCCGTGCCAAATCATCATCATCACTGGCTCTGTCCCACTCATCTCACGATAGTAAGTTCTGTTATGAACATAAGGGATGTACCTACAGTCCATGATTATAACAAATGTGACTCGTAAGACCAATCCGAGCTGAGAAGAGTCTTCCACAGTGTTTGCAAGGAAAGGCAGGACTGTTTGCGGCATCGCATGAAGTGACGTGTTTTCTCCAACGCGGAATCCTTCTCTTATCCACAATTGGTATCTTCTTCGCGCTATGCAACATGATCCATCGCGCCCTTTTTCCATGATTCCACACGGATGTCTTCGATGTTTTGCCTAAATCATTGTACCGAATTAGAGGCCAGCCCCCCGAGACCTTCTCCTCACTGTATTATGCCGTCATCCATCCTTAGAGTGTGTCCCTGACATCAGAGCCTTCGAAGACAAAGCATGGAAAAGAGAACATGCTTTGGAATTCTGTGATTATCCATCCTTCGGGTGTGTCCTTGTTATCGGAGCCTTCAAAGACTAAGCATGGAAAAGACCTCGGCAGTGCCTGTTCTCTCCAATTCCTCTGCGCGGGTGATTTTATCCTGTCACCCAACTCCCAGAATTCTGCGCAATGTCTCGAGTGAAATCTCTTTAGTAGCTTCTCCTGGTGCACGTACATCAGACCATGTTTCACCGCCATGAGACCAACCAGTGCCAAATACAACTTGCAGGTTAACAAGACGAAGACAGAAAATATCTGGACCAGTAGAACATCTGGGCCACACAATATCAGTGTAAATGATATGGTTCTTTAACAGACCCAGTAACTGAGGAGTATTTTTATGCCAGGTAAACGTATAGATGTCAGAAAGCATCTACTTTGACACTAACTGTCACCACTAATAAAGCGTTTGAGCATTAGTTTGGCAATACAGCAACAGCTGATAAACAGTTATATTTATGTCTAAGGCGCAAGAGTTCAGAATTTCGATGTGTAAAATGAAGTTTTCAAGGAAGTTCATTGGTGTTTCCAGGAAAGACGGAATGCGAAACGAAGTCATTCGAAGTATAATTGGAACTACTTCTTGTGCAAAGTACATTTCTAGGAAAAGTATTCGCTGGTTCAGTTTTCTCATTGGAATGAGCCCTCATCGACTTGAGCTCCCCATATCGCACCAGTGGCTCAAGTGGAACGAAAACTAACTGACCGAATGACTGACTAACTAGATAGCTAACTAACTAACTGACTGACTGACTGACTAACTAGATAGCTAACTAACTAACTGACTGACTGACTGACTAACTAACTGACTAACTGAGACTGACTAACTGACTGGCTGGCTAACTAACTGACTGGCTAACTAACTGACTGGCTAACTAACTAACTCACTGACTAACTAACTCACTGACTAACTAACGAACTGACTGACTAACTAACTGACTGACTGACTGACTGACTAATTAACTGACTAATTAACTGGACGACTGACTGACTGACTGACTAACTGACTAACTGAAACTGACTGGCTGACTAACTAGCTAACTAACTAACTAACTAACTAATTAACTGACTGACTGACTGACTGAGTGACTGACTGACTGACTGACTGACTGACTGACTGACTGACTGACTGACTGACTAGCTAACTAATTAACTAACTGACTGACTGACTAACTAATTAACTAATTAACTCACTAACTAACTAACTAACTGACAGACTGACTTGACTAATTGCCTGAGTAACTAACTAACTTACTAACTAATTACCTCGCTAACTAGCTAACTAACTGACTGACTAACTAACTAACTAATTACATGACTAACTAACTAATTACCCGAGTAACTAACTGAATAACTAACTAATTACCGAACTAACTAACTAACTGACTAACTAATTACTAGACTAATTAACTGACTAACTAACTAATTATCCGACTAACTGACTGACTAACGAATTACCCGACTAACTGACTAACTAACTAGTTACCTGACTAACTAACTAATTACCTGAATAACTAACTGACTAACTAACTAATTATCTGACTAACTAACTAACTAGTTTTTCCATCACAAGTGATGAAGACCACTCTCTTTGTTCAGCAGTGTGGACAGTCGTTTCTCTTGCTGTGTCTGCTGAAATGGGTGACTTGCGCGGAGATTTGGATTAAAGTGAGGAAGAAACTGCGCCTTTTGTCAACCTCACTCACAGAGCCTAAACTATCTTTTTCCAGTGGCAAGACATTCATCGAGATCATTGGAGATAGCATAGGATGCAGATTTTGCCTCAGGGTTACCACCAAAGCTATTCCGCAAACATGTAACCCGCAGGGTAGAAAGGTGGGAAGGCATCTAACGCAGTTTGTCGTGCCTTTTCGATAACCACAAGAGGTCGTATGGACACCACTCATCGTGTGAGTGAGTCTTGCATCTCTCCCCAGCTGTATTCAGTTCATCATAGTAGCATCTAAAATTCCCACACGTCATATTCGTGAAGGTGAACCGGCAGAACTAACCCGTGAGATACGACACAGGTATAAGCGTAGCGCCATTCAGCCGGCGTCCAGACCAGGATAAACGGATGGAAGAAATCACAAACAAAGAACTAAATAACAAGTCCAGACGGAAAACAATTCCACGTATCCGTGGAAACAAGTGTAAGTCGTCGACTAGTGTGAATTCCAGGCAAATCCGTGGTCTGGCGGCATCCATAATGATCCAAAACAGTAGAGAAATGTAGACTCGCAGCCAGTTACTGCGCCATCTTTGCCAGATTTCAGATTTTAACTAACTAACTAATTACCCGACTAACTAACTAACTGACCAACTAACTAATTACCTGACTAACTAACTGAATAACTAACTAATTACCCGACTAACTGACTAACTAACTAACTAACTAACTAATTACCTGACTAACTAACTGACTAACTAACTAATTACCCGACTAACTAATTATCTGACTAACTAACTAACTAATTACCTAACTAACTAACTAACTAATTACCTGACTAACTAATTAATTAACGAATTAACTGACTAACTATCTATCTATCTAACTAACTAATTACCTGACTGACTGACTAACTATCTGACTATTTATCTGACTAGCTGCCTGACTAACTACCAGACTGACTAACTAACTAATTAACTAGCTAACTAACCAATTACTACAATGCCATCGGGTATGCAATGTTAAATACGTTATTGTACTTGGATTTCGTTTGTTATAACGAAGAATTGTTCTCCTCCTCTTCCCGGCCTCTTCCCTTCCCTAACATTAAACCAAGCACCCATATACATCTGGGTCGACGTTAATGATTTGATAATGGGGCTCGAACCCAGAACACGTATCCTTGCCTTGAAAAACGAATACACTACCACTATGCTATTCAGACACTGCTGCTAATACTGCCTCAGAAGGTTACCACTGACGTATTATTTATCAACTATTGTGAGTTAATGGATAGAAGTATTGATTAGCCCATTCTTTTGTAACTAATCGATTTTTCAGATCCAATGCTTCCCTTAACCTAAGCCAGAATACCATTGGTATTTCATTTCTGACATATCTTTTGGCATTGATCAGCGGTTCTCAATCTAGTTCTCGCGCAGACCACTTAGATTTATGGAGAACATGAATATCATGCTATCATATCCACAGATGAGGGGACGGCGTGGCCTAGTGGTTAAGTGGCACGGCTCACAACCAGAAGGTGCTGGGTTCGATCCCCATCACAGCACCGGCCGTTACCCCGGGGAAGCAAACCCTTAGAAAATGCAGGAGGAAGCAGACCCTTACATAAAATGCATGCTGAAGTCGGATGCACTGGGCCGACAGGCGCAAAATAAAAACTACAGTGTAACGCACACACGCCTTGGGGAATAGATAAATAAGGCGAACGCAAAAAAAAATAAAAAAAAAAAATATCCACAGATGAAAGTTCAAAAGTGTTATCAGTCATTTGTAGTATAATTATTTCATGATTTATATCTATAATCTTTGATATTGTATGTTGTTTAATCATTTATGCCAAAAACGTCCACAATTAGTTTTATGTGAAACTATTTACTCAAAATGTACGAGATGTGTTCAAAAGTCAGGTCAGGTCAGGTCATCCCGTAACTGGTGAGGTCGTTCGGGTACACATGAAGACATCCTCAAAACCCCACGCCAGCCTTCTCTGTCAGCGGCCGCTATCTGTGCCTCTTCTGGTCGAGATCGGTCCATTTTTTATGTTGTCCTCCAACCTCTTTTTGGGACGGCCTCTTCATCGTCTGCCTTACACCTTTCCATGGAGGATCCTATTTGAAAGACCATTTGATCTCGATATGTGACCGTACCAAGCGAATTTCCTTCTTTTGACAGTTGCCAAGAGGTCTTTAAAAGGCCCTATTGCTGTTGTAATTCTATCTCGTATTTCCTCATTTGTAACTCGATCTTTGTACGTGACGTTTAAAAGTCTTCGGAAACATCTCATCTCCAAGGCTTGTATCCTTCGTTGAAGGTCATCTGTAACTGTTCATATCTCACAAGCATAGAGGAATATTGACAGGATCAGTGTACGCATTAATCTGATTTTCGTGCATATTGCTAACCGTTTATCTTGCCATATTTTCTTAAGCCGTGCAAGCGCCGCTATTGTCTGTGCTATTCTGGCCAACACCTCACATTTTAATCCTTCATCACTGACAATCGAACCCACATATTTACAACGGTCAACCATTACGAGTTCAAAAGTATTCGACCTTAAATCATATATATATATATATATATATATATATATATATATATATATATATATATATATATATATATATATCATCATCATTATAGGCGTCTGTCTCTATAGACCATGCGTGTGGCGCCCTGTAAGTTTTGTCCGACTCTGCCTCCTGTATATCGATACTGTTTGCTATGGCTGTAAAGGCCGATCCACGAGTGACAGTCCCTGCCACAGATCGTACAACCATTTTCTCTGCAGCCAGAAGACCTCTACAAGCGTCAGCAGCCACTACGCCCCCTCCAACTGACTGTCTCCAGATAACGCGATCCTGAGCAATTTCTTCCCAGCCCTCGGATGGGATGTCACATGACTTCATGCCCCTCTTGCATACGACCTTGAATCGCAGTATGGGACGGCCGATTCTTCCAACTACAATGGCTAGCTGTCCATAAAGGATATCCTTTGGCAGCCTCTCCTCTTCACAGCGATAAACATGTCCCAACCACTGTAGACGGCGCTGGCTCAACATCGAGTACATGCTGTGAGTGTTTGCTCTCTGTAAGACCGTATTATGTAACACTCTCTCTTGCCACCCAATCCCCAATATACGCCGTAGACACCTCATGTGAAAGGTGTTGAGCCGCCGTTCCTGTTTAGTGGAAGTGCTCCAAGTCTCGCTTCCATACATGAGAGTTCCAAGAATGCAGGTCTGCTAGACCAGGTCCCTGGTGTAGTGAGACAGCGTAGTGTTTTCCCAGCCCCTCTTCGTCAGGCGGGCCATGACAGTACTTGCCCTGCTCAGCCTACTATCAATCTCCTTCTCGAGCGAGAGAGTGTTGCTGATGGTAGACCACAGATAAGTGAAACTGTTGACGACCTCCAGAATGACGCCATCAATCTTTATGGGTGAGGTAGCGGTAATGCCATGTGGGCAAACCTTTGTCTTTTCCAGACTTATGGTGAGACCAAACTGCTTGCACCCCTCGGCGAATCTGTCTCCCAGTCTCAGCAAGGCCTCCTCACTATTGGTCACTAGAACTGCATCATCCGCAAATAACATCTCCCTAATGAGAACCGTCCTCACCTTGGTCCTCGCACGCGCTCGGGACAGGTTAAACAGCGGGTATCTGACCTGGTATGCAGATAAACACCGTCCACAAACGTGACATAAGCGTAAGATATGAGCATGGAGAAAAAGATCACAAAGAGGGTCGGCGCGAGCACACATCCCTGCCTCACTCAACTCTTGATGGGAAAAGAGTTTGAAGATGATTCATCATATAGAACTGAGCCCATCATATCAGCGTGACAAGAAAGTATCCTGCTATGCAGCTTTTGGGGGCAGCCGATCTACTCGGGGAGTTCGAATAGACCCTTTCTACTAACCAAGTCGAAGGCCTTGGTGAGGTCTAGAAACATCATAAAGAGCGGCTGGTCTTGTTCTCTGCACTTCTCCTGGATTTTGCGAAGCTAGAAAATCATATTCGTTGTTGATCTACCTACTCTAAGGCCACACTGGGATTTTGGCTACACCCTGTCCGCGAGCAGTCTCAACCTGTAGCATGCGGGCGTACACTTTGCTTACAATGCTCAGGAGCGAGATCCCTCTATGATTATTACAGACTCCACGGTCACATTTGTTTTTGTAAATAGTCACAATGATGGCGTCACGCATATCTTGGGGGACTGCACCTTCCTCCCAGCTGAGGCATAGAAGATCAAACATCGGCTGAGCTAGTGCTGATTTCCCGCATTTGATGGCTTTGGTTAGGATAACATCTTCCCTTGGTGCTTTGCCATTTGAGAGGTAGTTGTCAGCCTTCTCCGGCTCATCCAGAGAAAGTGGTATGTGGTTCCTTAATAATGGACAGGGCCTGTAGTCTGCACAGGGCTTCTTTGTTTGCTAACGCTACCATACCTCTGGTGATACTGCACGTAACTTAGCTTAACTCAACTCGACTGGATTCAACTCTTAACTTAACTTAACTTAACTTAACGTCTTTATACTGGTTTAGAAGACTCTGAAGTCTGTATACAACCAGTTTCATTTACATTTCCTAACTAAAAGCTATGAGCATCCAATTTATTCTTAAATGCGTTAATTGTCCCTGCCTCCACTACCTCATGTGGCATTGCATTCTAAGCATTCACCCCTCTCTGACCGAAAAAATATTTCGTAATATCTAATCTAGATCTTTCTTTAGTTAATTTGTGGAAATGCCCCTCTTGTTCTTGTAGGTGGATGTATTTAGAAATACTTGTGATAGTCTAATTTATCAGTTATCAATCTGATTACCTTATAAAACTCTTTAACGTCACCTCGAATTCCACTCAACAACTCAACAGCTCCACTTAACGACTCCACTCAACAACTCCACTCAACAACTCCACTCAACTCAACTCAACAACTCAACTCAACAACTCAACTCAACAACTCAACTCAACAACTCAACTCAACAACTCAACTCAACAACTCAACTCAACAACTCAACAACTCAACTCAACAACTCAACTCAACAACTCAACTCAACAACTCAACTCAACAACTCAACTCAACAACTCAACTCAACAACTCCACTCAACAACTCAACTCAACAACTCCACTCAACAACTCCACTCAACAACTCAACTTAACAACTCCACTCAACAACTCAACTTAACAACTCAAGTCAACAACTCAAGTCAACAACTCAAGTCAACAACTCAAGTCAACAACTCCAACAACTCCAACAACTCCAACAACTCCAACAACTCCAACAACTCCAACAACGCCAACAACGCCAACAACTCCAACTCAACTCAACTACTGAAATTGAGCTTGAGCTTGAGCTTGGCATCTTTATACTGGTTTAGGAGACTCTGCAGAGTATGTATACACCAGCTTTTTTAGGGTGTTTAACCGTCGTTCGAGTCCATTTTAATAATCGCAAACACTAGAGCATAGTCGATCCGTAGCCTGTTAGACACCATAAATGCTGCCTCTAGCAACCACCAAACCATTTCCAGTGTTATACCATGTCACACATATACCATGTCACACATATACCATGTCACACAGTTAATGGCCTCTTACGACATGATCTCTGTGGATAGAGGTGCTGTTCTTGACTTTGTAATACACAAAGACCCGGCCGGACCGCTAAGGTTAATCTGTGCCCTATCTCACGTCATAACCTTTTCACCACATCATATTCCAGTGATATGTATCTGGTCCTTTAAAAAAATTCTACATTATTTATCTTATCATACCATTTCAAGCTCATTATTCTGCATCCATTTCTGAAAGTTTACCTTCTTGATTACTGATAGTGTTTTCCCCCCACGTTTCAGACCCATCCAATAGGACAGACATTATATTAGATTAAAAGATTTTTATTTTTTATGCGGGGATTGAATTTCTTTGAATTCTGATTTACTTCCCCTTTTCTGCGTACTACGTCAGACAACATGTTTAGAATTTCCGGTCACAAAGATAGGCTTACCGTCTGCCATGCCATCCAGATTGCATGTTTCAAAATAGTTTGTGCAGATCATTAGGTAGTCTAGGATGTGTGTTGAAAGTCCTTAAATGTTGATTGAAATCAACAGGGGGGCTGCTTTTATGGTCCATGATGGTTCGTAGTGAAAGGATTTACCGGCTGGAAAGTCGTTTCCAGGGGGCGCCAGATAGCCGTGTTAATTACAGTGTACTTGTCGCTTATTTCGTGACTTTGAATAATAAATCTTCTAGTAATCATCGGATATTGTTGTCTTGCTGTTGTTGTTGCTGCTGTTGTTGTTGTTGATGTTGTTATTGAATGTCTAAAATGAGTAAGTTGCCTTTATTTCTGTGCACCAAAAACTACATTACGTGGCCGATTGCATTAGCTTGACTTCATGTATTTTTAAGGGTGGACAAAAGAGCAAATTTACTCATTGTGAATATTCAACAAAAAGATCAAGAACAACAAGAACCGATGGTTGTTAGAATCAATCATCGGTAAGAACAGACAATGCAATTCATTTTCTTCATATATTTACACCGCACAATAAGTAGGTACAGATCTATGCAGATACATGGATCAACATTGGAAAGGCAATACGGACAATCCTGACACTAAACAACCAATGGAGATCCAGAGAAATCAAGATTCACACCAAAGTTGGGATACTCAACACCAGTGTCAAGTCGGTGCTGCTGCATGGGGTCAAAACATGGAGAGCGACTGAAGTCATACAGAAAAGACTCCAGTCCTTCATTGGGGAGGGAGACTAACGTCTGGTTAGGCAAAATATACTGATCCGACTTGTTAGCGTTAGGCAAAACATACTTATCCGACATGTTAGGGTTAGGCAAAACATATTGATCCGACATGTTAGGGTTAGGCAAAATGTACTGATCAGACATGTTAGGGTCAGGTAAAATATACTGATCAGACAAGTTAGCGTTAGGCAAAATATACTGATCCGACATGTTAGCGTTAGGCAAAACATATTGATCCGACATGTTAGGGTTAGGCAAAATATACGGATCAGACATGTTAGGGTCAGGTAAAATATACTGATCAGACATGTTAGCGTTAGGCAAAACATACTGATCCGACATGTTAGGGTCAGGTAAAATATACTGATCAGACATGTCAGGGTTAGGGAAAATAAACTGATCAGACATGTTAGAGTTACGGAAAATATACTGATCAGACATCTCAGGGTTAGGGAAAATATACTGATCAGACATGTTAGAGTTAGGGAAAATATACTGATCAGACATGTTAGAGTTAGGGAAAATATACTGGATGACCCACACCTCGACTTTCCGGTAGCCTTCCGTTGTAAGGGGCTGTTGTCATGTCAGCTTGGCTAACGAGGTGACGGATCGACGTGATCCCCGTATTAGTGAGTGACACACAGATGAAGCCAAGCATAGCACAACCGCCTGGGGGATCCAGGTCCACACCTTCATCAGCACGCTCGGGATGTGAGGTAACCTACTACGACCCATCACTTAACGTCCTTTTCAGGTCGCACAAAAAAGGTAATCCTACTCATTGTAGGCAATCAACAACAAGAACAACAACAATCAGTCCTTCGTTAAGAGATACCAATAAAGGATATTGGGTATAACATGGCATGACAAAGTGAAGAATAAAGACCTATTGGAAATAAGCCAACAAACGCCACTGTAGCAACAAATTCATCGAAGAAAATGGGGCTGGGTAAAGCACAAGCCAAATAGGCTCTTACATGGAATCCTCAAGGGAAAAGAGAGATAGACACACAATTTCTAGGAGAAGAGAATGTGAGAAGGAACTAAGATTAAATGATTACAGCTGGAGAGAGAGAAAGAAGGAACTAAGATTAAATGATTACAGCTGGAGAGAGAGACAGAAGGAACTAAGATTAAATGATTACAGCTGGAGAGAGAGACAGAAGGAACTAACATTAAATGATTACAGCTGGAGAGAGAGACAGAAGGAACTAAAATTAAATGATTACAGCTGGAGAGAGAGACATAAGGAACTAAGATTAAATGATTACAGCTGGAGAGAGAGAAAGAAGGAACTAAGATTAAATGATTACAGCTGGAGAGAGAGACAGAAGGAACTAAGATTAAATGATTACAGCTGGAGAGAGAGAAAGAAGGAACTAAGATTAAATGATTACAGCTGGAGAGAGAGACAGAAGGAACTAAGATTAAATGATTACAGCTGGAGAGAGAGACAGAAGGAACTAAGATTAAATGATTACAGCTGGAGAGAGAGACAGAAGGAACTAAAATTAAATGATTACAGCTGGAGAGAGAGACAGAAGGAACTAAAATTAAATGATTACAGCTGGAGAGAGAAAGAAGGAACTAAGATTAAATGATTACAGCTGGAGAGAGAGACAGAAGGAACTAAGATTAAATGATTACAGCTGGAGAGAGAGAAAGAAGGAACTAAAATTAAATGATTACAGCTGGAGAGAGAGACAGAAGGAACTAAAATTAAATGATTACAGCTGGAGAGGGACAAAAGGAGACATGATTCAATGATTACAGATGTAGGACAGAAGTAGATACAATTAAATGATTACAGATGGAGAAGGAAAGAAGGAGATACAATTAAATGATTACAGATGGAGAGGGACAGAAGGAGATAAGATTAAATTATTACAGATGGAGAGGGACAGAAGGGGATAGGATTAAATTATTACAGATGGAAAGGGACAGAAGGAGATAGGATTAAATTATTACAGATGGAGAGAGAAGGAGATACGATTAAATGATTACAGATGGAGAGAGACAGAAGGAGATACTATTAAATTATTACAGATGGAGAGGGACAGAAGGAGATAGGATTAAATGATTTCATATGGAGAGAGACAGAAGGAGATACTATTAAACACACGCGATAGAAGCTGATGCAGGACCATGATCGACCAACGCCAACCGGCAAGACACCTGACGGATGATGATGACATGTAGCAAAATCACCAAAGTTGTACCCGGACTAAAACTAATATTACTACTGGAACATTTCTATCATGCCATAAGAAACAAGAAAAGAAGGCTTTGCATAGGGCGATATGTCTCATTACGTAAAACTGTTGATGCGGAAACTCTCAATAAGTGTTGCACACAGCTTCCTATAAGGAAGACTACTACAGTCGTGGACCTACGCTTCTCCCGTTGTTAGTTCTGTTAGGATTCAGTGGATCGGAGAATCATGGATGACGAAACAGGAAGGTGTACAACCAACTTGCTACAGGTACCATCAGCATCCACACTTTGCGCCATCTGCTGAGAGAGACTGAGCACCTATGGGTATGCCCTGAGTGCAGTGAAGTCGACTCCTAGAACAGAACAGTTGTGAAATAGGTTAAGTATCAATTAAATTGAGAAATATGGCTGAAGAAGGTTGTAAATCATCACAATAACAATCTAATACAGAGACCTTCAATGCAATTCTTGCGATTAGTTGTAGATATATGCTTCAGGTAGAGCTAGTAGAGAAATGAGTTTGGTAGAATAAAATAATGAAAAGGAAGATCACGAAGACGCAGAGATAAATATAATGATGGACATATTGCAGATCGCTAACAAACAGAGATAAATATAATGATGGACATATTGCAGATCGCTAACAAACAGAGATAAATATAAGGATGGACATATTGCAGATCGCTAACAAACAGAGATAAATATAATGATGGACATATTGCAGATCGCTAACAAACAGAGATAAATATAATGATGGACATATTGCAGATCGCTAACAAACAGAGATAAATATAATGATGGACATATTGCAGATCGCTAACAAACAGAGATAAATATAATGATGGACATATTGCAGATCGCTAACAAACAGAGATAAATATAATGATGGACATATTGCAGATCGCTAACAAACAGAGATAAATATAATGATGGACATATTGCAGATCGCTAACAAACAGAGATAAATATAATGATGGACATATTGCAGATCGCTAACAAACAGAGATAAATATAATGATGGACATATTGCAGATCGCTAACAAACAGAGATAAATATAATGATGGACATATTGCAGATCGCTAACAAACAGAGATAAATATAATGATGGACATATTGCAGATCGCTAACAAACAGAGATAAATATAATGATGGACATATTGCAGATCGCTAACAAACAGAGATAAATATAATGATGGACATATTGCAGATCGCTAACAAACAGAGATAAATATAATGATGGACATATTGCAGATCGCTAACAAACAGAGATAAATATAATGATGGACATATTGCAGATCGCTAACAAACAGAGATAAATATAATGATGGACATATTGCAGATCGCTAACAAACAGAGATAAATATAATGATGGACATATTGCAGATCGCTAACAAACAGAGATAAATATAATGATGGACATATTGCAGATCGCTAACAAACAGAGATAAATATAATGATGGACATATTGCAGATCGCTAACAAACAGAGATAAATATAATGATGGACATATTGCAGATCGCTAACAAACAGAGATAAATATAATGATGGACATATTGCAGATCGCTAACAAACAGAGATAAATATAATGATGGACATATTGCAGATCGCTAACAAACAGAGATAAATATAATGATGGACATATTGCAGATCGCTAACAAACAGAGATAAATATAATGATGGACATATTGCAGATCGCTAACAAACAGAGATAAATATAATGATGGACATATTGCAGATCGCTAACAAACAGAGATAAATATAATGATGGACATATTGCAGATCGCTAACAAACAGAGATAAATATAATGATGGACATATTGCAGATCGCTAACAAACAGAGATAAATATAATGATGGACATATTGCAGATCGCTAACAAACAGAGATAAATATAATGATGGACATATTGCAGATCGCTAACAAACAGAGATAAATATAATGATGGACATATTGCAGATCGCTAACAAACAGAGATAAATATAATGATGGACATATTGCAGATCGCTAACAAACAGAGATAAATTAAAATTCCTCTGACAGGATTCTTCCATGTGGCAAAATATAGATGCAAAACTTGGACCATCACACAAATACTAAAGGAGAAAATTGAATCCTTCCAGCGAAAATGATAGAGGAAAATTTTCAGAAAACAACAGACAGTGAGAATGAAAAATGAAGACGTTCTGGAGCAGATGGACGAAGAAGGAAATTGGCTCGTAAAAGGAGTAGAAAACTGCAAGATAATCAGTGGAGAGAAAGAATAACGTCTGGTTAAACAAAATATACTGATCAGACATGTTAGTCAGGGTCAGGCAAAATATACTGATCAGTCATGTTAGTCAGGGTCAGGCAAAATATACTGATCAGTCCTGTTAGTCAGGGTCAGGCAAAATATACTGATCAGACATGTTAGTCAGGGTCAGGCAAAATATACTGATCAGTCATGTTAGTCAGGGTCAGGCAAAATATACTGATCAGACTTGTTAGTCAGGGTCAGGCAAAATATACTGATCAGTCATGTCAGTCAGGGTCAGGCAAAATATACTGATCAGACTTGTTAGTCAGGGTCAGGCAAAATATACTGATCAGACATGTTAGTCAGGGTCAGGCAAATCTTAATGGCCGAGACCCTCACCTTGGCTTCCTCGTCGCCCCCCCCCCCCCGCCCCATAAGAACGTGATGTTTTCATGGCAGTGAGGGATCAACGTGATCCTCGTAATAGTTCTCGGCACGCAGATGAAGTCAAGCGTAGCAGAATCACATGGAGGGCCCCGGTTCACATTCATCAGCACGCTCGGGATGTGAGGAAAGCTACAACAACCAGCCTCTAAACCTCTTTTTCCGGGTGCACGAAAGAGTAATCTACTCCTTGTAGCCATTCAACAACAACACCAATAACTCGCGCTTTGAATGTGACGTTCAGAACTCCTGGGAAATATCTCATCTCCAAGACCTGCATCCTACTTGTTCTGTGTCTATGTCTTGCCTGTCTACTATCTTCTGTTTCTCCACATCCTGTTGAATGTGAGATAGAGAGACGATGTCTTCTGCACAAGGATGCTAAGGGGTCATCAGCTCTGACATCACCACCGCAGTTTAGGGTGATATGTACGAGGTGTTCAAATGAAACCGGAACTGACGACACCAAGTGAACATACGAACTATGCGCATGATGATGTCACTTCTGATGTCAAGTTTTCAAACTATCATTATCTTCCGACTCATAGTTTCCTCAGCAGACCGTTGAAAACATGGCGGGTGTGATACGGAATCCGTCCAGAGTTGATCAGCGAGGGTGATTCGGTTTCTAACAGCTGAAGGATGTCGACCAGTTGACATTCATCGAAGAATGCAGATAGTGTATGGTGGCAAAAGTGTGTCGAAGACAACAGTGAAGAACTGGACAACCATGTTTAAAGAAGGACGTGAGATAGCCAGGTCAGGCGCATATTGTTGCGTCAGAAGATCCTATCGCAAAATTGATGCAGCAATTTGAGTGGACCGTCGCCGGAGCTTACGTTCGCTACACTTTTGGCACCATACACTGCCTGCATTCTGCGATGAATGTCAACTGGTCGACATTATTCAGCTGATAGAAACCGAATCACCTCTCGCTCATCAACTCTGGACGGATTCCGTATCACACCCGCCATGTTTTCAACGGTCTGCTGAGTCGGAGGATAATGAAATTTTGCAAACTTGACGGTTGGTATGTGCTGTTTACTCTAGAAGTGACGCTATCATGCGCATGCTCCGTATGTTCACTTGGTACAGTTAGGTCCGGTTTCATTAGAACACCCGTCGTAGTAATTATATATATAAGCGCAGACAGTCGTTTTGGCTGTATCAAAACATGTGGATCATCTGCGTGTTGCTTAATACTACGGGGATTACGTCGATTCTTCCTTGTTACCCAGACTGCCATGAAAACAGCCCGTTCCAGGAAGGGCTACTAGGAAGCCTAGGTGAGGTCTTGGTCGTATGTTTTGCCTCACTCTACTAAAGTGTCTGTTCAGTATGTTTTGCCTTACCCTAGTAACTTGTCTGTTCAGTATGTTTTGCCTCACTCTACTAACTTGTCTGTTCAGTATGTTTTGCCTCACCCTACTAACTTGCCTCTTCAGTGTGTTTTGCCTCACCCTACTAACTTGCCTCTTCAGTGTTTTGCCTCACCTTACTAACTTGCCTCTTCAGTGTTTTGCCTCACCCTACTAACTTGCCTCTTCAGTGTTTTGCCTCACCTTACTAACTTGCCTCTTCAGTGTTTTGCTTCACCTTACTAACTTGCCTCTTCAGTGTGTTTTGCCTCACCAGACGTTAAGACTTCCTCCCCATTATAACGATCATCTTCCTATTTTTCTTTTTCATATTTGTTCTTCTTCTACATCATCATCTCGTTTTTCTTCGTCTAAACCTCTATCATTTTCTTCTTTGTCTTCTTCGTATTCTTCTCCTCCTTCTACTCCTCCACCTACTTCTTTCATCTTTTTCATCGTCCTGTATCTTCTTCTTTCCTTTTTCTCATCTTCTTTTACCTCTTCTTCTAAATCATCATCACCATCTTCCTCTTCTCTTTCATCCTTTTTTTGCTTCTCCATTTCATTATCGTTTCCCTTCTTCTACATCTTTATCATCACCTTTTTCTTCTTCTTTCCCTTATTTTCCCCTCTTCTTCTTCTCCTTCTCTTCCTTTTTCTTCATCATCTTCTTCGAGCACATGAGCTGCAGTGGTCAGCGACCCATAGCTGACTGCTAGTGTCAGGGCCAGCGAACCAGAGCTGCCAAGACCCTTCTACACCTCCACGCGGTGATCCTGGCATACAGGCTGCAGCAGGGCAGACTGGCTAAGGAGAAGGGATCGAAGAGGGAATGCTAACCCGGTACTCAAAAATGCTTGCTGAAGTCGGATGTGTTGGACCGAAAGGTCCAAATATCGCAGTCAAGCTGTAAACTACGACACAACGCATTCCGTTCTCTGGACTACATTCTGCTACTTAAGCCCTTTCAGTGTTTGGTAGTGGGAGATTGAGAATGAACAAAGCCAAGCCTTCATCTTCTTCATCTTCGTTCTCGTTCGATCTCAACTAACCATCTCCCCCCCAACCTTCCTGTCAGTGTCATGCATCTCTGGTCGCCATGCAATATACCCTCATCACTAAAATGTCGTACCGCTCTGAAAATGGCTTCCTTTCGAAAACAGTACATAACTTCCGAGCGTACGTGAAATTAAATATCTTTCGCGCTATCAACCGTTGTACGTTAATCAATTTATCTTAATTAGGAAAGTGACTGGCATCTAGTGTCTATTGTGACATACATGGCACGTTTTCCCTCATACCTTTGTGGGCATCAACCGATGATTGCCGTTCTGCGAACGCAACGGTTTAACAAATTACACAGAACATCATTACTTACACTTTGTTCTCAGTAATTACTTAAATAATTACTTGGAGAAGCTTAATTCATATTGTGATACCTTACTTTGAACGTTACTGTGAAAGTAATTGTTCATTTTTTTCCGGAGTTAATTAATTCTGTAATTTTGTTTTAGGAATTTGAAATATTTTGTCGATGTTAAAATCATTTTTATTGTCAAGTCAAGTTATCTGGCTTGATCTATTTGGGATCAAGTTGCGGAGCTGTGTACACGCTGCAGTGGGGAGCGACTCAAAGCTGACTGTTAGTGTCAGGGCCAGCGAATCAGGTCTGCCAAATCCATTCTATTCTCCCACGAGGTGGTCCTGGATTACAGGCTGCAGCGTGGCGGACTGGTTAAGGAGAAAGGATCGAAGAAGGATGGCTAACCAGGTATCCAAAGAATGGCTGCTAAAGTCGGATGTGTCGGACAGAAAGCTGCAAATATTGCAGTCAAGCTGTAAACTACGACACCGCGCATTCTGTTCTCTGGACAATATTCTGGCTACTTGCAAAACCTTTTTCAGGGCTTGGTAGCGGGAGTGAGAAAACGCACGAAGAAGAAGAATAAAAATCAAGTTCGCTTTAGGCGTATGAGGACCGTTTCGTCGGTGGGCCGCATCCATGGCCCACAGCTGCGGCGTGGTTCTAGGCCCCGTCCAGGGCGGAGGTAGAGATTGATATCTGTTTGAGGCGTACTGTGCCAGGACGGCTTCTTCTGCTCCTCCAGTCGGTCTGGGAATGACTTTTGGAGCTGTGGACTGTGGGCCCGAGTTTCTTAGCTGAGGAATGACTTGTGTAGTATCTTGTGGGCCCGAGTTTCTTACCTGAGGACTGACTTGTGTAGTATCTTGTGGGCCCGAGTTTCTTAGCTGAGGACTGACTTGTGTAGTATCTTGTGGGCCCGAGTTTCTTAGCTGAGAACAGTGGGCCGGAGTTTCTTAGCTGAGGACTGACTTTTGTAGTATCTTGTGGGCCCGAGTTTCTTAGCTGAGGACTGTGGGCCGGAGTTTCTAGGCTGAGGACTGACTTGTGTAGTATGAGGTGGGCCCGAGTTTCTTAACCCCAATGGTTCATTTTCTGTGCCGGTCTGTGGAGTGTCGCCCACAAGACCCAGACTCAGCAAGCTTCCTTGACGCATAAAGCAATTCCTTTGGTTGACGTTAATCCGCCATGCGTACCCCATCGCCAGCCCATTTTAGCTGCGCTTCGCATATCATGATGTGTATGCTGAACGTGCACGATCGCGTAAACCCATCTGTATTTGGCACTATGTCCTGCCATCTGATCCTCAGTAATTTCCGGTAGCAGTGCACGTAGAAGTGGTTTATTTTCCCAACATGGCGTCTGTAGACGGTCCAGGTCTCACACCTAAATAAGAGGTTGGGTAGAACAGTTGCAGTGTAGATCTTCATTTTTGTTTGAGTCTTGATAGCTCTATACAACATATATATATACAATATATCTATACAACATATCTCTATAACATATATATATACAATATATCTATACAACATATCTCTATAACATATATATATACAACATATCTATACAACATATCTATACAACATATCTCTATAACATATATATATATACAATATATCTATACAACATATCTCTATAACATATATATATACAACATATCTATACAACATATCTCTATAACATATATATATACAATATATCTATACAACATATCTCTATAACATATATATATACAACATATCTATACAACATATCTCTATAACATATATATATACAACATATCTATACAACATATCTCTATAACATATATATATACAACATATCTATACAACATATCTATACAACATATCTATATATATATATATATATATATATATATATATATATATATATACATACAACATATCTCTACAACATATATATTTATGTAGAAAATGCAAATACTTTGGTCACATCAAAAGACACACCGGTCTTGAGAGAACGGTGATGGAAGGTATGGTGCCAGGAAAAAGAGGAAGGGGTAGACCAAGAAGACGATGGCACCAAGATATCCAGGAATGCTGGGTATGCCAAAGGCTGGAGTTTTGGCAAGGGAACGAGTTTCTTTCAGACAGCCTGTGATGGGAGCGAGATTCTACAAGGGATATCCTACATGATGACTCGATCCCTCACCTATCTCACACGTTACTAAGAATTCTACCAAATGCCACACTTGTCCTGGGTAATCTTGGATTCACCTCACCAGCTATGTGAATAACCTGAGACAGCATTATTACTTGACTCAAGTACAAGTGGCAGTTGCACCACAAACAGCAGCAGCAACAACAACAACAACAACAACAACAACAACTGATTCGTCTGCCGGGACCTTTGTGTATGAGAAAACAAGAACAGTCCCTCTGCGCCACAGAGAGCATGTTGCAAGAAACGACTAACTCTCACCTGGGGAGTCTGTAGAGATTTGGGGTACACAACACATGAACAACCCTCAGTAGTTGGACATGATAGTGGTCGATCGTGGCAACGGGTCTTTGTCGCTTAAGCGATCGCAACGGGCCTTTGTCGCTTAAGCGAACTTTATTATTATTGTTATTATCCTTACCACACATTACTTTGACCATTACGTCTGTAGTCATTATTCTGACTACCATTTACTTCAATTATTACTTTTACAATCATTATTATTACTGCCACTTACTTTGAACATTACTTTTACGCTGGTTCTCGTTAGTACAACAAATTTTAATGATTTTTAATTTTGTCACTTTTATTCTAACCAAAAGCTATTTTAACCATTACTTTCAAAACTGTTTTTCTTACTGCAAACTGCTTCAACCATTATTTTCAGAACTGTTTTTCGTACTACAAACTACTTTAACCATTACTTTTAGAACTGTTTTTCCTACTAAAAATCACTTTAACCATTACTTTAGAACTGTTTTTTCTACTGTAAACTACTTTCACCATTACTGTTAGAATTGTTTTTCCTACTACACACTACTTTAATCTGTCATTCCACAACTGTTTCTCCTACTAGAAGCTGCTTCAACCATTACTTTCAGAACTGGTTTTCCTACAACAAACTACTTTAACCATTACTTTCAGAACTGTTTTTCCTACTACAAACTAGTTTAACCATTACTTTCAGAATTTGTTTTTCCTCCAACAAACTACTTTCACTATCACTTTAAGAACTATTTTTCTGTAGTACCATGTTGTATTATCTACTTAGTCCATTTTTTCGTCTCACAGCGTTACATCAGATTGGACGTTGATAGTTTGTGAAGGTCACGTGATTTGCCCATCTATTGTTAAACATGCATGCCGCATCCCAGTCTCATTTCTATTTCCTTAACCATGCAGCATCCATTAATGGGGTCTTGGGTCACATATCGGTGTAATGGGTTTGGTCTTCTACGGTGACCTTTGCAGCTCTTCGTTAAATTCTCGAGTTATTCGAACCTTGTTTCAATTATCAATCTATTTATCTGTCTGTCTGCCTGTCTGTCTGTCTTTTTGTTTGTCTGTCTGTTCGTCCGTACGTGTCCGTCGGTTTGTCTATCTGTCTGTCTGTCTGTTTGTCTTTCTGTTTGTCTGTCTGATCGTCCTTCCGTGTCCTTCTGTTTGTCCCTCTGTCTGTCTGTCTACTCGGCCCTGTTTCAAGAATCCTCAGTCATGGACACCACGTGACAGTCCTGGGTACCGCGTTACAGTACTAAGCACAACGTGACAGTCCAAGACACCACGTCAGACAGTCCTCGCCACCACGTCAGACAGTCCTCGCCACCACGTCAGACAGTCCTGGCCACCACATCAGACAGTTCTAACTAACCACCACATCAGACAGTTCTAACCACCACATCAGACAGTTCTAACCACCACATCAGACAGTTCTAACCACCACATCAGACAGTTCTAACCACCACGTCAGACAGCCCTGACCACCACGTCAGACAGCCCTGACCACCCCATCAGACCGTCCTGTCACCCCATCAGACCGTCCTGTCACCCCATCAGACCGTCCCGTCACCCCATTAGACCGTCCCGTCACCCCATCAGACAGTCCTGGCCACCCCATCAGACCGTCCTGTCACCCCATTAGACCATCCTGACCACCCCATTAGACCGTCCTGACCACCCCATCATACCGTCCTGTCACCCCATTAGACCGTCCTAACCACCCCATCAGACCGTCCTGTCACCCCATTAGACCGTCCTGACCACCCCATCAGACCGCCCTGTCACCCCATTAGACCGTCCTGACCACCCCATCAGACCGTCCTGTCACCCCATTAGACCGTCCTGACCACCCCATCAGACCGTCCTGTCACCCCATTAGACCGTCCTGACCACCCCATCAGACCGTCCTGACCACCCCATTAGACCGTCCTGACCACCCCATCAGACCGTCCTGACCACCCCATTAGACCGTCCTGACCACCCCATCAGACCGTCCTGTCGCCCCATTAGACCGTCCTGACCACCCGATCAGACCGTCCTGTCACCCCATTAGACCGTCCTGTCACCCCATTAGACCGTCCTGTCACCCCATCAGACCGTCCTGTCACCCCATCAGACCGTCCTGTCACCCCATCAGACCGTCCTGTCACCCCATCAGACCGTCCTGTCACCCCATTAGACCGTCCTGTCACCCCATTAGCCCGTCCTGACCTCCCCATCAGACCGTCCTGTCACCCCATTAGACCGTCCTGACCACCCCATCAGACCGTCCTGTCACCCCATTAGACCGTCCTGTCACCCCATTAGACCGTCCTGTCACCCCATCAGACCGTCCTGTCACCCCATCAGACCGCCCTGTCACCCCATCAGACCGCCCTGTCACCCCATTAGACCGTCCTGTCACCCCATTAGCCCGTCCTGACCTCCCCATCAGACCGTCCTGTCACCCCATTAGCCCGTCCTGACCACCCCATCAGACCGTCCTGTCACCCCATTAGCCCGTCCTGACCACCCCATCAGACCGTCCTGTCACCCCATTAGCCCGTCCTGACCACCCCATTAGACCGTCCTGTCACCCCATTAGACCGTCCTGTCACCCCATCAGACCGTCCTGTCACCCCATCAGACCGTCCTGTCACCCCATTAGACCGTCCTGTCACCCCATCAGACCGTCCTGTCACCCCATCAGACCGTCCTGTCACCCCATTAGACCGTCCTGTCACCCCATTAGACCGCCCTGTCACCCCATCAGACCGTCCTGTCACCCCATCAGACCGTCCTGTCACCCCATTAGACCGTCCTGTCACCCCATTAGACCGTCCTGTCACCCCATCAGACCGTCCTGTCACCCCATCAAACAGCCCTGTCACCAAGTCAGACATCCTGTTTCCAATGTTTAGCCCCGTGCATTGTCTTGTCAACCCCTCAACGTGCATCCATATTGTATATTTCCTGTAGGATGAGCAGATCATCAGGTGGTCTTGTGTGGCTCCACAGTCCCACGTCTCATCATCAGGTGGTCTTGTGTGGCTCCACAGTCCCATGTCTCATCATCAGGTGGTCTTGTGTCGCTCCACAGTCCCATGTCTCATCATCAGGTGGTCTTGTGTGGCTCCACAGTCCCATGTCTCATCATCAGCTGGTCTTGTGTAGCTCCACAGTCCCACGTCTCATCATCAGGTGGTCTTGTGTGGCTCCACAGTCCCATGTCTCATCATCAGGTGGTCTTGTGTGGCTCCACAGTCCCACGTCTCATCACCCCTGTGTCCCTGTCGCTTTATATTTTTCCTGCATCATGATACACCAGTTAGAAGTCTATTTCGTGACTTCCACGTGTTTAGGTCAAGCAGTGTCCAGGCAATCGTTCTTCTTGGAGCTCGACCAAGGAGACCCGTATTAGTTCATTCCATTTTTCGATGCTGGGTTATCCAGTTGTTTTTTTTTTAAACAACGGCATTAGCTTCAACAGCTGAATAAAAGCTAACGGTCAGGAACTCGAAGTGGTTGTCCGTTTTAAAAATCTCGGTTCGATTTTCAGTGATGAAAGATGAAAAAGAGGTGTTGGCCAGCACAGACAATAGCGGCGCTTGCACGGCTTAAGAAAATCTGGCAAGATAAACGGTTAGCAATATGCACGAAAATTAGATTAATGCGTACATTGATCCTGTCAATATTCCTCTATGCTTGTGAGAAATGGACAGTTACAGATGGCCTTTAGCGAGGGATACAGGCCTTGCAGATGAGATGTTTCCGAAGACTTTTAAACGTCGCGTACAAAGATCGAGTTACAAATGAGGAAATACGAGGAAGAATTACAACAGCAATATGGCCTTTTGAAGACCTTTTGGCAACTGTCAAAAGAAGGAAACTCGCTTGGTACGGTCACATATCGAGATCAAATGGTCTTGCAAATACGATCCTCCGCGGAAAGGTGCAAGGCAGACGACGAAGAGGCCGGCCCAAATAGAGGTGGGAGGACAACATAAAAGAATGGACCAATCTCCGACCAGAAGTGGCACATGCAGCGGCCGCTGACAGAGAAGGGTGACGTGGTGTTGTGAGGATGTCTTTATGTGTGCCCCAAAGACTTCACTGGTTACTTTATGACCTGACGTGAGTTTTCCAGAAGAAACTGTAAAAAACATCGTCTTAATTTCAGTATTGTACGCAGCACCTGGTGATCAAACACAGAATGTCTTGAATCATGTACCTGGTTTTCTCTTTCAATTTCTGAAGGAACTCTTGTTGTTGTAACTTTTTGTATCATCCGCTTGAGAATATTATAAGATATTTTGTCTATTTCCAACTTATGTATAACATATTTTGTCTATTTCCAACTGCTGTATAACATATTTTGTCTATTTCCAACTGCTGTATAACATATTTTGTCTATTTCCAACTGCTGTATAACATATTTTGTCTATGTCCAACTGCTGTATAACATATTTTGTCTATGTCCAACTGCTGTATAACATATTTTGTCTATGTCCAACTGCTGTACAACATATTTCTATCTCAACGTTCAGATTGGGAAAGTGCCACTTCTCTGAAATAGAGCTTGGCTGTGCTCATGTGATTGTGTTCATGATAAACTTTGGGAAATTATAACCTGCTGAGGAAGATTGTGCTTACTGTGAGTAATTTTTGTTTGTACGTTTTTGTATGTAGATGTCATCATCATCATGTAGCATGTTCCTTTGTAGAACGTCGCCCCCATCAAGTCTGTCTGAAAGAAACTTGTTCCCTTGCCCAAACTCCAGCCTCCGCCACAGTCATACCCAGGCATTCCAGAGAAAGAATGGCAATCATGAGGAAACTTGTTGGCACAAGCTGGGGAGCAGACGAAGGCATACTAAAGAAACTGTACACTGGAAGAGTGAGACCAGTTCTCGAGTATGGCATTGCGGCATGGATAACAGCAGCGAAGGCGAACTTCGATAAAGTTAACAAACTTCAAAACCAAGCCATGAGAATTATAACAGGTGGCATGAAGTCAACGCCAATTGTAGAACTTGAAAAGATTACAAAACTGCAATCCATGACCGATAGAAGAGACTGCAGAGCCCAGCTGCAGTCAGAGAAACTCCGAAGGCTGACCGACCATCCAATGCACCAGAGACTAAACAATTTGGGAAATGGGAAACTAAAGCGGAGAAACTTTGCAGAAATAGCCAAAGCAAAGATGCACGAAGATCCCATAAACGCACTAACAACACCAAAACCCATCACTACTGTACGAAAACCTACCTGGAGGCAGGATATATTTCCAGAGGTGGTAGAAAATAAACCAGGTATTGCAAACAAAAACTGCCAGACTGAAAAAGAAAGGAGAGATACTACCCTAAGCTTCATAACGAAAAGCAACCCAAGCATGGACTGGACCCATGCATACACCGACGGTTCTGTAACAAATACAACACAGAACGGAGGGGTAGGAGCATTCCTGAACCTCCCAAGTGGCAGAAAAATAACACTGTCATTCGCTACTGGTAAGTACACAAGCAATTTCAGAGCGGAGGCAGGGGCACTGAGGGCGGCAGTGGAAGAAATGGTAACACACAGTGAAAATGAGAGCCATATAGTCCTGCTGACAGATGCTCTCGCCGTAGTCACAGCCCTAAAAAGCCAGAAAAACACTGAGCTTAATGACTTAAGAGCAGCACTCTGCAAACTGTGCCAGCAGTCCGCACCAAAAAGGGTAGTGGTACAGTGGGTTCCGTCACACTGCAACATCCAAGGCAACGAGGAGGCAGACAGACTGGCAAAAAAAGGTGCAAGACTACCACAAACAGATACCAGTATGACGTACGAAGAGTCAAAACGGCTTATCAAAGCCAGATACATGACCAAATGGGAAACCGAACATACTGGTTACACCAAAAACGATGCCT
>JAVGWX010000019.1:50547323-50764823 GCA_036924085.1 Ariolimax columbianus
CCACGATGAGAAAGTTTACTCTTTTGGTGGGTTCCGGTGGCTTTCTTCCCAATCGGACCGTGCCGATGGTCGGCGACAGGAGGTTGTACTATGCTGAGCTTCATATGAGTGTCTATCCCTCCCCTCGTCGGTCAGGCTGCCATAAAGCAGCCTGCTTCCATGGAAAACTGAGTAGAAGTGAGGTGTAGGTCTTAGTCAGTATTTCTCGTTTGGTGCTTTTTTGCTGGTTGGTTTGTTATTGATTCAGCGGCCTATTGGATCCTGCCCTTTTCCCCAATGCCATGTAGTGGTGCCTGCCAGTGTTTGTAAGCTGTTATTTAGTTCCGTACAAAGTGTTTCATTTGTCTGATCTCGGAGGAAGAATGTCTTTCCAAACACTGGCAAGCGCCGGATATTAAAAAAGATTGTGTTCAACAGTTTCATAGGGACGTCTGCACAGCGGGACTCTAGAGTATGTTCTGGTTGGATTCTGTTCAAGTGAATGTCAAGTTGTATGTGTTGAGTGCGAAGTCGGAAAATGGTGTTGGTCGCTTCTTTTCAGAAGGCTGATGTCTTTGGGATTTGGGATGGCCATATATTTGTAGATTTCTCTCAGAGTATTTCCCATTGCGCATTCATTCAGCTAAACAAAAATACATGCCATAAACATAGTTGATTCTTTTTAAATGATAGCTCAAACTCATGGGGAAACAAATCACCAAATGGGTTAATCATTTATCAATCTAGCTCATTTTACAACAAATGATTGAACTGATGCTCTCCAGCTGATCCAATTCCGAACTACCTTCTGATTATCTACCACACTAGACTCCAGCTAAACTCAGCCACCTTCTGATTATCTACCACACTAGACTCCAGCTAAACTGGTCTACTTTTGATTATCTACCACACTAGACTCCAGCTAAACTGGTCTACTTTTGATTGTCTACCACACTAGACTCCAGCTAAACTCATCCACCTTATGATTATCTACCACACTAGACTCCAGCTAAACTCATCCACCTTATGATTATCTACCACACTAGACTCCAGCTAAACTCATCCACCTTATGATTATCTACCACACTAGACTCCAGCTAAACTCCGCCACCTTCTGATTGTCTACCACACTAGACTCCAGCTAAACTCATCCACCTTATGATTATCTACCACACTAGACTCCAGCTAAACTCAGCCACCTTATGATTATCTACCACACTAGACTCCAGCTAAACTAAGCCACCTTCTGATTATCTACCACACTAGACTCCAGCTAAACTCATCCACCTTATGATTATCTACCACACTAGACTCCAGCTAAACTCATCCACCTTATGATTATCTACCACACTAGACTCCAGCTAAACTCCGCCACCTTTTGATTATCTACCACACTAGACTCCAGCTAAACTAAGCCACCTTCTGATTATCTACCACATTAGACTCCAGCTAAACTCATCCACCTTATGATTATCTACCACACTAGACTCCAGCTAAACTCATCCACCTTATGATTATCTACCACACTAGACTCCAGCTAAACTCCGCCACCTTTTGATTATCTACCACACTAGACTCCAGCTAAACTCATCCACCTTATGATTATCTACCACACTAGACTCCAGCTAAACTCCGCCACCTTCTGATTATCTACCACACTAGACTCCAGCTAAACTCATCCACCTTATGATTATCTACCACACTAGACTCCAGCTAAACTCATCCACCTTATGATTATCTACCACACTAGACTCCAGCTAAACTCATCCACCTTATGATTATCTACCACACTAGACTCCAGCTAAACTCCGCCACCTTTTGATTATCTACCACACTAGACTCCAGCTAAACTCATCCACCTTATGATTATCTACCACACTAGACTCCAGCTAAACTCCGCCACCTTCTGATTATCTACCACACTAGACTCCAGCTAAACTCATCCACCTTATGATTATCTACCACACTAGACTCCAGCTAAACTAAGCCACCTTATTATCTACCACACTAGACTCCAGCTAAACTAAGCCATCTTCTGATTATCTACCACATTAGTATCTAGCTAGACTGGTCTACCTTTTAATTATCGACCACACTAGACTCCAGATAAACAAGCATCATTTTTGCTTGATCAGATGTTAATCATCTCTCCAGGCCCGATAACAACAACATAATTTATCTACCTCCCTCTTGGACAACCTATTTCGCTGAATCCAGATCCATCAGAACTGTAATCCATCAGTGGACATTGGCGAGGGTGCATTCTCATGAGATGGCCAAATCAGCACATATTTTTCTAGGCACTGTCCCCATTCCAGGACGTAGTGCCGACCATAGTTTGAATGTCTTCTATTCTTCTTTGCTGGTGACAACGATGACCTTCCTCAGACACTTCCTTTCACACATCGGAATTTTATTTTCAATCAACTGCTACCTTGAATTTCTTTTAGTCTTGTCATATCTTCCTCTGAGAAGATAGCGTGGGCTAGTGGTTAAGTGACATGTGTTCGCACCCCATCACAGACCGGCCGTTTTCCTGCAAGTAAATTCTTAGAAAATGCAGGAGGAAGCAGACCCTAAAATAAAATGCATGTCGAAGTCGGATGCACTCGGCGGATAAGCGCAAAATAAGAACATAATGCAAGGTACACCGCTTTGGGAAATAGAAAAAAATAAAGCACTCGAAAAAACGAATGTCTCTTCTTCTTTTTCTTTTCGAATTCTTTTGTATTTGTTATCTTCGTTATCTTCTCTACATTTATTTTATTCTACATTTTCTATTATGGTTTTCTTCTTTCGTCAGTTTACTCCTCTAACTAACATCATTCTGAGGCTCACGAAGCAGCAGGGAATGAGCTAACAGCCTCCAGTAAGTCAAAGATGACTGTATGCATCAGGGTCAATGAACTATAACTTATAAAAACCATATTCCGTCTTCCAGTGGCGGTCTTTGTATTTATCACTTCTCTGCCACGGTCTCCCTAACATCTGTATCTCGGAGAATGAAGTTGTTAGAGACTTGAGTTTGTCCCATAGTAGTTACACTACTGTCGGGGAATAAAGTTGTTAGAGACTTGAGTTTGTCTCATAGTAGTTACACTACTGTCGGGGAATGAAGTTGTTAGAGACTTGAGTTTGTCCCATAGTAGTTACACTACTGTCAGGGAATGAAGTTGTTGGAGACTTGAGTTTGTCCCATAGTAGTTACACTACTGTCGGGGAATGAAGTTGTTAGAGACTTGAGTTTGTCCCATAGTAGTTACACTACTGTCAGGGAATGAAGTTGTTAGAGACTTGAGTTTGTCCCATAGTAGTTACACTACTGTCAGGGAATAAAGTTATTGGAGACTTCAGTATACTAAGTCAAGGTTTGTCCCATAGCAGTTACACTGCTGTCAGGGAATGAAGCTGTTAGAGACTTGAGTTTGTCCCATAGTAGTTACACTACTGTCAGGGAATAAAGTTATTGGAGACTTCAGTATACTAAGTCAAGGTTTGTCCCATAGCAGTTACACTGCTGTCAGGGAATGAAGCTGTTAGAGACTTGAGTTTGTCCCATAGTAGTTACACTACTGTCAGGGAATAAAGTTATTGGAGACTTCAGTATACTAAGTCAAGGTTTGTCCCATAGCAGTTACACTGCTGTCAGGGAATGAAGCTGTTAGAGACTTGAGTTTGTCCCATAGTAGTTACACTACTGTCAGGGAATAAAGTTATTGGAGACTTCAGTATACTAAGTCAAGGTTTGTCCCATAGCAGTTACACTGCTGTCAGGGAATGAAGCTGTTAAGAGACTTCAGTATACTAAATCAATGTTTTTATGTGGTAGGATGGGCAGTTTCTTTCCTAACTCCATTTTCGATACCGGGTATCCATTTCCAGCTGGGTTAACTGGAACGTAACGGTCGCATCAGTTTAAACCCGTGCCATTGGCGTGAAAAAGCAATGGGCCATGGCGTGACACAAATTAGACTCTCCAATTGCGAGACTACTGGAATTGATTGTTTCTGTTGATTTGTTGATTTCACTTTCTGCTGCTCTGTTGTATTTGCCGCATTGTCGTGCACCATACTCTATCGTTAGCAAACTTATCGATCCACGTATTCGATGATGTGTAGATTAATGTGTCGTCAACCTTCTTCTTCTTCTTCTTCTTCGTACGCTGTCAGACGTCAACCTGTATTTTTTCGAAAAAAGCAGCGGTCATCCTGAGGCTGTCGACACTGCCATAGAGCTTGTCTAGTGTCGCCACTGGTGATGGCCACATGTGCTTTCTCTGATCCTCGTATGTCGGGCAGTTTTGCAGCAAATGTTCAGCGGTCATTTTCCCGGTGCCACACGAGCATTCGTCAGTGCCACCTATCTTCAATTTGTTGAATAGGTGGTACCTCAGTCTATTGTGGCCAGTGCGAAGTCTGAAGACCACGACCTGCTCTCTTCTGTTGAACTGGTAATAGGCATCGTATTTTGTGTAGCCAGTATGTTCTATTTCCCATTTGGTCATGTATCTAGCTCTAATAAACCTTTTTGACTCTTCGTATGTCACACTAGTATCTGGTTGTGGTAGTCTTGAACCTAATTTTGCCAGTCTGTCTGCCTCCTCGTTGCCTTGGATGTTACAGTGGGATGGAACCCACTATACCACTACTCTTTTTGGTGCGGACTGCTGGCATAGTTGACAAAGTACTGCTCTTAAATCATTGAGTTCAGTATTTTGGACTATATGGCTTTCATTCCTTTTACCTGTCACCATTTCTTCCACTGCCGCCTTCAGTGCCTCTGCCTCAGCTCTGAAATTGCTTGTGTATTTTCCAGGTTCCACTGATAGTGTTATTTTTCTGCCATTTTGTAGGCTCAGGAATACCCCTGCACCTCCGTCTGTGATGTGTTTGTTACAGAACCGTCGGTGTATGCATGGGTCCAGTCCATGCATGGGTAGTTTTTCGTGATGTACCTCAGGGTTGTATCTCTTCTTTCTTTTTCAGTCTGGCAGTTTTTGTTTCCAATACCTGGTATATTTTCTACCACCTCTGGAAATATATGCTGCCTCCAGGTAGGTTTTCGTACAGTAGGGATGGGCTTTGGTGTTGTTAGTGCATTCATAGGGTCTTCGTACATCTTTGCTTTGGCTATTTCTGCAAAGTTTCTCCGCTTTAGTTTCCCATTTCCAAAATTTTTTAGTCTTTGATGCATTGGATGATCAGTCAGTCTTCTGAGTTTCTCTGCTTGCTGCTGGGCTCTGCAGTCTCTTCTGTCGGTCATAACTTAACTTAACGTTTTTATACTGGTTTAGAAGACCCTGCAAAGTCTGTATACAACCAGTTACATTTACATCACCTTGCTCTAAAAGCTATGCGCATCCAGTTTATTCTTAAATGCATTAACTGTCCCTGCCTCCACTACCTCTCCTGGCAATGCATTCCAAGCAGACACCACTCTCTGACTAAAAAAATATCTCCTAATATCTAACCTGGACCTCTCTTTAGTCAGCTTGTAGCTATGCCCTCGTGTTATTGTAGGTGGCTGTATTTAAAAAAAACTTGTTATAGTCTAATTTATCGATTCCTCTGATCATCTTATAAACCTGTATTAAGTCACCACGAATTCCTCTCTCTTCGAGACACTGTAGGCCGGTTTTTCTGAGTCGTTCCTCATAACTGGATTGCAGTTTTGTAATCTTTTCAAGTTCTACAATTGGCGTTGACTTCATGCCTCCTGTTATAACTCTCATGGCTTGGTTTTGAAGTTTGCTAATTTTATCGAAGTTCGCCTTTGCTGCTGTTGTCCATGCCGCAATGCCATACTCGAGAACTGGTCTCAATCTTCCAGTGTACAGTTTTTTTTAGTTTACTTTCGTCTGCTGACAGCTTGTGCCAGCAAGTTTCCTCATGATTGCCATTCTTTGTCTGGCTCTCATTCGGTTTCTCTCGATCTGACTTTTCCATGTCATGCGCCGATCAAATGTGACTCCCAGGTAGTTTGGGTTGTCGTTTGGCTGCAGGAATTTGCCGTTTAGGCTTAATTTGGTATTTTGTGGTTTGATTGAAAGCGAGAATATTGTACATGTGGTTTTCTCCTCGTTTATTTTGACCAGCCATGAGTTCGCCCACTCTTTCGGCGATGTTAGGGCCTGCTGCATCCGATTACTTGCTATGGTGAGATTCTTTTCAGAGGTCCACATAGCCAGATCGTCTGCAAACATGGAGCTGTGGACTCTTCTTGGTATATTCTCCGTTATGTTATTTATATACATCAGGAAGAGTGTGGGTGACAGTACTCCCCCTTGGGGTACTCCCTGCTCACGTGTCACCTTTATGCTAATCTGCCCTTGTACTTGAACTCTGGCTGTTCTGTTTTTGAGGTAGTGACTGATCCATTTGTACATTTGCCCACAGACTTCACTTCTTCGTAGCTTGACTTTGTCCCTCTTTCCAGACCTTGTGAAATGCCTTTTCTAGGTCCACACAAACCGCTACTGTGTGTTTTTGCTCCTGGTAAGCATCCTCTATTTCCTGGGCTATAAGAGTGATCTGATCCTCAGTGGATCTGTGCTGTCTAAAGCCAGTTTGCTGTGGAATTAGTATGTGTTTTTCTTCCAGATGCCACATCAGGCTGGTGTTTATCATTCGTTCCATCAGTTTGCCTACACAGCTCAGTAGACTGATAGGCCTGTATCCATTTGGATCTGTTTTGTCTTTTCCTTTCTTTGGTACTGGTACAAGTACTGCGTTATTCCATCCCTGGGGTACAATACCCCTTTTCCAGCTTTGGTTCAGGACTGATAGCAGTTTCGTCTTTGCTGTTTGGCCCAGCCCCATCAGCATTTCGTTTGTTACCCCATCTTTTCCAGGAGATTTCCTTTTCTTTAGAGTTCTCATGGCCTCTTCCATTTCGTTTATGGTTAGTTTTGACATCATGTGCTCTTCTGGTGCCATATTGATGTTGTCGTGCCCCTTTTGTTCTTCCTAAATGTCTGTATGCCTATCTGTAGGGACATCGATATGGTTTGCTCTGGCATAGTGTTCTATAAAGGCGTTTGCTGCTTTTTTTTTCCAGTGAGCATGTTATCGCCCTGCTTGATGGTAATTTGTTTATTTGATGGAGTTTCGTCATTAATGGCTATGACAAACTTCCATAGTTTGTTCCCATCTTTATCTAAATTGAGGCTTTCTGTTTTGTTTTTCCAGCTGTCTCTTGTTATTTGGTTTAGAGTGTATTTGTATTTCGCCGTGGTGGCTTTGAGGGCGATGTTTGTCACCATAGATTGTTCTCTCTCTACCATGTTCCTAGCATTTGAGACTTCGTCTTCCGCTTTCTGCAATTCATCTTTCCAATAGGGCTTGTAGTTTTTCCTTGCCCCTCTTGGGATGGTTTCAGTGGCAGCTTGCATACTTGCTTTACTTAGTCTTTCCACCATTTGTTTCATGTTGGTGTTGTCAACCAACATGCGGGCTTACATTGTCTTCTATGTATATATACTTAATGTTTTCACCACTACAGCCGCAGTGGCGTAGTTGTTAGAACACTGGCTGAATAACCGAGCTATCTAGGCCGAATCACACATAGTTGGGTAACAAAAGACACATTATATTCCAACGCAATCAAGTGTCGATGCGCAGCCAAAATATAGACCCCAGAGAAAGTTCTACAGGACTGCCCACACAGACAAACCTGGCCAGACAGAGCAGAGCTAAAGCAGAAGAAGAAGAAGATGAAGAAGAAGAAGAAGATGAAGAAGAAGAAGAAGATGAAGAAGAAGAAGTAGTAGAAGAAGAAGATGAAGAAGAAGATGAAGAAGAAGATGAAGAAGAAGAAGTAGAAGAAGCAGCAGAAGAAGAAGAAGAAGAAGATGAAGAAGTAGTAGAAGAAGAAGATGATGAAGAAGATGATGAAGAAGAAGATGAAGAAGAAGACGAAGAAGAAGATGAAGAAGAAGTAGTAGAAGAAGCAGCAGAAGAAGAAGAAGAAGAAGAAGAAGAAGATGAAGAAGATGAAAAAGAAGAAGAGGAAGAAGGAAAAGAAGAAGAAGAAAAATATGACGAAGAATACATCGTGGAAGAAGAAGAAGGAGCAGAAGAAAAACAAGAAGAAGAAGGTGAAGAAGGAGAGAAAGAAGAAGAAAAGAATCGGTCCATTATTACCTTATTTCTTGTCGGTAAAGCTACTAAAGAGGATTATGAATGGGGCTAGGAAATACTGATTCAAAACTGTAGGGCTGGACACCATTACAACACTTGCTGGGATTCCATCATTCTGTCAGAGGACCAGCTGCAGTGGTCGCCTTATGCTCCAATTGGAACACGAAAGTAAATGAATGAATAAATCAGTTAATCAATCTATTTATCAATAAATCAGTTATTAAATCTGTTTACCAATCCATCAGTTAAAAATCAGTCATAAAATCAGTCAACTAAAGAATGGATCATCGATCTGTCAATTAATCATCCATTTAATCAATCAATATATCACATTCATACAGCATTAAATTATTAAGTCAATCAATCAATCAATAGTCAAATCAGTTAATTATTCAGTCATTCAATCAGTTAATCAATCAATCAATCATCTCGTTATGGGTGTTGTCTGAACCAGGAAGTCATCTCTCTCGCTACTATAAAGAACTCCAAAACCAGGAAGTCATCTCTCTCGCTACTATAAACAACTCCAAAACCAGGAAGTCATCTCTCTCGCTACTATAAACAACTCCAAAACCAGGAAGTCATCTCTCTCGCTACTATAAACAACTCCAAAACCAGGAAGTCATCTCTCTCGCTACTATAAACAACTCCAAAACCAGGAAGTCATCTCTCTCGCTACTATAAACAACTCCAAAACCAGGAAGTCATCTCTCTCGCTACTATAAACAACTCCAAAACCAGGAAGTCATCTCTCTCGCTACTATAAACAACTTCAAAACCAGGAAGTCATCTCTCTCGCTACTATAAACAACTCCAAAACTAGGAAGTCATCTCTCTCGCTACTATAAACAACTCCAAAACCAGGAAGTCATCTCTCTCGCTACTATAAACAACTCCAAAACCAGGAAGTCAACTCTCTCGCTACTATAAACAACTCCAAAACCAGGAAGTCATCTCTCTCGCTACTATAAACAACTCCAAAACCAGGAAGTCATCTCTCTCGCTACTATAAACAACTCCAAAACCAGGAAGTCATCTCTCTGGCTACTAAAAACAACTCCAAAACCAGGAAGTCATCTCTCTCGCTTCTATAAACAACTCCAAAACCAGGAAGTCATCTCTCTCGCTACTATAAACAACTCCAAAACCAGGAAGTCATCTCTCTCGCTACTATAGACAACTCCAAAACCAGGAAGTCATCTCTCTCGCTACTATAAACAACTCCAAAACCAGGAAGTCATCTCTCTCGCTACTATAAACAACTCCAAAACCAGGAAGTCATCTCTCTCGCTTCTATAAACAACTCCAAAACCAGGAAGTCATCTCTCTCGCTACTATAAACAACTCCAAAACCAGGAAGTCATCTCTCTCGCTACTATAAACAACTCCAAAACCAGGAAGTCATCTCTCTCGCTACTATAAACAACTCCAAAACCAGGAAGTCATCTCTCTCGCTACTATAAACAACTCCAAAACCAGGAAGTCATCTCTCTCGCTACTATAAACAACTCCAAAACCAGGAAGTCATCTCTCTCGCTACTATAAACAACTCCAAAACCAGGAAGTCATCTCTCTCGCTACTATAAACAACTCCAAAACCAGGAAGTCATCTCTCTCGCTTCTATAAACAACTCCAAAACCAGGAAGTCATCTCTCTCGCTTCTATAAACAACTCCAAAACCAGGAAGTCATCTCTCTAGCTACTATAAACAACTCCAAAACCAGGAAGTCATCTCTCTCGCTTCTATAAACAACTCCAAAACCAGGAAGTCATCTCTCTCGCTACTATAAACAACTCCAAAACCAGGAAGTCATCTCTCTCGCTACTATAAACAACTCCAAAACCAGGAAGTCATCTCTCTCGCTACTATAAACAACTCCAAAACTAGGAAGTCATCTCTCTCGCTACTATAAACAACTCCAAAACCAGGAAGTCATCTCTCTCGCTACTATAAACAACTCCAAAACCAGGAAGTCATCTCTCTCGCTACTATAAACAACTCCAAAACCAGGAAGTCATCTCTCTCGCTACTATAAACAACTCCAAAACCAGGAAGTCATCTCTCTCGCTACTATAAACAACTCCAAAACCAGGAAGTCATCTCTCTCGCTACTATAAACGTAACTAAGAGATTCACTCAAGATCCAGACTATTTTAGAATACTCTTTTCGCTCTCCTCTCGAACCTCACCTATCCTTCCTGTACCTTGTTAGAAGATGACGATAATTAGACACAATGACCTCTCTGATCCTTGCTGTTAGCACTGAAGACTGTAGGTCTGGCATTTAACAGAAGGTCTTCGGGTTGCCTCACAGTTTTAGATGATTGGAAGGTACGGCATACAGCCATCTTTGACCTTCTGATGCATCTGCGTTCAACTCATGTCCTTTAAGGTCGTTCCGCTTGCTAGATGGTCTTGCGTGACGCAGAGACTGTGATCGTAGAGTATAACTACTGCCACAGTGAAAGTTTGTCGAAGGGAGCGACTTACAGTGTGTTCTTACTTCAGAGAAGGGAACTTCACCAACGCATGGGATTCGACGACGGCTGGGGCTCAGGTAACATGTATAGGGTGTCTAACTCTCGTCTCGTCTTTTCCCGTAACCCTCAGAATGTTGTAGGGGCATCCCTCTACTTGTGAGTGATGTGTCTTGGGCATGTACATGACCGTGGGGCGCCTAATGCTCTCCCGGGTGGTGTGTTATTCATCGTTGGTCTGTGTGAGGTCGTTTTGACATCGCTTCGTGTCACTGCCTCATGAACAAATTCACGCCATGTTTGTCTGTCCAGCCCCATAATGCCGGTGTCCTCAAGGGACTTTCCTGTCCTCCACTTCCAAATATCATCTGTCCAGCGTTTCTTGGGGCGGCCTCATTTTCTCTTGCCGGAGTACATTGTTTCTGAGTACATTGTGTGGTAGCCCACTTGATCGCAGTACATGGCCGTACTATTTAAGCCTGCGTGTCTTTACCACTGATAGGAGGTCTTGATAAGGTCCAATGGACTCTGTGATTGTGGTTCGTATGTTGATGTTTGTGACACGATCCCTGTAGGTTATTCCAAGAATCGGTCTGAAGCATCTCATCTCCGTCGCCTGGATGTTTCGCTCCATTTCCGCATTCCGTGTCCATGTCTCATATGCCCACAGGTATACAGAGAAGATAAGCGTTTGCATCAGATTGATCTTGGTTTTGAGTGCGATGCATTTATCTTTCCAGAAAGGCTTCATAGATGAGAGGATCGACATTGCTTGTGTACATCTGATTCTTAGCTCTACCTTCATCCCTTCGGCTCCAATTATAGATCCAAGATATTTGAACTGAAAAACGGTGTCTATTTTTTTGCCCTCTAGATATAAGGTGTCTTGAAATCCACTTTTGTTGTTGGTCCTTTGTTGTGTCTTTTCAGGATTTATTTCCATACCGTATTTCCTTGGTACGGTTTCTAGTCTGGTAGCTAGGGTATGTGTCTAACCCGCTAATGGTATTTATTTCTAATTTGAACCATCAGGGATCAAGATGCTGAGAAGCGCACGCATACGCTGCAGTGGTCAGCGACCCATAGCTGACTGCTAGCATCAGGGCCAGCGAACCATAGCTGCCAAGACCCTTCTACACCTCCACGCGGCGATCTTGGATAACAGGCTGCAGTAGGGCAGACTGGCTAAGGAGAAGGGATCGAAGAGGGAATGCTAACCCGGTACTAAGAAAATGCTTGCTGAAGTCGGATGTTGGACCGAAAGGTGCAAATATAGCAGCCAAGCTCTAAACTACGACACAACGCATTCCGTTCTCTGGACTACATTCTGCTACTTAAGCCCTTTCAGGGTTTGGTAGCGGGAGATTGAGATCGAACGAAGAAGAAGAAAGAAGAATCATCATGTAGCATGTCCTGTATAGAACGTCGCTCCAATCACAGTCTGTCTGTAAGAAACTCTTTCCCTTGCCAAAACTCAGTGTCGACACAGTCATACCCAGGCATTCAGGCGGACGGCGTGGCCTAGTGGTTAAGTGGCACGGCTCACCCGCTGAAAGGTGCTGGGTTCGATCCCTATCACAGCACTGGACGTTACCCCGGGGAAGCAAACCCTTACAAAATGCAGGAGGGAGCAGACCCTTACATAAAAAAATGCATGCTGAAGTCGGATGCACTGAGCCGACAGGCGCAAAATAAAAACCACAGTGCAACGCACACTGGCTTGGGGATTAGAGAAATAAGGCGAACGCAAGAAAAAAAAAAAAAAAAAAAAGGCATTCCTGGATATCTTGGTGCCATCGTCTTCTTGGTCTACCCCTTCCTCTTTTGCCTGGCACCATACCTTCCATCACCGTTCTCTCAAGACCGTTGTGTCTCTTCATGTGACCAAAGAATTTACATTTTCTTGCAAAAAGGGAATTGATAAATCAGTTCTCCTGTGTGGTCAACTTTTGCCGATTGTTTATGTGTCTTTTTCTCAGCCCAGGATATTCTTAGAATCTTTCTGTAACATTTGGAGTCGAAGGATTCGATTTTCTGTCTAGCAGTTTTGGTAATCATCCATGATTCGCAGCCATATGCTGCAACATGAATAACACTGGCTCTCAAGACTTTACTTTTGTCGTTTTGTTGGTGCTCTGCCATAATTTCTTCCGGATGTTCGGCCGTTGCGTTGCCATGGCTAGCTTCTGAAGTTTTTCGAGCAGTCGCAATTTTTATCAATTCTGGAGCCCAGATATTCAAAATGTGTGACCTGATCTATTTCCTCACCACCCACTGTAAATTTATGTTGACATTGTGTCTTGTCGGTGGCCATTATATTTTTTTCTGTTTATGTTTATGAACAGGTTTTGATCTTTACTATGTCCAAAGTAACTGCTCTAGCCCTTCTGCACTTCTTGATAGTATCACTGTGTCGTCTGCGTATCGTAACTGAAATCTCGTACCCGGCAATCGTACAATCGTAAATATATCGAAACTTTCAATGGTATCGTCTTCTCTAACATTTCACATTATACATTCAAAGTTTATAAACCAATAAAAGTAATTCAATAACATTTGACATGGACATACCTTGGTGTGTGAATAACATAATGAAATTATGGCAAAGTGGGGTGCATTAGCACCAAGGCATGTCTACACACGATTTCTGTGTAAGGTAAGTATTTCACATACACGTTAGAAGTTGCAAACTCAATTTCCCGCCAAATGTTTTCTTGTAGCTCTGTCAGATTCCTTGCCTTGTTACCGTAGACTTTCCCTTTCAGCATGCCCCCAAAGAAGAAAGCAGGCCTTGCCTTGTTGCCGTAGACTTTCCCTTTCAGCATGCCCCAAAGAAGAAAGCAGGCCTTGCCTTGTTGCGTAGACTTTCCCTTTCAGCATGCCCCAAAGAAGAAAGCAGGCCTTCCCTTGTTGCCGTAAACTTTCTCTTTCAGCATGCCCCCAAAGAAGAAAGCAGGCCTTGCCTTGTTGCCGTAGACTTTCCCTTTCAGCATGCCCCCAAAGCAGGCCTTGCGTTGTTGCCGTAGACTTTCTCTTTCAGCATGCCCCCAAAAAAGAAAGCAGGCCTTGCCTTGTTGCCGTAGACTTTCTCTTTCAGCATGCCCCCAAAGAAGAAAGCAGGCCTTGCCTTGTTGCCGTAGACTTTCCCTTTCAGCATGCCCCCAAAGAAGAAAGCAGGCCTTTCCTTGTTGCCGTAGACTTTCCCTTTCAGCATGCCCCCAAAGAAGAAAGCAGGCCTTGCCTTGTTGCCGTAGACTTTCCCTTTCAGCATGCCCCCAAAGAAGAAAGCAGGCCTTGCCTTGTTGCCGTAAACTTTCCCTTTCAGCATGCCCCCAAACAAGAAAGCAGGCCTTGCCTTGTTGCCGTAGACTTTCCCTTTCAGCATGCCCCCAAAGAAGAAAGCAGGCCTTTCCTTGTTGCCGTAGACTTTCCCTTTCAGCATGCCCCCAAAGAAGAAAGCAGGTCGGGTAAGATCAAACAACCATGGTGACCAAAGTCACTTTGAAATGACTCATCTTCAGAGAAGGAAGAATTATCAGTCATGCTGATATTTGAGGTGTGGAACGTGGCTCCATGCTGCTAGAAACAGCAAATACGAAGTCCTGCTCAGCCAACTGGTTCACAGTTTGTCCATGTCAAATTGTGTTGAATTACCTTTTTTTGGTTTAAAAGTTGTAACGGATAACCAGCGTCTGGCAGCGAGTATGTTTGCAAACTTGCGATTGTTTAGATATGTTTATGTGTATGTCTGATCGTCATGTACCTCATACAGATCGTCGCTACCATCACATCCAGTCTGGAGGAAGCGCGATCGCTTGTCAAATCTCCAGCGTGCTCCAGAGTCATGCCCAAGCATTCCTCGACATCTTGGTGACATCGTATTCTTGGTCTACCTCTACCTTCTTTCCCGGCACCATACCTTCCTTAACTGTTCTCTCAAGACCGTGGTATCTTTTGATGTGGCTAAAGTATTTACATTTTCTGTTTATGATTGAATTTATGAACCAGTTTTCCTATTTGGTCACGATGGAATTTATGAACTAGTTTTCCTATATAGTCATGACGGAATTTATGAACCAGTTTTCCTATATGTTCACGATATAATTTATGAACCAGTTTTCATATTTGGTCACGATGGAATTTATGAACCAGTTTTCCTATATGTTCACGATGGAATTAATGAACCAGTTTTCCTATTTGGTCATAATTAAATTTATGAACCAGTTTTCCTATATGTTCACGATGGAATTTATGAACCAGTTTTCCTATTTGGTCACGATGGAATTTATGAACCAGTTTTCCTATATAGTCATGACGGAATTTATGAACCAGTTTTCCTATATGTTCACGATGGAATTTATGAACCAGTTTTTCTATATAGTCATGACGGGATTTATGAACCAGTTCTTTATTTGTCGAATGTCTGCATTCTTCTTTTTTGTATGTCTGTACGTGTTTTTGGTTTCCAGTGCTAAGTGTACGGCATAAGCGTGTTCTATTCCCACTTTTTGTAAAGTTTATATGGATGAAATCACACAGTTTGTTAACGTCCACTAGGAGTTCATAAATGAATATTTGCTTGCTGGTGATCAGGTCATCCTTTACCGAAACGGGAACGACCTTCACCACGACCTAACTTTTCTCAATTTCGCCTGTAACGAAATTTTGTTTTTTTCCTTCTCTTTAGCGTGTGCCTTATTTTCTCTAATCCACAAGGCGGTGTGCGTTGCACTGTGGTTTTTTTATTTTGCGCCTGTCGGCCCAGTGCATCCGACTTCAGCGTGAATTTTATGTAAGGGTCTGCTTCCTGCTAATAAGAACAGAAACAGCTTAAAATAATAGCAAACAGCTAATAAAAACAGGAAAGGCTTATAAGAACAGCAAACAGCTAATAAGAACATCAAAAACGTATAAAAACAGCAAACAGCTAATGAGAACAGTAAACAGCTTATAAGAACAGCAAAAAAATAATAACAGTAAACAGGTCATAAGAACAGCACACAGCTTATACGATCAGCAAACAACGAATAAGAACAGCAAACAGCTAATAAGAACAGCAAACATCTAATAAGAACTACAAACATCTCAAAAGAACAGCGAACAGCTTATAAGAACAGCAAACATTTCTAAAGAACACCGAACAGCTTATAAGATGAGCAAACAGCTCATAAGAACAGCAAACAGCTTATACGATCAGGAAACAACGAATAAGAGCAGCAAACAGTTAATAAATACAGCAAACATCTAATAAGAACTGCAAACATCTTTAAAGAAAAGCAAATACCTTATAGGAACAGCAAACAAATAAACAGGTGTGCCATTGGAAAAACTGTGATAGCGGTCTACTGACCTATGGCATGCCCCAGTCCAAATAACAGAAAAGCCAACTCACAAAGAAGGACTAGAGCACAAATGTTGCAGCTGAGAACCCAACACATCCCACTTAACAAACACCTGAACAGAACCCAACACATCCCACTTAACAAACACCTGAACAGAATCCAACACATCCCACTTAACAAACACCTGAACAGAATCCAACACATCTCACTTAACAAACACCTGAACATAATCCAACACATCTCACTTAACAAACACCTGAACAGAATCCAACACATCCCACTTAACAAACACCTGAACAGAATCCAACACATCCTACTTAACAAACACCTGAACAGAATCCAACACATCCCACTTAACAAACACCTGAACAGAATCCAACACATCCCACTTAACAAACACCTGAACAGAATCCAACACATCCCACTTAACAAACACCTGAACAGAATCCAACATATCCCACTTAAGAAACACCTGAACAGAATCCAACAGATCCCACTTAACAAACACCTGAACAGAATCCAACACATCCCACTTAAGAAACACCTGAACAGAATCCAACACATCTCACTTAACAAACACCTGAACATAATCCAACACATCCCACTTAACAAACACATGAACAGAACCCAACACATCCCACGTAACACCTGAACAGAATCCAACACATCCCACTTAACAAACACCTGAACAGAATCCAACACATCCCACTTAACAAAAACCTGAACAGAATCCAACACATCCCACTTAACAAATACGTGAACAGAATCCAACACATCCCACTTAACAAACACCTGAACATAATCCAACACATCCCACTTAACAAACACCTGAACAGAATCCAACACAACCCACTTAACAAACACCTGAACAGAATCCAACACATCTCACTTAACAAACACCTGAACAGAATCCAACACATCCCACTTAACAAATACGTGAACAGAATCCAACACATCCCACTTAACAAACCCCTGAACAGAATCCAACACATCCCACTTAACAAACACCTGAACAGAATCCAACACATCCCACTTAACAAACACCTGAACAGAATCTAACACATCCCACTTAACAAACACCTGAACAGAATCCAACACATCCCACTTAACAAACCCCTGAACAGAATCCAACACATCCCACTTAACAAACACCTGAACAGAATCCAACACATCCCACTTAACAAACACCTGAACAGAATCTAACACATCCCACTTAACAAACACCTGAACAGAATCCAACCACAACACACGCCTGAGTGCTAGATTTATACACACCCATATGAAACCGTTGATCATCATCTCTTTGAGTCGATCCCTCGTTAGCCAAGCTGCCATGAGAACAGCCCGTTTCCAGGAAGAACTTCGAGGAAGCCGAGGTGAGGGTCTTGGCCAGTATATTTTGCCTGACCGAGACTAACATGTCTGATCAGCTTGTTGCGCCTGACCAGACGTTAGTCTTCTTCCCCCTCTAGTTTAGTAGTAAGTGTTAACTCGTTTGTTGTTAGTCTACTTCCCCTTTATGTTAAGTAGTAATAAAGCCACTTAACATGCACCATAACATAATCGAACAGGAAAATATTCCAGAGTGCCAGCTGTACAAGGCAAAGGCAAAGTCCGCCGTCCATCGTCGACGATGACGGCATAATTAATTTTGCTAGCGCTAGTTTTAGTAAGGATTAACTGCGCTACTTTTTATCCTCACTCTATCGTCTCGAGCCGCCCGTCCCCAGTGGCAAGTCAAGGTCAAGACGACTAGAGGGCGACTACGAGATGATGGGGACTCTGCGGAGTCCGGAGTCGAACCCACCCCACCTGATCACAAGGCCCATGGCTTAACCACTTCGCCACGGAATCCCCGTGTACACACCCAAATGAAACCGTTGATCATCATCTCTTTGAGTGCTCATTGCTCAACGATATTAGAAAAATGCTTCTACCTCGAAGACCAAGGCCAAGGCGATGTTGGGCACAAGACAAACAACTTATAAACATGAACAGATAACATTTCATGGCATTGGGCCGAAGGGTGAGAGCCTGAATGCTACTGGTTTCATTGCAACAACATACATGTTTGCAATGTCTATACATTTTGTGGGTGGACACCCGCTTTCAAATATATCTGACATTTCTTTTAACAATTTTGTTCAGAAGAAATTGGAACACGATATTGTCGTTGAATTTCTTTTGTCCGTTAAAATCTACATAATCAGCATTATTTCTATTGTTCTGCTTGCTGTTTGCATATTGATAACTCATGTTTGTTATCAGCTATTGTTATGTACACCATCCGTCTTTGATCTCTTACTCGTTGAGTATATACAAAGAAAAGAGCACAAACACACGAATGGAACATTACAAAGAATTTACGCTGAATCACTGCTTGTGTTTTCTATTGGATCATTATCATCATCATCATGTTGCATGTCCTTTGCAGAATGTCGCTCTCACGACAGCCTGTCTGTAGGAAACTCTATCTTTCGCCAGTCTTTCGGCCTGCTTCAAGGTCAAATCCAGCGTCTCCTTGATGTCTTGGACCCATCGTTTTCTCGGTCGGCCCCTGCCTCTCTTCCCAGTGATCATGCCTTCCATAACCACCTTCTCCAGTCCGTTGTGTCGTTTGACATGTCCAAAAAAAAGTTTTAGGGTCATTACGTCATTTATGAGCAAATTCTTCTCTACATTCAGGTCTTGCCGGATGGATTTCTTTCTTTTTTTGTCCACGGGATTTTCAGGACTCTTCTGTAGCACTGTGTCTCAAAAACTCCGATCTTCGCTCTTATTGATTTTGTAATCGTCCATGTTTGACACCCATAGGTTGCAAAAGGAACAATGCATGTTCTTGGGATCTTTAGTTATAGCTTTTGTTTGTATTATGCCACATGTTCTGCATACTCCTTATCTTCTGCTTTGCCATAGTCAGTCGTCGTCTTACTTCCGCTACACAGTCTCCATTGTTGTTCAGTATTGATCCTAGATAATCAAAATGTCCAACGTTTTCAATCTCTTCGCCAGTTATCTCTATTTTAGGTTGGAGTTTTGTCTTATCAGTTGTCATTATCTTTGGTTTTCTTTGTATTCAGGAAGAGATTCTAGGCTTCACTTTGTTTCTGGACTGATGTAATTAATTGTTCTAGGCCCTTGGCGCTGTTCGAGAGCAAAATTGTATCGTCGGCATATCGTATTGCCGGTATCTCCTTTCTTCCTTTTGTGAAAGGATCGAAGTCTGTAGAAATTGGATCTGCTTTTACATTCCTGAAAATTCAACGGATCAGTGGATCTAAACCTGGCTACTTCTTCAGCGTTCGCCATGGAGAGGATATGTTGATGTTGTGTCGTAGTTTACAGCGAGGCTGCAGTATTTGTGTGTTTTGGTCCGACACATCCAATTTCTGCCGGGTGTTTTTCAGTGAATGATTTGTCTTCTCACAGAAATCCCTATCCTTTGGTCAGACTGCATTAATGGTTAGGGCTGCCTGCTCCCAGGGCCGCCTAATAGGGTCACGGTCAACTTCCGTTCACTGACCGTGATGAAAGCCAGCTTTGAATCGCTGGGTGTTGTCATCTCATTCCTCCTCCTCCTCTTCTTCTTCTTCTTCTTTTTCTTGTTCTTGTAATTTTTCTTCTTTTTTCTTCTTTTTCTTTTTCTTTTTTTTTCTTCTACTTATTTTTCTTCTTCTTCTTCTTCTTCTCTTCGTCGTCATTGGTTCTCAAACTCCCTCCATCAAACTATGAAAAAGGCTTTCCAACTAGTAATGTGTTGTGTCGTAGTTTACAGCTTGACTGCGAAATCTGCACCTTTCAGTCCGACACATCCGGCTTCAGCACGGCATTTTTGGGTACGGTGTTAGCCTTTTCTCTTCGATCCCTCCTCCTGGGTCAGCCTTCCCTCTTTGATCCATTCTCCTGGGTCAGCCTTCCCTCTTCGATCCCTCCTCCGTAACCAGTCTGCCCCGTTGCAGGAACATCGTGTGGAAGTGTAGAAAGGTCTTGTTAGCTTTGGTTCTCTGGCCCTGACACTAGCAGTCAGCTATCGGTCGCTGGTCCTGACGCTAGCAGTTAGCTATCGATCGCCGGCCCTGACGCTAGAAGTTAGCTATCGATCGCCGGCCCTGACGCTAGCAGTAAGCTATGGGTCGCTGACCTCATAGCTATGGCCCGCTGACCGATACACCTCATAGCTATGGGCCGCTGACCGATACACCTCATGCACTGTTGCATCTTGACCCCAACTTCTCTTCCATCTCGACCAAATATCGCAGTCTGTGTTTTCCATGTACTGTACGGTCACTTTTCACTTATAAGGAAGTATAGGGTCATCACTATATTTGGCACACACCCCCCCCCCCTCCCCTCTCTGTCAGGAAGCCCGAGTAGTGGTGACCTCATTTCATAATTTTGTAGATCGCATCTGTGTTCACCATGTCAGAAGGGCTCCAGTTATGAGATTGACCGTTGTTTGAAACTTCTTCGCACAGATGAGTGTGGAATAGCTGGGCCAGTGTTAACTGGCCATACAGTGTGCAGTCCTGTATTACGTGCTCAGAAGATTGTTCCTTTAGTCCCAATGTGAACAGGGGCGAAGCGGACAGTCGGCACATGCACATGCGTCTGATCAGTCTGTTGTGTCCTGCTCTGAGATGAAGTATGGTGATCTGTTCCTACCGTCTAAGGGTGGGACAATTGTCATCAGATAAAAAGGGAGTAAGGCAAGGTTGTGTTCTGTCCCCTGACCTGTTCTCGATTGTACCACGAGTTATTTTTTGAGAGGCATACAGACAATGCCAGGGATATCAATTGACGGACAGGATATAAATAATCTACGGTATGCTGATGATGTTGTATTGATAGCCCAGAATGAAACCGGCTTGCAAGAAATGTCAGATATGGTAGTTCACTTGCCTTTGTGTGTGTGCCTCCTCGAGTACTGTATCATTAGTCTTCCCTGCAGTCCATGCGATCCGCAACAGTCTTCTACAAAACCACATCTCCACTGCTTCCAAAGATGTATACGCTTGCTTGTTATATGTCCATGATTCACTGATATATGTCAGTGGTCCCGAGGTGAGACGTCGGTCTCTGTTGTTGGAGGTCGGGGGTTCAAATCATGGTGGAGACCGGTATTGTTTTCACGTAGACTTTCTGGTATTTTCCCTGATCTCTGGGTAGTAGAGATCGGGTGCCCGTATTCAATGTCGTGCACGTTAAAAATCCCTCGGCAGTTGGAAATAAAAAAGAGTAGGCTTAACGGGCGCTTCCGGACAAAATTCAAAATTATGTTGAACATCTACCCATTCTATTACGGGATCATCGCCTGAACTACGGAGTTCCAGCATTGTCCTGAGATTTTCCAAAGATATGGAGAACAGAGCACTTATTGGTTAGACGTTGATTCTTCGACTAAACTAAACTAAAACAAAACTAGTGAAAACAAAGGCCCTAGTTTAATTTACAAGAAATCAAAAGGATGATAGTGATGAAGAAACCGGTCTCTCCAAAAAGCTGCGTCAAAGCGAAGGGGACCGACTTGAGATAAGTTAACACTTTTAAATATCTGAACACATACATAAAATCAGATGAAAGATGCAATTACGAAATAAAATGTAGAATAGCCCAAGCAAAATCGGTCTTCCAGACCATCAAGGGAATATTGTGCAACAAAACCTTGTCGCTGGAAATGAGAAAGAGAGTCTTTGGATACTACGTGGAACCAGTACTGACATATGGCAGAGAATCATGGATAATTAGTAAACAAGCGTATAGATCTCTGCAAACGACGAGATGTTGTTTAACAGAAGACTGATGTGGATCCCATTGGCTGCAAAGACGACTAATGATACAGTACTCGAAGAGGCACAAACACAAAGAAGACTAATGATGCAGTACTCAAAGAGGCACAAAGACAACTTATTGCAAGTATCGAAACAAGGCAGTCACCAGTTTTTGGGCATGTTATGGGAAAAGGCGGCCTGGAGCATGTCGTGACAACGGAAAATATAGTAGGAAAGAGAGACAGAGGAAGGCAGAGAGAGAAGATGTTGGACAGCCTGAGACACAGGAAGGCAGAGAGAGAAGATGCTGGACAGCCTGAGAGACAGAGGAAGGCGGAGAGAGAAGATGTTGGACAGTCTGAGAGATAGAGGAAAGCCGAGAGAGAGAAGATGCTAGACAGCCTGAGAGACAGAGGAAGGCGGAGAGAGAGAAGATGATTGACAGCCTGAGAGACAGAGGAAGGCAGAGAGAGAAGATGCTGGACAGCCTGAGAGACAGAGGAAGGCCGAGAGAGAAGATGCTGGGCAGCCTGAGAACCAGAGGAAAGCCGAAAGATGATGCTGAACAGCCTGAAAGACAGAGGAAGGCTGAGAAAGAAGATGCTGGACAGCCTGAGAGACAGAGGAAGGCCGAGAGATGATGCTGAACAGCCTGAGAGACAGAGGAAGGCCGAGAGAGAAGATGCTGGACAGCCTGAGAGACAGAGGAAGGCCGAGAGATGATGCTGAACAGCCTGAGAGACAGAGGAAGGCCGAGAGAGAAGATGCTGGACAGCCTGAGAGACAGAGGAAGGCCGAGAGATGATGCTGAACTGCCTGAGAGACAGAGGAAGGCCGAGAGAGAAGATGCTGGACAGCCTGAGAGACAGAGGAAGGCCGATAGATGATGCTGAACAGCCTGAGAGACAGAGGAAGGCCGAGAGATGATGCTGAACAGCCTGAGAGACAGAGGAAGGCCGAGAGAGAAGATGCTGGACAGCCTGAGAGACAGAGGAAGGCCGAGAGATGATGCTGAACAGCCCGAGAGACAGAGGAAGGCCGAGAGATGATGCTGAACAGCCTGATAGACAGAGGAAGGCCGAGAGATGATGCTGAACAGCCTGAGAGACAGAGGAAGGCCGAGAGATGATGCTGAACAGCCTGAGAGAACGGCACGTGCGACAATCAACAACAGTTGGTCAACGACAGACGTGATATTAGCGGTGTTTGTATACAACCAGTGTCTTCTGCTCAAAAATTGGTGCATCCAACGTATTTCTTTAATGCATCAACTAACCCTGTCCACTATTTCCCGTGACAATGCATTTCAAGCATTCACCACTTACCACTCTATGACTAAAAATATTTAAAATCTGGGCCATCTTTTTAATTAATTTGTAGCTGTGGACTCTTATCTTTTGTAGCTTATCTTTTGTAGCTGACTGTACTTTGTTTAAAACTTGTTATAGTCTAATTTATCCTTTTGATTGATTATCTTATAAACCTTGTATTAATTCACCTCGAATGTGTCTCTTATCTAGACACTGTAGTCTGGTATCTGTGAGTATCCGAAACAAAGTGTCAATCAACATAGAAGTGTGACACAAAGTGTCAATCAACATATAGGTGTGATACAACGTGTCAATCAACACAGAAGTGTGACACAAAGTGTCAATCAACATAGAAGTGTCACACAAAGTGTCAATCAACATAGAGGTGTGACACAACGTGTCAATCAACATAAAAGTGTGACACAAAGTGTCAATCAACATAGAAGTGTGACACAAAGTGTCAATCAACATAGAAGTGTGACACAAAGTGTCAATCAACATAGAAGTGTGACACAAAGTGTCAATCAACATAGAGGTGTGACACAACGTGTCAATCAACATAGAGGTGTGACACAACTTGTCAATCAACATAGAAGTGTGACACAAAGTGTCAATCAATATAGAAGTGTGTCACAAAGTGTCAATCAACATAGAAGTGTCACACAAAGTGTCAATCAATATAGAAGTGTGTCACAAAATGTCAATCAACATAGAAGTGTCACACAAAGTGTTAATCAATATAGAAGTGTGACACAAAGTGTCAGCCAATGTACATGTGTGTCACTGTTTGAGCAATGTCCAATTTTGACGCAGAGAGTAATACAATGCAATGTGCATATCTGTCAAATAGGTTAGAAAATACTAAGTGTGTCACAAAGGTTAGACAAATCTATGTGTGTTAAAAAGTTAGAATGGTCCAAGCGTGTCACAAAGGTTAGACAAATCTATGTGTGTTAAAAAGTTAGAATGGTCCAAGCGTGTCACAAAGGTTAGGACAATCCAAGTGTGTAAAACATATTGGGAGAGTTCACTTGTGTAATAATGTTTAGAACAGCCCATATGTATCAACATCATATTGAATAGGTGGCGAATTTTGCCAAAGGATAGAAAATTGGTTATAGGGAGGAAGCCAGAACGAGAACAAAGAAAAGGAGTACTCTGAGTGGTGTGAGGTAAAAAGTCGAGTGCCACAGAGCTCGGTTTTGGGACAAATTTTGATTTTGATATATATAAATAATTTGGACATTGATATTGGATCCAAGGTTGCAAAATTCTCGGATGACACATAACTATGCGGTAGTGTCTCATCTAAAGTAGAAGTGGATAACATGAAGTCGGTGTTGGATAACATTCGAGAATGGTCTATGAGCTGGCAAATGGAGTTTGATGTTGATAAATGTACAGTCATCTACATGGGTAGATCCCTGAAAGTGCTTAAGTAGCAGAATGTAGTCCAGAGAACGGAATGCGTTGTGTTGTAGTTTACAACTTGACTGCGATATTTGCACCTTTCGGTCCAACATATCCGACTTCTTAAAAGCTTTTTTTGAGAACCGGGTTAGCATTCCCTCTTCGATCCCTTCTCCTTAGCCAGTCTGCCCTGCTGCAGCCTGTTATCCAGTATCACCGCGTGGAGGTGACAAGGGTCTTGGCAGCTTTGGTTCGCTGGCCCTGACGCTAGCAGTCAGCTATTGGTCGCTGAATTATAGTTATGATAAATAAATACATTTATTTAGTCAGGGAGTGGTGAATGCTTGAAATGCATTGTCATAGGAAACATTTGAGGCTGTATCAATTAACGCATTCAAGAATAATTTTAATGTGAACAGTTAATAGATCAAGCACATGGGTAGATCCAATATGGAACATAATTACAGAATGGGAGAAAACAATATTAGAAAGATAGATAAGGAAAGGGACCTAGGGGTTATAATAGATCATACAGGTAAGGTGAGTGAGCAAGTTCAGGTAGCAGTAAAAAAGGCAAATGCAATGTTAGGGATGATAAAAAGAAATATTAAACATAGGAGCAAGGAAGTGACAGTCAAACTGTATAAAGCATTAGTTAGACCTAGGTTGGAGTACTGTGTACAGGTGTGGAGTCCTTATCATAGAGGGGACATAAACATGCTGAAAAGAATACAAAAAAGAGCGACAAAGCTGATAGTGGGATTCCAGAATTACAGTTATGAGGAAAGATTAAAGAAAACCGGCTTACAGTGTCTAGAAGAGAGAAGAATTCGTGGTGACTTAATACAGGTGTATACGATGATCAGAGAAATGGATAAGTTAGACTATAACAAGTTTTTAAAAAAATACAACCACCAACAAGAACAAGAGGGCACAGCTACAAGTTGACTACGGAGAGGTCCAGATTAGATATTAGGAAGTATTTTTTTAGCCAGAGAGTTGTGAATGCTTAGAATGCATTGCCAGGGGAGGTGATAGGGGCTGGGATGGTTAATGCATTTAAGAATAGATGTGATGCGCACAGCTTCTAGAGCAAGGTGATGTAAATGGAACTGGGTGTATACAGACTCTGCATAGTCTTCTAAACCAGTATAAAGACGTTAAGTTAAGTTAAATGAAGCATAAAACAATTGTTTATATATAGACTCTCTCGAGTCTTTTAGACCAGTATGAAACGTAAAGTTAAGTTATAATGTTTAGAAAGTCCAAGTGCGTCATGAGAACCGTTACACCAGACAGACAGCCTGGCCTGCACTGGGTCAGAGTATGCTTGAGTCTGTTGTGACATTCATAGATATGAAAGCATTGAAAGTCTTGTTTAATAAATGCCAGGGAGAAAGAATGGAGACAAACTGGGACAGGAAGTGGATGTCATGTCAAGTCTAAATATAGGTTGTTCTTATTTGATGGTCTTATTTGATGTTCTTATTTCATATACTTATTTTATACACTTATTTGATGTACTTATTTGATGTTCTTATTTGATGTTCTTATTTGATGTATTTATATGATGTACTTATTTGATGTACTTATTTAATGTTCTTATTTGATGATCTTATTTTATGATCTTATTTGATGTACATATTTGATATTCCTTTTTTTGTTTTTAATTTTGTTACTTCATTAAAAAAAAATTTACATCTATTGACGTTGTTCCATTTTGTTTTTTTCTGAATGAAACAAAACTGTTTTTCTCATTTAATCGACTGACTGCATGACGCATCTGCTGGTTCGGTTTAGCTCAGGAAAGAGGGTGACGCCTCAAGAGACGAACGCACAAAAACAGTGGATATTTGAATCACGCAATTTTAAAGCAATCCTTGGTCTCAAAGGAGGTAATATCAGGTACTCAGTCCTATCGTAGACAGACGATAAATTCAGAGATAGTGTATACATGCTGGACGCTAAAGAGCAATTAGTAGTTGAGAATCGAAGTCAAAGCAGTTAGCGCAGCAACAATTGTAAGGACGAGACAGTCTTGATTTCGTTCTTCTCCGAAGAAGATAAAAATCCTGATCAACGTCCCAGTAGGCCTAACAAGTCAGATTGTGATCAAAACCCAATCATTGAAAAATTTTGACTTATTTAAATATATGGGAGAACTGATGAATAGGGAAGGACCCAGAATTAAGATTCAGACAAGAACGGCGTTGACCAAACTGAGGCAAATATGGAGGGGAAAAAGCATCAACCTGAAATCCAAATTGAGTTTGTTGTCTGCATGTGTCACTTTTCTGTACCTCTACGCGTGGGACACTTGGACAGAGGTTCTAGAGCGAAGGATTTGTTAAATGGAGATGAAATGTCTGCGTTGAATCCTCGGAGTTTCGTATCTAGACCACGTTACGAGTAAGGCAGCTCTGGACATCGTTAAGAGAGAGATCGGCCAATGTAAAGACCTTTACAGCACGCTAGCTCACAAGGTATGGCCGTGTTTCAAGATCTGGGTTGACCATGACGGTCCTGCAAGGTCCTGTGCCTGGGAAGCGTAAGAGAGGGAGGCAGAACAAGAGATAGGAAAATAACATCAGAGAGTGGATTGGAATGTCCACTGCTAGAACAAATATCCAGGCACAAAACGGAGTGGAGTAGCGGAAACTGGTCTACCAATCTGAAGTATTGGTACCCTAATGACCTTTTAGGTTACAGGACTGATGTTGATGACGATGCTGATGAGGAAAATGCTGTAGTGGGTTTGAACCCAGTAAATGAAGAGTAAACCAAGACATAAATTCCGGAGTGGTAGCACCTAATGCAGATGGTTACAAAATTGCGAACTCATTCCGGCAGCTCCTGCAGCTGAGCTGGTGCCAAATTGTAAAGCTTTGCATTCCTTTGGATTACACCAGCGAGGCCGAGAGGGGGATCCTGCAGTTTGGGCAGCCCAAGGTCTCCATATTCAGCGCCCAGGCTTGCGCACTGAGAGGCTACTCACAGGGTGATACGCGCATGGTCTGCAAAGACTGAGACGCCGATGATGCGTTTGAACCCAAGCTCTATTCGTGAGGAGATCGATCTTCAAAACACTCTTGCATGCGCTCGTCTACTAGATGCTCGCTCCACCAATCGATACGCCACCAACTGGCCATTTTCAGAAACAGGGAGCAGTACGCCGGGAAGACAAGCAATCACAGTCAGGGGATATATAGTGATCAGGACACCCCCCCCCCCCCCCACACACACACACATCCAGTATACGCTTCGGGATGTTATGAAAGCCACTGTAACCTGCTACCAAAGAAAAGTTGTCAAGAGTTAACTCATCACGAGTATCTTCGAACAACAACAACTACAACAACCTTCGTTCCAAGATCAGGGCAAAACCCGTCGTCCATCGTAGATGATGAAGGCAAAATTAATTTTGCTAGCGCTATTTTTAGTAAGGATAAACTGCGCTACTTTTTTAATCTCATCTCTCGTCTCGAGCTGCCCGACCCCAGTCGCAAGTCAAGGACAAGACGACTAGGGAGCGACTACGAGATGCAGGGGACTCCCCATCAAGCACCCGTGAAAAAGACCGCGGAGTCTGGAGTCGAACCCACACCACCTGATCACGAGGCCGACGGATTAACCTCTTCGCCAAGAATCCCTGTTCCAAGATTATCTACTATGAATCAATTCCCCTGACAAATATTGAATCCTAACACAACACAATCTCTACATTTCACAATGAAAAGATACAATTATGTCAATGAGACTGAATTGGCCGCTTAGAAAAGGTAATGGGAAGAATTAGAATTTCAAAGACAGCAATCACGTCACTGAATAATATTTGAAATTCTAGGAAAATAAAAACTAATACCAAGATGAGATTGTTAAATCCAAATGTCAGAAAACTTGGAAAACGACAGGGTCAATACAGGGGAAACTAGTCGTTCATAAATTGTCTTCAGAGGTTAATCGGTATAATTTGACAAGACACGGAGAGGAACCGAAGACTGTTTGGAAAAAAGCCAACAAAATTAAGTGGTCCAACTGATCAAAAGAGGGAAATGGGTTTAGATAGGATTCGCACTACGGATAGTATCAGTAGTGTGGGCAGTGTCGTGGGTGGGACTTAAGAAGACGGCACAGATTAGGACCAAATGGAGAGCGTCAAGATGGAGAAATCTGGAAGCGCCCCTATATTCTAATAGGAACAGAATGAAGAAATCTGGATGCGCCCCTATATTCTAAGAGCAAGAAGATGGAGAAATCTTAATGCGCCGGTATATTCTAAGAGAAACATGATGGAGAAATCTGGATGCGCCCCTATATTCTAGGAGGAAGTAGATGGAGAAGTCTTAATGCGCCCCTATATTCTAAGAGGAACAAGATGGATACATCTGGATGCGCCCCTATATTCTAAGAGCAAGAAGATGGAGAAATCGTTATGCGCCCCTATATTCTAAGAGGAAGAAGATGGAGAAATTTGGTTGCGCCCCTATATTCTAAGAGGACCAGAATGAGGAAATCTGGATGTGCCCCTATATTCTAATAGGAATAGAATGGAGACATCTGGATGCGCCCCTTTATTCTAGGAGGAAAAAGTTGGAGAAATCTGGATGCGCCCCTATATTCTAAGAGGAATAAGATGGAGAAATCTGGATGCTCCCCTATATTCTAAGAGGAAGTAGATGGAGAAATCTGCTTGCGCCCCTATATTTTAAGAGGAACAAGATGGAGAAATCTGGATGCGCCCCTTTATTCTAAAAGGAACAAGATGGATAAATCTGGATGCGCCCCTCTTTTCTAAGAGGAACAAAATGGAGAAATCTGGTTGCGCCCCTATATTCTAATAGGAACAGAATGGAGAAATCTGGATGCACCCCTATATTCTAGGAGGAACAAGTTGGAGAAATCTGGTTGCGCCCCTATATTCTGAGAGGAACACGATGGAGCAATCAGGCAATGAAATTGCGTACATAAACAAGAATTCCAGAAATTATTCCCTCAATTTATTGGTCAGCTTTTTGTAAAGGTTCAGAATAGGAATAGCAAAAATGTACAATCTCGAAGCAATGCAGAAGTCTATTGTGTTTCATTATTGACTTTCTTTTGTGTCCAAGCACCACGTTAGACAGTGTTCATCCAGTGTTTATCCAGTGTTCTTCCAGTGTTCATGTAGTGTTCATCCAGTGTTTTTCCAGTGTTCATATAGTGTTTATCCAGTGTTCATATAGTGTTCGTCCAGTGTTTTTCCAGTGTTTTTCCAGTGTTCATGTAGTGTTCTTCCAGTGTTTATGTAGTGTTATTGTAGTGTTTGTTCATGTAGTGTTTATGTAGTGTTTGTTTATGTAGTGTTTATGTATGTAGATTTTATGTAGTGTCCATGTAGTGTTCATCCAGTATTTTGCCAGTGTTCATGTAGTGTTCTTCCAGTGTTTATGTAGTGTTTGTTCATGTAGTGTTTATGTAGTGTTTGTTTATGTAGTGTTTATGTATGTAGTGTTCATGTAGTGTTCTTCCAGTGTTTATCTAGTGTCCATGTAGTGTTCTTCCAGTGTTTATCTAGTGTCCATGTAGTGTTCTTCCAGTGTTTATCTAGTGTCCATGTAGTGTTCTTCCAGTGTTTATCTAGTGTCCATGTAGTGTTTATCCAGTGTTTATCTAGTGTCCATGTAGTGTTTATCCAGTGTCCATCTAGTGTCCATGTAGTGTTCTTCCAGTGTACTTCCAGTGTCCATGTAGTGTTCTTCCAGTGTTTATCCAGTGTCCGTGTAGTGCTCTTCCAGTATTCATCCAGTGTCCATGTAGTGTTCTTCCAGTGTTTATCCAGTGTCCATCTAGTGTCCATGTAGTGTCCATGTAGTGTTCTTCCAGTGTTTATCCAGTGTCCATCTAGTGTCCATGTAGTGTCCATGTAGTGTTCTTCCAGTGTACTTCCAGTGTCCATGTAGTGTTCTTCCAGTGTTTATCCAGTGTCCATGTAGTGCTCTTCCAGTATTCATCCAGTGTCCATGTAGTGTTCTTCCAGTGTTTATCCAGTGTCCATCTAGTGTCCATGTAGTGTTCTTCCAGTGTTTATCCAGTGTCCATGTAGTGTCCATGTAGTGTTCTTCCAGTGTTCATGTAGTGTTCATCCAGTGTTTATGTAGTGTTTATGTAGTGTTCTTCCAGTGTTCATACAGTATTCATCCAGTGTTTATGTGGTATTCATCCAGTTGTTATGTGGTAGCCATCCAGTGTTCATGTGGTATTCATCCAGTGTTCATGTAGTGTTCATGTGGTAGTCATCCAGTTGTTATGTGGTATTCATCCCGTAGTTATGTGGTATTCATCCAGTGTTCATGTGGTATTCATCCAGTGTTCATGTGGTATTCATCCAGTGTTCATGTGGTATTCATCCAATTTTCATGTAGTGTTCATCCAGTGTTCATCCAGTGTTCAGCGACTAGAATTGCCCTCTCAATGTCACTCGCCTTCAGCATATCGCTCTCGTCACAAGTATCCGGATAGTTGGGACAGACCATCAGATGACCTGGACCGTGTACCTCACCACAGCCACACGTAACGATGCCTGAGAGACCCCATTTCTTCATATTTTTCCAGTTCGAAGTCTATTTATTGAGTCTTGTGGTCTGTTCCTGGTGTCCAAACATCGAGTGTCCAGTGTCGCGTTCTTGTTTTGTCGTTCAATTTCTGCAACCACACTTCTTCTGACGGCAGGTAGAGTTTGACCAATCATAGGGTATATTTCAGCTGTGGGGGTGGGTAATTATGCATCTTGGCACTATCCTGTCTGCCTCTTTTATTTGCTGGACCAACAAGTTTTATTTACTGAAACTAACATGGTGGATAAAATAAAGCAATGTCTTGTAGTATATTCACCTGTCTCGACTGTTCTTGCATGTAGTAGGACATGGAGGTCAACTGTGATAAGGCAAAAACTGTAGAGCTCTGGAACAATCCCTGAAGACCATTCGCTCAGCCCTATCCAACAACGCTCGTTTGGGAAGCCCAGCTTTAACACCTCATCCCTACAGCAACACATGCCAGTGAACTGTCTATCTGACATGTATTGACGCCACAAACAATAAATTCTCTAATAGAACCATCAATTTGCTAGTGCTGATCTCACTTCTAGACGAACAATCGTGAATAATTGATAACAGAGGGCGATAATTACAAACGATGCGTGAAGAGTTCTTGTGATTTGTTCAACTTTGCTGTGCTGTATTTGTATTGACCCTTATGTCTCGTTTTAATGCTCGTTTCAACAATTCTGTTTTGAACTTGTTCCGAGGTGGTGAACGAGAGCTTCTTTGATTTTGTGCTAATCAAAACGACTGATTTATTAAATATATTTTGTAAATTAGAGGTGGAGTGTTTATCATCGACTGGTTAGTCAGTCAAAAGACTGGTTGTAAGGTTGTCTGAGCCTGTCTCTCTATTTGACCCTATCCTCTGGTTGATCAGTCCTAAGACTGGTTGTAAGGTTGTCTGAGCCTGTCTCTCTATTTGACCCTATCCTCTGGTTGATCAGTCCTAAGACTGGTTGTAAGGTTGTCTGAGCCTGTCTCTCTATTTGACCCTTTCCTCTGGTTGATCAGTCCTAAGACTGGTTGTAAGGTTGTCTGAGCCTGTCTCTCTATTTGACCCTATCCTCTGGTTGATCAGTCATAAGACTGGTTGTAAGGTTGTCCGAGCCTGTCTATCCATTTGACCTTATCTGGTTGATCAGTCCTAAGACTGGTTGTAAGGTTGTCTGAGTATGTCTCTCCATTTAAAATGTTTTACGTGCAAAGGTTACTATCCCTATGCACACCTCTCTTTAGTCACACCCAACGATATGTTATTCAAGATTGCAGTGGACATATTGTTTGATCCTGACACCTCTCGGAATGGAATGAATAGTCTGTAAGTTACTGAAACCAGCTGACATAATTACATCGATGTCACTATTCTGGAACCATCAGGGCAAAAGGTTTAAGGGGCTGACCTGGAAACTCATGGACAAAATGGAAAGACCTGGGGGAAGATGGTAATGCTGGCGTAGGACAGGAAGACTAGCAAAGGTGAAGGCCAGTGCCATGGCAACAACTTCCGTCAGGGATGAAGATAACACTTCATGTACTAAGCAGCAGGCTGTGTGAGGTGGGGTGGTCAGTTCCCTTCCTTGCTGTTTATACTTTCTCTAACTCGTACATCAGGTACCTATTTTCAGACCTGTCAACTGGAAGAGCGGTCGTACTAGATACGAACAACACCTGAACTTGTTTCTGTCCGTTCATGATTTCGAAACTTGACACGCTGTAATCCCAGGCTTAGTAATCCAGCACATTGTCGACTAGGCTACGCCCTCCGCTAAGAAGACTTGGCTCCTCTTTGTTAAGGACCTATGCTCTGCACGAAGTTAAAAGGGTTCGATTGATTGATCGATCGATTGATAAATTGGTTGATCGATTGTTTGATTGTTTCATTGGTTGATTCATTGATTGGTTGATCGATTTATTGATTGATTGTTCGATTGATTGTTCGATTGATTGTTCGATTGAATTATTGGTTGATCATTTGATTGATTAGTTGATCGATTGATTGATCGATTGATTGATTGGTTGATAGATCGAGTGATTGGTTGATCTATTGATTGATTGATTTATATTCTGAGCAGAATGATATGTGCTTAGTCTTTGTATCATCCTCCGAGGGGTCCACCGGGCCTTCAGCGTGTAACAAGGACAGGAATAGCACGGAGAGCATATCGTTACAGACGACTAACTCTATAGCATTGTCAAACACCATCCACGGTTAGGTGATTTGTTTAGAACAGCATAGATGGCGCCTAAAACAGACGACGGGTATACTTTGCTCTAGTGTTTGAGTCTACTAAGATAGACTCGCACATTGGTTTACCTCTGCAGTACTTACCACAACGCAGTGGAGTAATAAGCTGCTCGAGACTAGCCCACTAAGCTGGAAATTCTCTTCCCGGCTCCCTCCAACTCACGCCAGAGCTGGACCTGCACAGGGGCATCTGTCCCTGTAGAGGTACAGACCGATTGAGAACCATGAAATATGAATTAGAACTATGAACGTGCAGCTAAGTGAATTGGCTTAGTTTCGTTCGTTCTCAATACCAAACCCTGAAAAAGTCTTTGCAAGTAGCAGAATGTGGTCCAGAGAATGGAGTGCGCTGTGTAGTAGTTTACAGCTTGACTGCGATATTTATGACGTTGGAAGAAAATGCCACAAGTCTTGCGCCAAGTGCGTAGCGTCGGTTGATGCAATCTTTTTTTGCAAGATTTATGTTTTGCATAAATCCATATCCCTCGGTCTTCTTCTTGCTCTTAACCAGATGTTCTTGAGTAATAGGCGCGCAGTGGGAGTTGTTCTCGTTGAGTTCTCGTGAGATGACGAAACCATCATTTTTTTCTATCATGTTCAATAGATGTTCTCTCTATCTCTCCTAATGTCATCATTTGTCTCTCTATCTCTCCTAATGTCATCATTTGTCTCTCTATCTCTCCTAATGTCATCATTTGTCTCTCTATCTCTCCTAATGTCATCATTTGTCTCTCTATCTCTCCTAATGTCATCATTTGTCTCTCTATCTCTCCTAATGTCATCATTTGTCTCTCTATCTCTCCTAATGTCATCATTTGTCTCTCTATCTCTCCTAATGTCATCATTTGTCTCTCTATCTCTCCTAATGTCATCATTTGTCTCTCTATCTCTCCTAATGTCATCATTTGTCTCTCTATCTCTCCTAATGTCATCATTTGTCTCTCTATCTCTCCTAATGTCATCATTTGTCTCTCTATCTCTCCTAATGTCATCATTTGTCTCTCTATCTCTCCTAATGTCATCATTTGTCTCTCTGTCTCTCCTAATGTCATCATTTGTCTCTCTGTCTCTCCTAATGTCATCATTTGTCTCTCTATCTCTCCTAATGTCATCATTTGTCTCTCTATCTCTCCTAATGTCATCATTTGTCTCTCTATCTCTCCTAATGTCATCATTTGTCTCTCTATCTCTCCTAATGTCATCATTTGTCTCTCTATCTCTCCTAATGTCATCATTTGTCTCTCTATCTCTCCTAATGTCATCATTTGTCTCTCTATCTCTCCTAATGTCATCATTTGTCTCTCTATCTCTCCTAATGTCATCATTTGTCTCTCTATCTCTCCTAATGTCATCATTTGTCTCTCTATCTCTCCTAATGTCATCATTTGTCTCTCTATCTCTCCTAATGTCATCATTTGTCTCTCTGTCTCTCCTAATGTCATCATTTGTCTCTCTATCTCTCCTAATGTCATCATTTGTCTCTCTATCTCTCCTAATGTCATGATAACATTTCTCAATCAAACACATCGTAATTGTCTTCACCTGTCCTGGATTAACAAAAATTGGTTAACTCTTCCTCCACGTACGTCGTAGAAGATGAATAAAGAAAGTTGTGCATGGGGCTAGCAACCATAACGTGTTGAAGAAATTGATATAGAAGTAGCAAGTCCAAAATCACACAGTGATATTCCACCTGGAGCGAAAAATGAACAAGAAAAAGATACATTTGATAAGCGCATTTAGCGCAGTACCAAATGAAGAATTCCTAGACACTAAACAAGAAATGAAATGTTTACATGAAAGCAAAGAATACATGCAACAACATAGAGGTTATAATAGACCATACAGGTAAGGTGAGTGAGCAAGTCCAGGTAGCAGTGAAACAGGTAAATGCAATGTTAGGTATGATAAAAAGAAATATTAAACATAGGAGCAAAGAAGTGATAGTCAAACTGTTTAAAGCTTTAGTTAGACCTAGATTGGAGTACTGTGTACAGGTTTGGAGTCCTTATCATAGAGGGGATATAAACATGCTGGAAAGGATACAAAGAAGAGCGACAAAGATGATAGTGGCATTCCAGAATTACAGTTATGAGGAAAGACTCAGTAAAACCGGCCTACAGTGTCTAGAAGAGAGAAATATTCGGGGTGACAATACAGGTTTCAAAAGACATTCAAGTGAAAAGATAAATTAGACTATATACGTTTTCCAAAATCTAGCCGCCTATAAGAACAAGAAAACGTAGGTACAAAACTAATCAAAGAAAGACCCAGATTAGATACCAGGTGATTTTGTTGTTTAGTAAGAGTGGTATATGCTTGGAATGCACTGCTGCAGGAAATAGTTGAGGCTGGATCAATTAATGCATTCAAGAATAGATTGGATGCGCATACATATTTTTGGATCAAGTGAATGTAAAAGAAACTGCAGAGTCTTCTAAACCAGCATAAAGAAATTAATTCAAGTTAACAAATTACTTCGCTCAACTTTCCTGGGAAAGACACAAAACAAAAATCAACAAATCACAGAAACTTTACATATATGTGAATCGCCAGGAGACCTAAATATTATGTTTAACGAGGATAAGAAAAAAATAGTTGAGCAATACAAGTACATTGGCAGCAGCTCTAACTGGTATGCCAGATTAGACAGAGAAATTGAGGTTCACTTCAAGAATGCGAACACAATTCGATAGAAACATTCACCACTTATGAAACAACCGAACGTTAAAATGTCCACTAAAAGATTCTGCTTCTTCTTCATCCTACGCAGTCAGACATCGACCTTTATTTTTTCGAAAAAAGCAGCGGTCATCCTGAGGCTATCGACACTGCCATAGACCTTGTCTAGTGTTGCCACTGGTGATGGCCACATCTGCTCTCTCTGATTCTCATATGTCGGGCAGTTTTGCAGCAAATGTTCAGCGGTCATTTTCCCGGTATCACACGGGCATTCGTCAGTGCCACCTATCTTCAATTTGTTGAATAGGTGGTACCTCAGTCTATTGTGGTCAGTGCGAAGTCTGAAGACCACGACCTGCTCTCTTCTGTTCAACTGGTAATAGGCATCGTTTTTGGTGTAGCCGGTATGTTCTGTTTCCCATTTGGCCATGTACCTAGCTCTAATAAGCCGTTTTGACTCTTCGTATGTCACACTAGTATCAGGTTGTGGTAGTCTTGCACCTTCTTTTGCCAGTCTGTCTGCCTCCTCGTTGCCTTGGATGTTGTAGTGGGATGGAACCCACTGTACCACTACCCTTTTTGGTGCCGACTGCTAAAAGATTAATTATTGATCAAAGGTATATTCGTGCCAAGCCTCTGTTATCTGTGTCGAACATGGACACTAATAAAGACCCAGGAGAGAAAGATTACGACCTGTGAGATGAGATGATGAAGACAAAGCCACCAGCGTTACGCGGAGAGACAGAATGAAGAATTATGACATTCAAAAAATTATCCAAACAAGACAAAGTTTCGAACACCGGGATAGGGAGAAAATCAATTGAATCGATTATCTAATATGAACTTTTATCCTTCCCACTGCGCGCTTATAACGTACGGCTATCGAACTTCAACAATGGTGGAAATCGAATACCAGGTGGATAGAAAATGTTAAGGATATCCTTCTTCTTCTTCTTTATCTTTTTCGTTCGTTCTCAATCTCCCGATACTTAGCCTCGAAAAGGGATTTGCAAGTAGCGGGGTATTGTCCGAAAAAAAAAACAACTAAATGCGATGTGTGGTATCTTACAGCTTGACTGCCTTATTTGCACCTTATGGACCGACACATCGGACAGAAGCAGGCCTTTTTTAGTACCGGGCTAGCCTTCCCGCTTCGATCCCTTCTCATTAGCCAGTCTGCCATGTTGCAGCCTGTTATCCAGGATCACCTCGTGGAGGTGTAGAAAGGTCTTGGCAGCTCTGGTTCGCTGGCCCTCACGCAAGCAGTCAGCTATGGGTCGTTGACCCTGACACTGGCAGCCAGCTATGGTTCGGCGGCCCTGACACTGGCAGCCAGCTATGGTTCGGCGACCCTGACACTGGCAGCCATCTATGGTTCAGCGGCCCTGACGCTAGCAGCCAGCTATGGTTCAGCGGCCCTGTCGCTGGTTGCCAGCTATGTTTCGGCGGCCCTGACGCTGGCAGCCAACTATGTTTCGGCGACAATGACGCTGGCAGCCAGCTATGGTTCTGCGGCCCTGACGCTGGCAGCCAGCCATGGTTCGGCGGCCCTGACGCTGGCAGCCAGCCATGGTTCGGTGGCCCTGACGCTGGCAGCCAGCTATGGTTCGGCGGCCCTGACGCTGGCAGCTAGCTAGGGTTCGGCGGACCTGAAGCTGGCAGCCAGCTATGGTTCGGCGGCCCTGACGCTGGCAGCCAGCTATGGATCGCTGACCGCAGCAGCTAATACCCTGCTCAGCATCTTGATTTTAGGGATTGTCTAAGCCGCTATCGGGTGTTCTTTAGCCCTACATATTACACCTACCGCACACCACGACGTCTCCTGCCCCAATTGGATACGATCGAGAGAGAGAGTGTGTGTGTGTGTGCGTGTGTCTATACCTATGAAGTAGCTTCACAAAGTTCCAGGAATTAGTTGGTTATATAGAAATAATTTACAATATAATTATCTACACTACATATCTTTCCAAGTAGTTCCCTTCGGAAACATCTGCCAAGGTGCATAAAGCTGCTGGAAACATTCATGGAACCCATTCTTTGACTCCTCTCTCATCTGCTGGAAACATTCATGGAACCCATTCCTTGACGCCTCTCTCAGCTGCTGGAAACATTCATGGAACCCATTCCTTGACGCCTCTCTCAGCTGCTGGAAACATTCATGGAACCCATTCTTTGACTCATCTCTCAGCTGCTGGAAACATTCGTGGAACCCATTCTTTGGCACCTCTCTCAGCTGCTGGAAACATTCATGTAACCCATATCTCTGAAGGTTGGTCAGGGTCTACCAAACCTGACAACCGACGATGTGCGAAGGAGGACACGCAAGAGGATACAATGCCTTATCCTAGAGCAAGGAAAAGGCAACGTCAGCTGAGTGTTGTGGTAGGGCAGACCAGACTCTTAGCCTTGATTGGCGGCTGGTTTAGGAGGGAAGCCACGACAGCCAAACAGATAGAGCATTGCTCTGCTGATCCGGCAGCTTCTGCAGCTGGTCTTGCTCTAAATGTATTGGTATCACTTTTCCCTTGGAGTAAACAAGTCTGACCGAGAGAGGGACCATCCTGCATGGGCAACACATGGTCTCCACATTTCTGCCCGGGCTTTGTGCTAAAAGCACAATTACTATCGTCTGACAAGACGAAAAGAGCCAATGATAAAAATATCTTTGTATATGTATATATAAAGTATATCGTAGATTATTTATAAATAATCTACGATTTGTTGACAACATTGTATTGACAGCCCATGATGAAACAGACGTGCAGGAAATGGTAGAGGTAGGTCAGCAAAGTGAAAACAAAGGCCTCAGCTTAAATAAAAATAATTCGGAGGTGATGGTAGTGACTAAAAAATGGAGCTGTCCAAAAAGCTGCGTCAAAGCGAAGGGGACCGACTTGAGACAAGTTTACACGTTTAAATTCCTGGCCCCACAACAGACTGAGGTACCACCTCTTCAACAAATTGAAGATAGGGTGTACCGACGAATGCCCGTGCGGTACTGGTAAAATGACCACTGAACATCTGCTGCAGAACTGCCCGACATACGAGGATCAGAGAGAGCAGATGTGGCCATTGCCAGTGGAACTGCAAGACAAGCTCTATGGTAGTGGCGAGAGTCTCAGGATGACCGCCGCTTTTTTCGAGAAAATAATGGTTACTGTCTGACTGTGTACGCAGAAGAAGAAGAAGAAGAAATACCTGGCCACATACATACCATCAGATGGAAGATGCAATTATGAAATAAAATGCAGAATAGCCCAAGCAAAATTGGCCTTTCAGATCATAAACGGAATATTGTGCAACAAAACCTTGTCGATGGAACTGAGAAAGATAGTCCTTGGATGCTACGTGGAACAAGTACTGACATATGGCTGTGAATCATGGACAACTAACAAAAAATCGCATAGATCTTTGGAAGCAACGGAGATTTTTGTTGTACAGAAGAATGCTGCAGGTCCCATTAACTGCAAAGAAGACTAATGATACAGTTCTCGAAGAGGCACAAAGACAAAGACAAAGACGACTAATGATAGTTCTCGAAGAGGCACAAAGACAAAGACGAAGACGACTAATGATAGTTCTCGAAGAGGCACAAAGACAAAGACGACTAATGATACAGTTCTCGAAGAGGCACAAAGACAAAGACGACTAATGATACAGTTCTCGAAGAGGCACAAAGACAAAGACGACTAATGATACAGTTCTCGAAGAGGCACAAAGACAAAGACGACTAATGATACAGTACTCAAAGAGGCACAAAGACAAAGACAAAGACGACTAATGATACAGTTCTCGAAGAGGAACAAAGACAAAGAAGACTAATGATACAGTACTCGAAGAGGCACAAAGACGACTAATGATACAGTACTCGAAGAGGCACAAAGACAAAGACGACTAATGATACAGTTCTCGAAGAGGCACAAAGACAAAGAAGACTAATGATACAGTTCTCGAAGAGGCACAAAGACAAAGACGACTAATGATACAGTACTCGAAGAGGCACAAAGACAAAGAAGACTAATGATACAGTACTCGAAGAGGCACAAAGACAAAGACGACAAATGATACAGTTCTTGAAGAGGCACAAAGACAAAGAAGACTAATGATACAGTTCTCGAAGAGGCACACAGACAAAGACGACTAATGATACAATCTTGAAGAGGCACACAGACAAAGAAGACTAATGATACAGTTCTCGAAGAGGCACACAGACAAAGACGACTAATGATACAATCTTGAAGAGGCACACAGACAAAGACCACCAATGATACAGTTCTCGAAGAGGCACAAAGACAAAGACAAAGACGACTAATGATACAGTTCTCGAAGAGGCACAAAGACAAAGACAAAGACGACTAATGATAGTTCTCGAAGAGGCACAAAGACAAAGACGACTAATGATACAATCTTGAAGAGGCACACAGACAAAGACCACCAATGATACAGTTCTCGAAGAGGCACAAAGACAAAGACAAAGACGACTAATGATAGTTCTCGAAGAGGCACAAAGACAAAGACGACTAATGATACAGTTCTCGAAGAGGCACAAAGACGACTAATGATATAGTACTCGAAGAGGCACAAAGACAAAGAAGACTAATGATACAGTACTCGAAGAGGCACAAAGACAAAGACAAAGACGACTAATGATAGTTCTCGAAGAGGCACAAAGACAAAGACGACTAATGATACAATCTTGAAGAGGCACACAGACAAAGACCACCAATGATACAGTTCTCGAAGAGGCACAAAGACAAAGACAAAGAAGACTAATGATACAGTTCTCGAAGAGGCACAAAGACAAAGACGACTAATGATACAATCTTGAAGAGGCACACAGACAAAGACCACCAATGATACAGTTCTCGAAGAGGCACAAAGACAAAGACAAAGACGACTAATGATACAGTTCTCGTAGAGGCACAAAGACAAAAACAAAGACGACTAATGATAGTTCTCGAAGAGGCACAAAGACAAAGACGACTAATGATACAATCTTGAAGAGGCACACAGACAAAGACCACCAATGATACAGTTCTCGAAGAGGCACAAAGACAAAGACAAAGACGACTAATGATAGTTCTCGAAGAGGCACAAAGACAAAGACGACTAATGATACAGTTCTCGAAGAGGCACACAGACAAAGACGACTAATGATACAGTACTCGAAGAGGCACAAAGACAAAGACGACTAATGATAGTTCTCGAAGAGGCACAAAGACAAAGAAGACTAATGATACAGTTCTCGAAGAGGCACACAGACAAAGACGACTAATGATACAATCTTGAAGAGGCACACAGACAAAGACCACCAATGATACAGTTCTCGAAGAGGCACAAAGACATGGACAACTAATGATACAGTTCTCGAAGAGGCACAAAGACAAAGACCACCAATGATACAGTTCTCGAGGAGGCACAAAGACAAAGAAGACTAATGATACAGTTATCGAAGAGGCACAAAGACAAAGAAGACTAATGATACAGTTCTCGAAGAGGCACAAAGACAAAGACCACCAATGATACAGTTCTCGAAGAGGCACAAAGACAAAGACCACCAATGATACAGTTCTCGAAGAGGCACAAAGACAAAGAAGACTAATGATACAGTTCTCGAAGAGGCACAAAGACAAAGAAGACTAATGATACAGTTCTCGAAGAGGCTCAAAGACAAAGAAGACTAATGATACAGTTCTCGAAGAGGCACAAAGACAAAGAAGACTACTGATACAGTTCTCGAAGAGGCACAAAGACAAAGAAGACTAATGATACAGTTCTCGAAGAGGCCCACAGACAAAGATGACTAATGATACAATCTTGAAGAGGCACACAGACAAAGAAGACTAATGATACAGTTCTCGAAGAGGCACACAGACAAAGACGACTAATGATACAATCTTGAAGAGGCACACAGACAAAGAAGACTAATGATACAGTTCTCGAAGAGGCACACAGACAAAGACGACTATTGATACAATCTTGAAGAGGCACACAGACAAAGACCACCAATGATACAGTTCTCGAAGAGGCACGAAGACAAAGACGACTAATGATACAGTTCTCGAAGAGGCACAAAGACAAAGAAGACTAATGATACAGTTCTCGAAGAGGCACAAAAACAAAGAAGACTAATGATACAGTACTCGAAGAGTCACAAAGACAAAGACAAAGACAAAGACGACTAATGATACAGTTCTCGAAGAGGCACAAAGACAAAGACAAAGACGACTAATGATACAGTTCTCGAAGAGGCACAAAGACAAAGACAAAGACGACTAATGATACAGTTCTCGAAGAGGCACAAAGACAAAGACGACTAATGATACAGTTCTCGAAGAGGCACAAAGACAAAGACAAAGACGACTAATGATACAGTTCTCGAAGAGGCACAAAGACAAAGACAAAGACGACTAATGATACAGTTCTCGAAGAGGCACAAAGACAAAGACAAAGACGACTAATGATACAGTTCTCGAAGAGGCACAAAGACAAAGACAAAGACGACTAATGATACAGTTCTCGAAGAGGCACAAAGACAAAGACCACCAATGATACAGTTCTCGAAGAGGCACAAAGACAAAGACAAAGACAGCGTATTGCATAGATCAGAGCAAGGCAGTCATCCTTTTATGGGCATGTTATGAGTAGAGGTGGTTTGGAGCATGTCGTAACAACAGGAAAGATAATAGGAAAGAGCGACAGAGGACGACATAGAGAGAAGATGCTGAACAACCTGAGATAATGCATGAGCGACAATCCACAACACATTTGGTAAACGACACCCGTAATAGAAATGATCACCAACGCCAACCGGCAGGACACCTGATGATGATGATGATTATATATACACACACACACGTTTTACGTGTGACTAAGCCAATGTTGGTATTCTGTATTTTCTCAATCAATTGACCAGGGTGTACATACTGGTGATTCCCGCTGTTCGCTTGATGGTCATTCTACTGCCAAGCTCTGGAGTACCACTCCCTGATCGAAATACTTTTCATTGGAAATTCTTTCAATCTGTAGATTGGTATTTCATCGACTGGAATATCATTATCTATCAGGCGATTATTGATTGATGTTTGTTAGGTTTCTCTTAAGATAACTACTGTCTTGCAGGTAGGATGGGGACAGTCAATATCTAGGAAAGCAGCCCTGAAATAAATGGATGTTCAAGACAGATTCATTGGATCACGGGGCGTAGAATACAGTGTAGGCGCATCTGTTTCATAGAGATAGCCACGTACATGGCTGTGTCAGAGCCCCTGACGTGGAAGTCCAATGGTGAATGCGAATTCTAAAGAGATTTCTGGAGGTGTTGTTGTTGTTGTTGCTGTTGTTGTTTGCGAATGCCCACAATGAGTAAGATTACTCTTTTGCACTACGCACGAAAATCAGATTAATGCGTGCACTGGTACTGTAAATATTTCTCTCTGCGTGTGAGACATGGACAGTTACAGCTGACATTCAGCGAAGGATACAGGCCTTGGAGATGAGATGTTTCCGAAGACTTTTAAACGTCACGTACAAAGATCGAGTTACAAATGAGGAAATCCGAAATAGAATTACAACGGCAATAGGGCCTTTCGAAGACCTCTTGGCAACTGTCAAAAGAAGGAAACTCACTTGGTACGGTCACATATCGAGATCAAATGGTCTTGAAAACACAATCCTCCACGGGAAGGTGCATGACAGACGACGAAGAGGCCGGCCCAAAAAGAGATGGGAGGACAACATAAAAGAATGGACCAGTCTCCGACCAGAAGAGTCACAGGCAGCGGCATCTGACAGAGAGGGATGGCGTGGAGTTGTGAGGATGTCTTCATGTGTGCCCCAACGACCTCACCGGTTACGGGATGACCTGACCTGACCTCACTCTTTTGTGCGCCCTGAAAAAGACGTTAAGTGGCGGGTTGTCGAAGCTTTCCTCACATCCCGAGGGTGCTGGTGAAGACGGACCGGGGTCCTCCATGCGGTTGTGCTATGCTTGGCTTTATCTGAGTGTCGCTCACTACTGCGGGTATCACATCGATCCTTAACTATGTTAGCCAGGCTGCCTTGAAAACAGCCTGTTTCTAGGAAGGGCTATGAGGAAGCCAAGGTGAGGGTCTTGACCAGTATGTTTTGCCTGACCAGACGTTAGTCTTTCTTCCCATTTCATCCGCTGCTGTCTTCGTCTGCTGCTGTCTTCATCTGCTGCTGTCTTCGTCTGCTGCTGTCTTTATCTACTGCTGTCTTCATCTACTGCTGTCTTCGTCTGCTGCTGTCTTCGTCTGGACAGATATAAAACATGCGAGCCGTGGTTGGTGTATGTCTGGTACGACGCGCCTCAAATCTTCTTCTTCTTCTTCTTCTTCTTCTTCTTCTTCCTTCTTTCTCCTTCCTCTTCTCCTTTCTTCCTCCTTCCTTCTTCTTCGTACGTTTTCTGACTCCCGCTACCAAGCCTTGAAAAGGATTTGCAAGTGGAAGTATCTAGTTCAGGGAACGGAATGCGTTGTGTCGTAGTTTACAGTTTGACTGCGATATTTGAGGTCCGACACATCCGACCAGCAGGTATATTTAAATACCGGGTTGCCTTGCCTTTTCTATCCCTTCTCCTCAGCCCGTCTTCTCTGTTGTAGCCTGTTATCCAGAATGACCACGTGGAGATTTAGCCAATTTTCTAGTCGACCCATCTGTAAATGGGCACCTGACGTATGAGTTGAGGAAGGTCAAAATATCAAGTGTGGTGACTAGCTACCCGACCACACACAGGCTACGGCTTATTACTTGAAAAGTTATCTTCATCTCCGACAGCAATTGGTTCCGTGTCACTTCTTTTTCTTCTTCGTCGGTCAACTGATACTACGCTTCTAGTCCGGTGAGGTTCTAGATACAGGTAAACAGAGACAGACACATACAGATAGAAAAAGACGTACAGAAATGTTGGCAAACATGAAATGCACATTGATTTTTTAATGGAGAAATAAAAATACATATATATTTTGGTAGCCAAGGAAAGAAAGAGACTTTGGCAGCCAGAGAAAGAGATGAGAGAAAGAGATTTTCGCAGCCAGAGAAAAAAAAAATGTTGGTAGTCAGAGAAAGAGAGAGAATTTGGAAGCGAGAGAAAGATTTTTACAGCCAGAGAACGTTTAAAATTTAGGCAGCTATAGAAAGAGAAAGATTTTGGCAGCCAGAGAAAGAAAGAGATTTTGGCAGACAGAGAATGAGAGAGAAAGAGAGAGAAGAGAGAGAGAGAGAGAGAGAGAGAGAGAGAGATGTCAGCTGGATAAACGGAAGAGAGAGAAAGCTTCATACAGATGTAGAAAGATATATATATATATATATATATATATATATATAGAGAGAGAGAGACATACACACATATATTATCTTTATTTGTCACCTATAATACCCTCCAGCACATCGTTCGTGACGTCGTGCAAGCTATTACTATATAACTATCGTAGATTTATCCAGTACAGATACGTTTATCTAGCACTCTATGATACATAATTACTAATATCTATGAAATAACAATTCGAACTATTGATCTATTGATTTGCCATATCGATCTTAGCGATGCATAGGGTCCTCATTATTGTTAGTCTGTCGATGTCAATCGTGTGACATCTTCTCTTCAGAATGTCACAACGGGAAAGCAGAGCTTGACAGCCGACATAGCTAACACTTCTCGAGATGACGCTATTCTAGAATCTACCACTGGAACTGGTGCGCGATGGGAGATCAGAAGTAAGCATTTCAGCTAAATACCTGTGTGCTACCGGGAGTAAGGAGACGATACACTGTAACCTGCCGGGGTTATAGTAATATTTTGGTATGTTTTTTTTGGGGGGTGGGGGGTTTGGGGGGGGGGGTGTATCTGTATACTGTATTTGGGTGGTATTAAAAAAAAAGATAAATTACATAAGCTCTATAGCCCGTATTAAAAACGGGACGACTAATTCTTTTTGTTCTTGTTCTTGATCTTCTTCTTCTTGTTTTTCTTCTTCTTTTTCTTTTTCTTCTTTTTCTTTTTCTTCTTCTTTTTCTTTTTCTTCTTCTTTTTCTTTTTCTTCTTCTTTTTCTTCTTCTTTTTCTTTTTCTTCTTTTTCTTTTTCTTCTTCTTTTTCTTTTTCTTCTTCTTCTTGTTTTTCTTCTTATTGATCTTTTTCTTCTTCTTCTTCGTTTTCTTCTTCTTTTTCTTTTTCTTCTTCTTTTTCTTCTTCTTTTTCTTTTTCTTCTTTTTCTTTTTCTTCTTTTTCTTTTTCTTCTTTTTTTTCTTTTTCTTCTTCTTCTTCTTTTTCTTCTTCTTTTTCTTCTTTTTCTTTTTCTTCTTCTTTTTCTTTTTCTTCTTCTTTTTCTTCTTCTTTTTCTTCTTCTTTTTCTTTTTCTTCTTTTTCTTTTTCTTCTTCGTTTTCTTCTTCTTTTTCTTCTTCTTCTTCTTTTTCTTCTTCTTTTTCTTCTTCTTTTTCTTTTTCTTCTTTTTCTTTGTCTTCTTTTTCTTTGTCTTCTTCTTTTTCTTTTTCTTCTTCTTCTTCTTCTTCTTCTGGATTCGTTCTCAATATCCCGCTATCAAGCCCAGAATAGGGTCGGATTTAGTTACTGTAAGTTATAGCCTCCCTGTACATTTGCAAGGCCAGTTGCCTCTGTGCAAGCCCTCAACTCTTGCGCGAGTTAGTCGTAGCTGGTAGCTCAATTGTCCAGCTTAGCTTGCTGGGTTCGAGCAGCTTTGCGTTCTTTTGTCTTGTGTGGGTCACAGGTCAGTTTTTAATTTGCTCTGTGTCAGTGAAAGTTTTTTTTTTTTGTTCCGTTCGCCTTTTCTCTAATCCCCAAGGCGGTGTGCATTGCACTGCGTTTTTATTTTGCGCCTGTCGGCCCAATGCATCCGACTTCAGCATGCATTTTCATGTAAGGGTCTGCTTCCTCCTGCTTTTTCTAAGGGTTTGCTTCCCCGGGGTAACTGCCGGTGCTGTGAAGGGGATCGAACCGAGAACCTTCCGGCTATGAGCCGTGTGACATAACCACTAGGCCACGCCGTTCATGGTTTAACTTAACTGAATTTAACTTTTTTATACTAGTTTAAAAGACCCTACAGAGTCTGTGCACAACCAATTTCTTGGAGGGTGGCATTTACATATGTGTGAGTACATCTTAAATGACTCAAACAATAGGGGACTGCGTATCCCACGCAGTGGTTAAGTGGCACGGCTCACAATTCGAAGGTGCTGGGTTCGTAATCCATCAAGCAAAGAGATACCTCACTCACATGCATATGCTACGTTTCTGGCAGGACGTGACGATCCTGAGACACAGTCACACTGGACTGCCTCTCTTCCAGGATAGTACAAACTAGTACATAGTCCATCATATCATTGCCAAACCCTTTAGACACGAGTGGGGAAGACCCGTTAGTCCTGCAAGACAACTTCCCTAAGAGAGACAACTCTGACCAAAAACAACTGCTGCCTTACAGATAGGCTGGGGACAGCCAAAGGCTAAGGAGGGCATCCCTACAGAAACGCCTGTTGAAATCAGATGCACTGAGCCACAGGCTTAACAAAATAAAACAGTATAACGTAAATATCGCTGTAAACAGGGTATGATGAAGAAGATGAAGAAGAAGAAGTAATCCATCACAGCACCGGCCGTTACCCCGGGGAAGCAAACTTTTAGAAAATGCAGGAGTAAGCAGACCCTTACATAAATTCCTGCTGAAGTCGGATGCACTGGGCGGGACAGGCGCTAAATAAAAACCACAGTGCAACGCACACCGACTTGGAGATTAGATAAATAAGGCTAACGACAAAAAAAAAGACTCAAACACTAGAGCTAAGTAGACCCACAGCCTGTTAGGCGCAATCTATATCTGCTCTTAACAAATCACATAGGGACAGGTACAGATAACTTTGGTAAATTTTTAATTTGAACATTGTCCGGGCAGCGGCCGTTATGCAGCTCATGCGCTGCTCGGCATCTTGATCCCAAAACTATATATATATTGGCCAACTCATGTTTGCTGATGGCAAAGGCAAAAGGGATTTCATTAAAAGCACTTAAATGGCCAAAAAGTACATTTAACAACATGAGAGATACACTTCTGTCAAAGCAGATACCTCAGATCTTAAAAACGAGAATAATTAATTGCAATGTGCATTCCGTTGTATTGTATACAGTAGAAACCTGGATCCTGACAAAGACAATGGAGAAGCGTATTGAATCTTTTGAAATGTGGAGATTCAGAAGACTTGGATAAGTTTCTTGGAAGGAAAGGAAAACACATAGTGAGGTTCTGGTACAACTCCAGGTTGAGAAGACGCATCTGAATATATACAAATCAGAAAAATTAGTAGAGGGCAAGAGAGGCAAAGGGCGACAGAGGTACAGATGGACAGACAACATCAGGATGTGGTTGGGATACAGTTTGACTGCGTGTACGGGAAGGAAGACTGACATCTGGTCAGGCACGACATGCTGGTCAGACAGGTTAGTTAGGGTCAGGTAAAACATATTGATCAGACATGTTAGTCAGGGCCAGGTAAAACATACTGATCAGACATGTTAGTCAGGGTCGGGTAAAACATACTGATCAGACATGTTAGTCAGGATCAGGCACAATATACTGATCAGATATGTTAGTCAAGGTCAGGTAAAACGTACTGGCCAGACTATGTTAGTCAGGGTCAGGTGAAACATACTGACCAGACTATGTTAGTTAGGTTCAGGTAAAACATACTGATCAGACATGTTAGTCAGGGTCGGGGAAAAAACATACTGGCCAAGACTCTCACCTTGTTTTCCTTGTAGCCCTTCCTGGAAACAGCGTCAGTCTAGAAACAGCGTCAGTCTAGAAACAGCGTCAGTCTGGAAACAGCGTCAGTCTAGACACAGCGTCAGTCTGGAAACAGCGTCAGTCTGGAAACAGCGTAGTAGTGAGCAGCACGCAGACAAAGCCAAGCATAGCACAACACGCTCGGAATGTGAGGGAAGTTTTTATAAACCACCACTTATCGTCCTTTTCAGGGCGCACCAAAGAGTACACGCAGTCATTATGGGCATTCTCAATCAACGACTGGGTAAACCAGCCTGGCTCGAGACAAATGGCCAGTGAAAATCCGTCGCACGTTTCCGTTGACCCAAGTGTATCTGCCAGTCAAATCTGTGACCTAGTTCCATCCAAAATGGACTAAAACACGAGAGAAAATTTAGAACCGGGGCATGTTAGGAACCATCTTTTCTTGATCTATATGTTGTTTGCTGGGATCATGTATTACGTGTTTATTTATTTAATAAAGATTCTGCACTGTCAACTGAAATTTTTAGACGATCTACCAGCAAGACACATATTTTATAAATCTATTGTTATTGTGAATTACTGCAATAAGATAGTTATTTAAAAATGTATAACCAATTTTTCGTTTTTGTGTTGTCACAGAATAACACAATACATGTTACAATGAAGTGTACTATATCACCTCTTCAAACTTGCATTTTTTATAACCTGGAGATGACTTTTCCAATTGAATATGCAGTGAGAAAATAGTTCTTGGCCTTTGTTTAAAAACAGCGCTGAAAGAAGTGGGTTCGTACGAGGTGAGCACGTACAGGGTGTATGTTATAAGATGGATGTGTCGTACCGAAAGGTGCAAATATCGCATTCAAGCTGTAAACTATCGACACAACGCATTCCGTTGTCGGACTTCAAACTGTTCAGGGCTTGGTAGCTGGATATTTAGATATAGCGCAGGAGAAGAAATAGGAATAAGGGAGAAGGAGAGAGGGAGCAGGAAGGAAGAAGGAGAAAGGAGAGAGGGAGCAGGACGGAAGAAGGAGAAAGGAGAGAGGGAGCAGGAAGGAAGAAAGAGAAAGGAGAGAGGGAGCAGGAAGGAAGAAGGAGAAAGGAGAGAGGGAGCAGGAAGGAAGAAAGAGAAAGGAGAGAGGGAGCAGGAAGGAAGAAAGAGAAAGGAGAGAGGGAGCAGGAAGGAAGAAGGAGAAAGGAGAGAGGGAGCAGGAAGGAAGAAAGAGAAAGGAGAGAGGGAGCAGGAAGGAAGAAAGAGAAAGGAGAGAGGGAGCAGGAAGGAAGAAGGAGAAAGGAGAGAGGGAGCAGGAAGGAAGAAAGAGAAAGGAGAGAGGGAGCAGGAAGGAAGAAAGAGAAAGGAGAGAGGGAGCAGGAAGGAAGACAGAGAAAGGAGAGAGGGAGCAGGAAGGAAGAAGGAGAAAGGAGAGAGGGAGCAGGAAGGAAGAAGGAGAAAGGAGAGAGGGAGCAGGAAGGAAGAAGGAGAAAGGAGAGAGGGAGCAGGAAGGAAGAAGGAGAAAGGAGAGAGGGAGCAGGAAGGAAGAAGGAGAAAGGAGAGAGGGAGCAGGAAGGAAGAAGGAGAAAGGAGAGAGGGAGCAGGAAGGAAGAAGGAGAAAGGAGAGAGGGAGCAGGAAGGAAGAAGGAGAAAGGAGAGAGGGAGCAGGAAGGAAGAAGGAGAAAGGAGAGAGGGAGCAGGAAGGAAGAAGGAGAAAGGAGAGAGGGAGCAGGAAGGAAGAAGGAGAAAGGAGAGAGGGAGCAGGAAGGAAGAAGGAGAATTAGTTAATGAACGCTCAGCTGTTGTTGTTAGTCCATCGTTTCAGAGGAGTGCCACATTGTTAGCTGTCTATCCTCGAGTGGGTGCCTAGGTGGCTGATCAATCCAATCCTGGAGTGGGTTCCTATGGGGCTGATCAATCCAATCCTGGGGTGGGTTCCTATGGGGCTGATCAATCCAATCCTCGAGTGGGTTCCTAGGGGGCTGATCAATCCAATCCTGGGGTGGGTTCCTATGGGGCTGATCAATCCAATCCTCGAGTGGGTTCCTATGGGGCTGATCAATCCAATCCTGGGGTGGGTTCCTAGGGGGCTGATCAATCCAATCCTGGGGTGGGTTCCTAGGGGGCTGATCAATCCAATCCTGGGGTGGGTTCCTAGGTGGCTGATCAATCCAATCCTGGGGTGGGTTCCTAGATGGCTGATCAATCCAAACCTGGAGTGGTTTCCTAGATGACTGATCAATACAATCCTGGAGTGGGTTCTTAGGTAACTGATCAATCCAATCCTGGAGAGGGTTCCTAGGTGACTGATCAATCCAATCCTGGAGTGGGTTCCTAGGTGACTGATCAATCCAATCCTGGGGTGGGTTCGTAGGTGGCTGATCAATCCAATCCTGGAGTGGGTTCCTAGGTGGCTGATCAATCCAATCCTGGGGTGGGTTCCTAGGTGGCTGATCAATCCAATCCTGGAGTGGGTTCCTAGGTGACTGATCAATCCAATCCTGGAGTGGGTTCCTACGTGGCTGATCAATCCAATCCTGGGGTGGGTTCCTATGTGACTGATCAATCCAATCCTGGGGTGGGTTCTTAGGTGACTGATCAATCCAATCCTGGGGTGGGTTCCTAGGTGGCTGATCAATCCAATCCGGGAGTGGGTTCCTAGGTGACTGATCAATCCAATTCTGGAGTGGGTTCCTAGGTGGCTGATCAATCCAATTCTGGAGTGGGTTCCTAGGTGGCTGATCAATCCAATCCGGGAGTGGGTTCCTAGGTGGCTCATCAATCAAATCCTGGAGTGGGTTCCTAGGTGGCTCACTCCAAACCTGGAGTGGGTTCCTAGGTGACTGATCAATCCAATCCTGGAGTGGGATCCTATGTGGCTGATCAATCCAATCCTGGGGTGGGTTCCTAGGTAACTGATCAATCCAATCCTGGAGTATGTTCCTAGGTGACTGATCAATCCAATCCTGGGGTGGGTTCCTAGGTGGCTGATTAATCCAATCCTGGTGTGGTTTCCTAGGTGGCTGATTAATCCAATCCTGGTGTGGTTTCCTTGGTGGCTGATCAATCCAATCCTGGAGTGGGTTCCTAGGTGGCTGATCAATCCAAACCTGGAGTGGGTTCCTAGGTGACTGATCAATCCAATCCTGGAGTGGGTTCCTAGGTGGCTGATCAATCCAATCCTGGGGTGGGTTCCTAGGTGACTGATCAATCCAATCCTGGAGTGGGTTCCTAGGTGACTGATCAATCCAATCAGAGCCCGAAAGCGTCTGTCACACTGAGGGCAGAGAAACTGTCTGACCATCAGACGGAGGCAACTCGTCTCTTGCCTTTCGTGTCGCCTGTCTCCGTGAATCTTCCTTGATTCGCGTCCGCTCCATATGTGTCGTGCCAGAAGAGGTTTTACTACGCCAGGCAGAGCGACCAGCAACAAGGTTCTCCCAATTATCTGGGTCAATGTCGCAGTTCTTCAGTGAGGCTTTCAGAGCGTCTTTGTAACGTTTTATTTGGTCACCGCGAGCTCGCTTGCCTAACTCAGGCTAGCCATAGAATATTTTCTTTGGAAGCCGTTCATCTGACATGTGGACAACATGCCCGATACATTTAAGCTGCGATTTGTACAGAGTTGTGTGGATGCTTGTCATGCCAGCCCGCGAAATAACTTTTACATCGGTGATTCTATCTTTCCATTTGGCTTGGCTTCGTTCGTTCTCAATCTCCCACTAGCCAACCCTGAAAGGGCTTAAGTAGCAGAATGTAGTCCAGAGAACGGAATGGGTTGAATCGTAGTTCACAGCTTGACTGCGATATTTGCACCTTTCGGTCCAACACATCCGATTTCAGCAAGCATTTTTGAGTACCAGGTTATGATTCTCTCTTCGATCCCTTCTACTTAGCCAGTTTGCCCTGCTGCAGACTGTTATCCAGGATCACCGCGTGGAGGTGTAGAACGGTCTTGGCAGTTCTGGTTCGCAAGCCCTGACGCTAGCAGTCAGCTATGAGTCGCTGACCACTGCAGCCCATGCGCTGCTCAGCATCTTGATCCCATCTTTCCATTTCAACCTTCAGCTCGGGTGTGTGTGGCAAACGCTAGATATGTTGTAGATTTGTAAAATGAAACTAAATATTTTTAAAATCTTGATGAGAGCTAGTGTGGAAATTAATTAAATTAAAAAATCTTTAGATGCCAATACGAGATAGAATTACAACAGCAATAGGGCCTTTTGAAGACCTCTTGACAACTGTCAAAAGTAGTAAACTCGCTTGGTACGGTCACATATCTAGATCAAATGATCTTGCAAATACAGTCCTCCACGGATGGATGCAAGGCAGACGACGAAGAGGCCGGCACACAAAGAGGTGGGAGGACAACATAAAGAATGGACCAATCTCCGACCAGAAGAGGCACAGGCAGCGGCCGCTGACAGAGAAGGGTGGCGTGGTGTTGTGAGCTGGTCTTCATCACCGGTTACGGGATGACCTTACCTTACCTGACCTGACTAGATGTGTAGACACATTTATAATATTATAGCCAATCCCAGTGAGGAATCGATCAACAAATTGGATTTCGCAGATGACCAGACCTCTTCTACAGTACACAAGGAGATTTACAACAACATCTCACCTATCTCGAACTCAGCCTAGAGTGGGACACGGAGAGCATCTGTGACAAGACTAAAATAAAGGCAATCAAACAGCAAACGGCACAGCGATTTCCTAACCAGCGGGAAAACCCTGAAGCAGATATGGGAATTTCCGTACAAGGGAAGTGTCTTCACTGACAACAGCAGACTGATATAGAAATAGAATTCCTGAGACAAACACGGTGCACTACCTTCTAGCACCGATACTGAACCCTCAAAGTATCACTATGTCCACTAAACAGACACTGATAAACACACTGATCATCCCTGAATGATGTTATCAGTGTTAAAACTTGGGCCATAAAAGATGGACACAAACAGGTTGGAGTCCTGTGAGATGAACTAGGTAAGGCAGTACAGCAGGTAAGGGGTACATCAGGTACGGAGTACAGCAGGTACGGAGTACAGCAGGTACGGAGTACAGCAGGTACGGAGTACAGCAGGTAAGGCAGTACATCAGGTAAAGAGTACATCAGGTAAGGCAGTGCGCCACACAAATCCCCAAAGCTCGCTGACGAGATTGGTGGGAACTATAGCGTTTAAATACGAGACGTTTTCAAATGAAACCGGAACAAACTGCAACAAGTGAATATACGTACGATGCGCATGATAACATCACTTCTGGTGTAAACAGCACATACCAGCCGTCAAGTTTGTAAAGTGTCATTATTCTGCGACTTATAGTTCATCGGCAGACCGTTGAGAAAATGGCGCGTAGGATACGGAATCCGTCCAGATTTGATCAGCGTGCGGTGATTCGGTTTCTAACAGCTAAATGATGTCGACCAGTTGACAACCACATAATGCAGACAGTGTATGGGGATAACAGTGTGTCGACGACAACAGTGAAAACCTAGATAACGATGTTTAAAGAAGGACGTGAGTTAACGCAACAAGATGCGCCTGACCTGGTCTCGGACGTGAGTTAACGCAACAATATGCGCCTGACCTGGTCTCGGACGTGAGTTAACGCAACAATATGCGCCTGACCTGGTCTCGGACGTGAGTTAACGCAACAATATGCGCCTGACCTGGTCTCGGACGTGAGTTAACGCAACAAGATGCGCCTGACCTGATCTCGGACGTGAGTTAACGCAACAATATGCGCCTGACCTGGTCTCGGACGTGAGTTAACGCAACAATATGCGCCTGACCTGGTCTCGGACGTGAGTTAACGCAACAATATGCGCCTGACCTGGTCTCGGAAGATCTTTCGTTAACTCGCGCATCTTCTTTAAACATCGTTATCCAGTTCTTCACTGTTGTCTTCGACACACTTTTGTCACCCTACACTGTCTGCATTCTGCGATGAATGTCAACTGGTCGACATCCTTCAGCTGTTAGAAACCGAATCACCGCTCGTTGATCAACTCTGGACGGATTCCGTATTACACCCGCCATGTTTTCAACGGTCTGCTGAGGAAACTATAAGTCGGCGGAAAATGAAATTTTGCAAACTTGACGGTTGGTATATTCTGTTTACATCAGAAATGATTTCATCATGCACAACATAAGTATGTTCACATCGTACGTATGACCACTTCTTGCAGTTATGCCCGGTCTCATTTGAACATGCCTCGTAGATAGAAGAACTCCATATTTGTGCAAGTGTTAACACAATATAGTTCCATGTATCAAAAGGTCTCTAGCGACGTGCAGAAGATATTGTATGTCAAGTGGCACGAGGCGTTTATGATATTACATATCGTTTGACATTTGACATACTAATATTAATAAGTTGTGAGTGTTATGTCCCACACGGAAGCAAACATCGTGCTGGGAAGAGTCGTTCAGTTCAGTTCATCCCGTAACCCATCAGGTCGTTGGGGTACACTTGAAGGCACTCCCAAAACCCCACGCCTATTTTCTCTCTCTGCCGCCGCCTATCTCACTGGGACGAAGGCTGGACCACCCAGTGATGTTGTCCACCCATCTCTTCATTGGACGTCCTCAGCCTCTCAGTCCCGGTACGGAACCAAAGAGCATCGAGTTGGTAATTCCGTTGGACCTCGCGACGTGCACGCACCAGGTCCTCTTTCGTTTTTTGATTATTGTGAACAGATCTTCAAAAGAACCAATAGCGTCTTCAACTCTGACGTATTTCTACGTTCGTGACACGATCTTTATATGTAACATTTAGGATTTTTCTATAGCACCTCATGTCCATTACATGTATTCTGTCCTGGATATCTGCTGTAATGGTCCAGGTCTCACAGGCATACATAAATATTGATAGCACCAAAGAGCGCATTAGTCTGACTTTTATGCCGAGGGCGAGGCGCTTGTCTTGCCATATAGGTTTCAGCCGAGTCAGCGCCGCTGTTGTTTGTGCTATTCTTGCAAGTACCTCTGGCTTCGATCCCTCTTCACTGATCCCATATATTTGAAACGTTGTACCATCTCAAGTCCCTGCCCTTTTGAATCTATTACAGATTTAAACCCGTCTATGTTATTATGCATGAGCTTTGTTTTATCTGCATTTATTTCCATACCAAAACTCAGGGCCATTCTATCCAATCTGCAAATCAACTCCTGGAGTTCCCTTTCTGTGCATGCCAATACATCAATACCATCTGCAAATCGGAAGTTTGTGATAAGTCTGTCACCTATTTTATCCGTGCAAACATGTCCTTCTAAGGTCGTTTCCATTATTATCTCCAAGAATATATTGAAGACTGTTTGGGAAAGTATACATCCCTGTCTCACACCCACCGTCGTACGGAACCAATCGCCTAGCGTTCCCTCTACTGAGACTGCGCTTGTCGCCTGCTGATAAAGGTTTGCAATTACCCTCACAATATCACTGTTGAACCTATAATACTTCATTGTTGACTATATCGCCGCATGCCACACTCTGTCAAACGCAATGGTTGAGGTTAGATTTAATCATGGCTTCAATCCATTTGTAACACCCAAGAGCTTAGAGTATTTACCACGACCTTAGATTCAAGCCAACATTCCGTTGTGGAACTGCCCAACTATTGTAGTAAGGGTATTGGGACATCCGTCTGGCCATGATTGTCCGTAGTCTGTCGCCACTGAAAGCCTCAATGGAGAACTGGGGCATTGACTTGGACACAGACAGAACATTGCTGCGGTTCTCTCTGTCTGTCTGTCAACATGCCTCTGTCTTTTTCGCTGTCAACATGCCTCTGTTGTTCTCTCTCTGTCAACATGTCTCTGCTGTTCTCTCTCTGTCAACATGTCTCTGCTGTTCTCTCTCTGTCAACATGTCTCTGCTGTTCTCTCTGTCTCTCTGTCAACATGCCTCTGCTGTTCTCTCTCTGTCAACATGTCTCTGTCTTTCTCTCTGTCAACATGTCTGTGTTGTTCTATCTCTGTCAACATGTCTATGTTTATGTTACACTTTTTCTCTCTGTCAACATGTCTGTGTTTGTTTCACTCTCTCTCTCTCTCTCGCTCTCTCTCTCTGTCAACATGTCTCTCTCTCTCTCTCTCTGTCAGCATGTCTCTGTTTATGCTTCACTCTCTTTGTCAACATGTCTCTGTTTATGTTTAACTCTCGCTCTCTCTCTGTCAACATGTCTGTGTTTATATTTATCTTTCTCTCTCTCTCTCTCTCTCTCTCTCTCTCTCTCTCTGTCAACATGTCTCTGTGATATGTGTCTCTAACTTTCAATCTCTCACTCTCTGTCAACATCTCTATGTGTCTCTAGCTGTCAATCTCTCTCTCTCTCTCTCTCTCTCTCTCACTCTCTCTTTCTTACCCTCTTTCTATCAAAATCTCTGTGATGTCTAATTTTAGTGAGAAAAATAAACCGTCTTAACATTGTCTTCATTAGCCAATCCATATTTGAAATTATTTCTCTCTGTATTTCTCTCCCCCCCCCCCCCCGCCCCCTGTATTTCTCTCTCTGTATTTCTTCCCCTTATATTTCTCTCTCTGTATTTCTCTCTATATATTTCTCTCTCAGTTATCATATATCCAATCATTATTATCAATACGCACAGACATATATATATATATATATATATATATATATATATATATATATATATATATATATATCAATGTATATATAAACCATCGTCTTTTGTTCCCCGTCAGACCAACCACTTGTTTGCCTGTGATAACTACTTCCATCTTGTTGCCATAGCAACCGATACTTCACACACACCGGCAAGTCTGTTATTACCTGCCCAGTCCGGAAACTACGTAAAGCCAAAGTGATCTATTTTCCACAAACGTGGAATCTGAAGCTAGATCCGTTGTGGCTTAAGAGAGACTGGCTTTAAGAAAGAAGCAGAACAAATCGTTTTCTTTCAACTGTGCTGTAATTTTTGTTTAAATAGGCTTTCTTGTCTGATGGTAATGTGGTTTGTTCTAGATGTGCGTGTGGGTGCGCGCGCGCGCGTGTGTGTGTGTGTGTGTGTGTGTGTGTGTGTGTGTGTGTTTGTAACGGGTGATGGAGCAACGACTGACGGTGTAGGTTACAGGACACGTTTTTCCACGTTAAAAGTGCCGTTTTGTGTCACCGCTGTTGTATGCCAGTTCCATCTTCTTTTTCTTCTTCTTTGTTCGTTCTCTCACTCCCACTACCGAGCCCTGAAATAAGATTTGAAAGTAGCAGGATGTAGTACGGAGAACGGAATGCGTTGTGTCATAGTTTACAGCCTGACTGCGATATTTGCACATATCGATCCGACAGATCCGACATCAGCAGGCATTCTGGGATACTGTGTTAGCCTTCTCTCTTCAATCCTTTCTCCTTAGCCAGTCTGCTCTCTTGCAGCCTGTTATCCAGGATCCCCGTGTGGAGGTGTAGAAGGGTCTTGGCAGCTCTGGTTCGCTGGCCCTGACGCTAGCAGTCAGCTTTTGGTCGCTGGCCCTGACGCTAGCAGTCAGTTTTGAGTAGCTGGCCCTGACGCTAGCAGTCAGCTTTGATTCGCTGGCACTGACGCAAGCAGTCAGCTTTGAGTCGCTGGCCCTGACGCTAGCAGTCAGCTGAAATCTGCAGCCCATGCACTGTTCAGCATCTTGATCCTTAAAGTTTCATCAACATGTATTCAGTTCTGTGTTTAAGAATCGACTTCACTGCACTCCAGGAATATATATATTTATAGGTGCTCAGTCTTTCTCACGAAGTGAACAGGGGCGTGTGTACTGATAGAACTGCTTCAGGGGAAACAAAAATACTCTCCAAAGGAAAGCAGCAGCATGCAATATGATCGATAAACTCTACCCCAGTGAAGTATGGATCCAGGTATATGCGTATGGATAAGAGACGAGCAGTGAAACATTAGACGCAGGATTCTTTGTTGTCTAACCAGAAAAAGACAACACAACCACTCGTTCATCTGGTCAGGTAAAACATACTGATCAGACATGTTAGGGTCAGGTGAAAGCCTAGTGCTATTCATATAGCCGATGTCCTGACCAGGATAATCGGACGGAAGAAAACACACGAAACGATCGAATTAACCAGTCCAAATGGAAAACAACACGTTTCCATAAACACAATTGTAAGTCGTCGACTAGTTTGAATTCCAGCTAAATCCATGGTCTGGTGGCATCTATAATGAACTAAAACAGCAGAGCAATGTAGACCCGCAGCCAGTTATGGCGCCCTCTTTGCTGCTCATATGTTAAGACTACACTTTTTTATTTCCAACTGCTAAGGGATGTTTAACATATCTACTGCCCAGAGACCAGGGGAGGTATCAGAGAGTACATGTGAGCCACTCTTGGACTCCACCGTTACTTGAACCCGCGTCCTCCAGAACCCGAGGCAGCCGTCTTACGTATACTACCACTCAGTCCGCTGGCTAAGGAAAAAGTATCGAAAGGGGAAGGGAAATCCGGTACCCACAAATTCTTGCTGAAGTCGGATGTGTTGGACCAAAATGTGCAAATATCACAGCCAAACTGTAAACTACGACACAACGCATTCCGTTCTCTGGACAACATTCTGCTAATTGCAAACTCTTTTCCGGGTTTGGTAGCGGGAGATTGAGAACGAACGGCGAAGGAGATGACAAGTCCTGTCCATTTTTATGTGCTTATAATGGTTATTTGTAAAGTCAGAATTTCAGATCTTTAATTTCCCTGAACCCAAGCGTGACCGGGCAGTATGGCCCCACGAATCCCTAGAGGTGTTGGGGTTGCTGTCACTGACACGTGCCATGTCTAGTCATTCTTCGGTGCCACGATTCACGTGTCACGCTACGTGTCAGAGTGTGGTTCCAACACTAGACTCGGTTCCTGCAAACCAAATTATAGGGAATGAGGCTGGCTGCTTGCAGTCCGGTTGTAGTACCGATGGTATTTCTGTGGTGAGGTGCTAGTTCATTTCACAACCTTCTTCAGACGTTTTTTTACAATGGATACGTGAATGGTTTTGGAGTGAACGAAAAGACATATGGACGTTAAGACGTTGATACATTGAGACATTGAGACGTTGAGACGTCAAGACGTTTAGACATAGAGACGTTGAGATGTTGAAACATAGAGACGTTGAGACATAGAGACGTTGAGATGTTGAGATATTGAGACATCGAGACATTGTGACGTTGAGACGTCGAGACGTTGAGGCGTTGAGACATAGATACGTTGAAACGTAGATACGTTGAGACATAGAGACGTTGAGACATTGATACATTACATTTTAAGACATTAGGACGTTGAGACATAGAAACGTTGAGACATTGGGACGTTGAAATATTGAGACGTCGAGACATTTAGACATTGAGATATTGATACATTAAATGTTGAGACATTTAGACTGAGACATTGCGACGTTGAGACATTTAGGCATTGAATCTGAGACATTGAGATGTAGGAACATTTAGACATTGACACGTTGAAAAATGTAGACGTTGAAACATTTATACATTGAGACCGAGGCATTTAAATATGGAACCATTAAGACACTGAGACGTTTTGATCATGAGACGCTGAGACCCTGGGACGTTCAGGCCCTGAGACGTTCAGACGTTGTGACGTTCAGACCCTGTGACGTTGAGACTTTCAATCCCTGAGGTATTGAGACGTTCAAACCCCGAGACGTTCAGACTCTGAGACGTTTAATCCATGAGACTTTCAATCCCTGAAACGTTGAGACGTTCAGACCCTGGGACGTTCAATCTCTGAGACATTGAGACGTTTAGACCATGAGACGTTGAGATGGAAAATGATCAAGCGGTTTCGTAAAGCTGACGATATGGTATGTTCTGGCACATGATGCTGGTGCTTTGACCAATGTAGCACATATCGAAGAAACATTTGCACAGCAAAGTTTTTTTTTATTTAGGTTGTAAAATACAAACTTAACCTTTATATTCTCGGCGACTGCAAGGACAATCGGCGTTTATTCTGGAGCCCTCTATATCCTCAGGTTTTCACCATAACGTAAATAATATAATCATATATCATAAAGTAACAGGGAAACTTGTATGTACAAGATAAAATCCAAATCCTATGTATATTAGTAGCTTGCACGACGTTACGAAAAACTGTAAAAAGAGTACCCTTTAGCTATTATAGTCAAGTTTCTTATATATTTGTTATTTCTCTATTCCCGAAGACGGTTTGCGTTGCACTGCTTGTATGTTACGCCTGTCGACCCAGTCCATCCGACCTCGGCATGCACCTTATGTAAGGGTCTGCTTCCTCCTTTATTTTCTAAGGGCTTACTTCCCCGTGGTAACGGCCGGTGCTGTGATGGGGAGCGAACCCAGTACCTTGGGATTGTGAGTCGTGTCACTTTACCACTAGCCCAAGCCGTCCCAATAGTAGTATATAATTCGTTTCCCACAAATCAGTGTCCTAGTTTTTGTGCATAGATAACATGCTCCCACTGTCTGAAAGCACTTCATTGCCTGTCATGGGCAGGGCTGTATACTAGTAGAATCATACAATGGCCTCCCCTACATTATTGTGTCCCAAGCAGCACCTTCATTTATACTCTCCCCTTTCCTGTTCTTGTTGGCTATGGATATACAGTTTCTTACAGAGCCAGCTGTGGTGGCGCCAGCGAGTACCCGAAGGAAAAACTGGGCGGGCAGATTGGGCTCTAGCCTTGGTTCACCTAGGTAGGGGGAACTCTGATTTTAAGCCCATAAGTGCTAGGAGGGGCTGGCTAGTCCTGTGACGATAGGAGTATCATCTGATGTCTCGAGTAACTAGCATCTGCTGGCAACGACAACACTGCCTTGTGGAAACCTCGCAAGAGGGCTACGGGAGTAAACCCAGACAGAAAATTCTGAGTGGTGGCGCTTAAGGTGAATGATTACATTAGATAGATAATTAATAACAAAAAAGTGCATGGTAATTAGAAACTCTTGTGTCACAAGAACTGTCGGCCAACAGTAAGGACGAGCGAAAGGCTGATTTAATATTTGGTAGAGATTTACTGAAGTGAATATCGTGAACCAGAACTGGATCATGGTGCCACAGAATGACTGCAAATCGAGCAGTATTGGGGGGGGGGGGAGGGGGGAGCTTGTTCATCTGCTAAGTCGCTCTTCTTCTTAAATAGTTTGGAGAGGTTTGCAATAGATAATGTCGGACAGTTTTACACTGTTGTCTTCAAGTTGCCGGATGATTAGAGATTGTTAGTGCTCTGAAAAATATAAACCATGACATGATGGTTGAAGTTCGTTGGTCCTCTGGAAATTACAGATCATGGTGTGATAAGTTCGTTAGTTCTCTGGGAATTACAGACCATGGTGTGAAATGGAAGTTAGTTAGTCCTCTGGGAATTACAGACCATGGCGTGATAAGTTTGTTAGTAATCTGGGAATTACAGACCATGGCGTGATAAGTTCGTTAGTAATCTGGGAATTACAGACCATGGTATGATAATGAAAGTTCGTTAGTCCTCTGAGAATTACAGACCATGGTTTGATAATGGAAGTTAGTTAGTCCTCTGGGAATTACAGACCATGGCATGATAAGTTCGTTAGTAATCTGGGAAATACAGACCATGGCGTGATAATGGAAGTTAGTTAGTCCTCTGGGAAATACAGACCATGGCGTGATAATGGAAGTTAGTTAGTGCTCTGGGAAGTACAGACCATGGTGTGCTGATTAGAGTTTGTTGGCTCTCTGGAAAGTACAGACCTGTTATAACTAAGAGAGATCATGTCTTCATTAATTGATGACCTTTCCTTAACGGAGGTTGCATTCCTGTGGGTCCGAATGTCCTCTACAGAGGTGCTTATTCCGGTCTATGAAGGCGGTGTTGGCTACACCTTGTCCTTGTAAAGTATCGTGGATCGTGTAGTGAAGTACAAAATAGTCTGATCAACGCATTGGAGGTCTACTCCGTCATCTTTTTCTACGTGGAAGGCACGAGACTGCCAGCGGCGTGCTCCAATGTGCACCCACTCCTTCTGAGTATGTGGCCCACCCATGTCCCGCCTTGTTCCTGTGAACTCCTGCATCGCTCCTCAATCATAACTGCGACATGTCGGAATTGTGGAGGTTCTGCGTGCACTGCCTGCGAGGAGCATTGATTTCGAGCGATCCCGGGTCGTCTGCCGGGGTTTTTGTCAATGACAAAGGCAAGAATAGCACCACTGTCCAACAGAGACCATGTCGTAAGAGGCGACTAACTGTGTGACATGGCAAAACACCTGTCATGGTTAGGTGGTTTGTTAAGAGCAGCATAGATGGCGCCTAACAGACTGCGGGTGTACTTTGCTATAGTGTTTGAGTCTATTAAGATAGATTTGCACATAGGAAAACCACCCTCTACCACACTTGTTCTAATGCAATGGAGTAATTAGCTGCTCGAGCCTATCCCACTAAACAGGACATTCTCCTCCTGCCTATATCCAGCTGACGCCCGAACTGGGACCTGCACAGGGGCACCCGTTCCTGCAGAAGTACAGGTCGACTAAGTCAAAGACCAAAGAAAGGTCTTAGTCACTCGCAATGTTTTCTCCATTGCTTTTTCAATTGTCCATGTTCCAGCAGCATATCATATTGCAGGGATCATTATGTAGTTGAAGATAGAAGCGTATTGAGCCCGATTCCGGCAACCATCCTGGACTATCTTGATGAACGAGAAGGTCCCACAACCCGCGCTGTAACATCCTATTCATTCTGGCTCTACGTTTGTCTGTGTGTTGAAAAAACGACCAAAATGGCAGAATTCCATAACCCTTTCATTATCTTCTCGTTTTTCTCATTGAAAAACCCGAATCACAATGGCCGAACCTGTTTCGCATCAAATAAACTAGGTCACTGGTTCAAGAGAGATTGTACAAATTGGATTCCATCTCGTTGCAACATTCTTGCCAATGAAGAGGGCGATGGGCTGTCAAGAGGGGGTGGAAACCTATCTCAAACTGATATAGGTTGTTTCCAATGCCCGCAATGAGTAGGTTACTCTTATGTGAGCCCTGAAAAAGGCGTTAAGTGACAGGTTACCGTAGCTTTCCTCAAATCCCGAGGGTGCTGATGGTGGACCAAGGTCCTCCATGCGGTTGTGTTATGATTGGCTTCATCTGCGTGTCGCTCACTACTACGAAGATCACGTCGAACCTCACCTTGTTAGCCAGACTGTTGCCTTTAACAACAGCCCGTTTCCAGGACGACCAACGAGGTCAGGTGAGGGTCTTGGCCAGTATATTTCTCCCGACCCTAGCTAACATTTTCTGATCAGTGTGTTTTACCTAACCAGACGTTAGCCTCATCGTCCCGTCAGGTGAGGGTCTTGGCCAGTATATTTCTCCCGACCCTAGCTAACATTGTCTGATCAGTGTGTTTTGCCTGACCAGACGTTAGCCTCATCGTCCCGTCAGGTGAGGGTCTTGGCCAGTATATTTGTCCTGACCCTGGCTAACATTCTCTGATCAATGTGTTTTGCCTGACCAGACGTTAGCCTCATCGCCCCACCTGATATAGGTATAGCTTATGAAAAGGCCAAGAGATTCACCAGGTGAAGATACAGAAATAAGTGTGAAGAACAGAACGCTGCTCATCAACCAAATCCTTCTCGATTGGTTTGATCAGTCACCTACGAACCCACTCCAGGATTGACAGATGACAATGTGGTCCTCTTCGATTGGTTTGATCAGCCACCTACGAACCCACTCTAGGATTGACAGATGACAATGTGGTCCTCTTCGATTGGTTTGATCAGCCAATTACGAACCCACTCCAGGATTGACAGATGACAATGTGGTCCTCTTCGATTGGTTTGATCAGCCACCTACAAACCCACTCCAGGATTGACAGATGACAATGTGGTCCTCTTCGATTGGTTTGATCAGCCACCTACGAAGCCACTCCATGATTGCCAGATGACAATGTGGTCCTCTTCGATTGGTTTGATCAGCCACCTACGAACCCACTCCATGATTAACAGATGACAATGTGGTTCTCTCCAGAGACGATTGACAAACAACAACAGCTGGACGTTCATTAACTAATTCATTACGAACATTGGGGACGGCGTGGCCTAGTGGTTAAGTGACACGGCTCACAATCTGAAGGTGCTGGGTTCGATCCCTATCACGGCACCTGCCGTTACCCCGGGGAAGCAAACCCTTAGATAATGCAGAAGCAAGCAGACCCTTACATAAAATGCATGCTGAAGTCGGATGCACTGGGTGCAAAATAAAAACCACAGTGCAACGCACACCGCCTTGGGGATTAGAGAAATAAGCGAACGCAAAACAAAAACAAACAAACATCAGCTACATGATGCATATTACCAGATTTACAGGTGTGAACAGGTAGTAAGTAATCTTTAGACTCCGCACAGCCTACAACGGACTGAGGTACCATTTGTTGAACAAACTAAGAATAGAACATTCAGATGAATGTGTCTGCGGCACTAACAAAATGGCTGCCGATCTTCTGCTACAAAGGTGTCCGACATACCAGGAAGGGAGAAAGTACGTGTGGTCAGCACCAACACCAGTCCTGGACGAGCTCTAAGGAGGTACAAATAGCTTCAGACTGACCACTGTTTTGTTTTAGATATATTTAAGTTGGCTCCTGAAGGGGTGCGGATAAGAGGAAGAAGAAGAGGAAGAAGAAGAAATAACAGAATAAATATAAGAAAAAGAAGAAGAAAAAGAAGTAATAGAAGAAGAAATAGAAGAATGAGAAATAGGTAAAGAAGAAAAAGAGGAGAAAAATAATAGCAGGAAATAGAAGAAAAAGAAGTAGGAAGAGAAGAAGAAGAAAAAAATAGCAGAAGAAATAGAAGAAATACGAAGGAAAAGAAGAAGAAGAAATAGTAGAAGAAATATAAAAAGAAGGAAAAGAAGTAGAAAAAACGTAAACAGCAGAAAAAACAGAAGAAGAAGAAAAAGAAGAAGAAAAAGTAGAAGAAATAGAATAAAAAATATCAGAAGAAATAACAGAGGAAATAGCAGAAAAAATAGCCGAAGAAAAAGAAAAAAAAAGAAGAAGAAAAAAGTGAACAAGAAGAAGAAATTGCAGAAGAAATAGAAGAAAAAGAAAGAAGAAGAACAGAAAGAAGAAGAAATAGAAGAAAAAGAAGAAATAGCAATATAAATATAAAAAAAACGAAGAAGAAAAAGAAGAAGAAATAGCAGAAGAAATATTAGAAGAAATATTAGAAAAAGAAGTAGAAAAAGAAAAAGAAAAAGAATAAGAAATAGTAGAAGAAATAGAAGAAACGGGAGAAGAAGACGATGAAGGGTTACGATTCTGGAAGGCGTCGTCAGATGAGGTAGACAATTGTTTCCAACCTCAATCTGTGGTCAAAGATTTATGAAGAATACAAGAGATTAAATAAATAGCAAGAGACGTGTGTATGAAAACAGCAAGAGACGTGTGTATGAAAACAGCAAGAGACGTGTGTATGAAAACAGCAAGAGACGTGTGTATGAAAACAATAAGATATCAATTATGAAAATGAAAGAAATAGATATTCACGATGAGATTAGAAGTAATAAAATGTAAATGAAGAGATTGAAAGAGACGGAAATAAAAGCGAATAAAGGATCGATAATAATTCAAAGGGTTTAGTTAATGACGACCTTACAAACGAAAACGGAAAAGAAAATGGAGAATGAAAGGAGTAATTGGGACACTTAGATGAAAAAGGTGGGCGATGCGCATAATTACGACAAAGATAATTAACTGGATTATCAATTATAACGGGAAGGGAGAAGAAAATGCGAGAGGACCACTGAAATGGAGAGAAATAGGAGATGGTGTAATGATGATATACGTGAGAGATAGAATGGGGCAGAGTCGTGCGGGTTGGGTGGTTGGTAGGGTGGGTGGTTGGTAGGTTGGTGCGTTGGCTGGTTGCTTGGTGGTATGTTGGTTTTTAGGTTGGTTGGTAGGTTCGCTGGTTGGTCGGTAGGTTTGTTTGTAAGTTGGTTGGTTGGTTTTTAGGTTGGTAGGTTGGTTAATTGGTTGGTAGGCTCGTTTGTAGGTTGGTTGGTAGGTTAGTGCGTTGGCTTGCTGGTTGGTTATTTGGCTGGTTGGTTGGTAGGGTGGTTGGTAGGTTGGTTGGTTGGCTGGCTGGTTGGTTGGTAGGTTGGTTAGTTGGCTGGATGGTTGGTAGGTTGGTTAGTTGGCTGGATGGTTGGTAGGTTGGTTGGTAAGTTGGCTGGTTGATTAGAAAGGTGGTTGGTAGGTTGGTTAGTTGGCTGGATGGTTGGTAGTTTGGGTGGTAAGTTGGCTGGTTGATTGGTAAGGTGGTTGGTAGGTTGGTTTCTTATTGATCCAGCGGTCTATGGGCTCCTGCCCTTTGGCCCAATGCCATGTAGTGGTGCTTGCAAGTGTATGTGTGCTGTTGTTTATTTCCGTACAAAGTGTTCCATTTGTCTGGCCTCGGAGGGAGAAACTCTTTCCTAACACTGGCAAGCGCTGGACATTCAAAAAGAGGATGTCCAACAGTTTTATAGGGATGTGTGCACAGCCGGCACTCTGGGATGTGTGCACAGCCGGCACTCTGGGATGTGTGCACAGCCGACACTCTGGGATGTGTGCACAGCCGGCAATCTGGGATGTGCGTACAGCCGGCATTCTGGGATGTGTGCACAGCCGGCACTCTGGAGTATGTTCTGGTTAAATTCTGTTCAACTGACTGTTAAGTTGTATGTGTTGACTGCAAAGTCTCCGGAAAATTGTCCTTTGGTCTTTCCTTTTCAGGAGGTTGATGTCTTTGGTATTTGGGTTGGCCATAACTTTGTTGATTTCTCTCCCAGTATTTCCTATTGCCCATCTATTCAACCAAACCTCTTTGTTCACGGTCTGAAGGTGTTGTTTCACTATGTAGGGTTGTCGATGTGTATTGTTGTTCTTGATTTGATCCCTTCTTAGCCAGTTCGTCTGCCTTGTCATTGTCAGGTGTCAATTTGATCGATAACTATTTCTGATTTCATGAGATTTCCTAAACTGGCTAATATCTAAGAATATTTGGCTTAGCTTGGCTTCGTTCGTTCTCAATCTCCCGCTACCAAACAATGAAAGGGCTTAAGTAGCAGAATGTAGCCGAAAGAACCGAATTCGTTGTGTCGTAGTTTACAGCTTGAAGCGATATTGCACCTTTCGGTCCAACACATCCGACTTCAGCAAGTATTTTTTGAGTACCGGGTTAGCATTCCCTTTTCAGTCCCTTCTCTCTGAATACTGAAGAAACTGTACACCGGAAGAGTGAGACCAGTTCTTGAGTATGGCATTGCGGGATGGACAACAGCAGCAAAGGCGAAATTTGATAAAATTAGCAAACTTCAAAACCAAGCCATGAGAGTTATAACAGGAGGCATGAAGTCAACGCCAATTGTAGAACTTGAAAATATTACAAATCTGCAATCCATGACCGATAGAAGAGACAGCAGAGCCAAGCAGCAAGCAGAGAAACTAAGAAGACTGACAGATCATCCAATGCATCAGAGACTAAATAGATTTGGAAAAGGGTAGCTAAAGCGGAGAGACTTTGCAGAAATATCCAAAGCAAAGATGAGCGAAGACCCTATGAACACCATAACAACACTAAAGCCCATACCTACTATACGCAAATCCACCTGGAAGTAGCTTATCATTCCGGAGGTGGTAGAATATATACCATGTATTGGAAACAAGAACAGCCAGACTGAAAAAAAAGAAGAGACATAACCCTGAGGAACATAGCGAAAACCTACCCAAGCATGAACTGGACCCATGCATACACCGACGGTTCTGTAAGAAACACAACACAGAATGGAGGGGGAGGGGTATTCCTGAGCCTACCAAATGCTAAATAAAATAACACTGTCAGTGGCAACTGGAAAATTCTCAAGCAATTTCAGAGCAGAGGCACTGAAGGCTGCAGTAAAAGCAATGCTGATAGACGAAAGCAATGAAAGCCAGATAGTCCTGTTTACAGACGCCCTGTCCGTGGTTACAGCACTAAAACGACAGAAAAATACAGAACAATGATTTAAGAGCAGTACTCTGTCAACTATGCCAGCAGTCTACACCAAAAAGAGTAGTGGTACAGTGAGCTCCATCCCATTGTAACATACAAGGCAACGAGGAGGCAGACAGACTGGCAAAAGAAGGTGCAAGACTACCACAACCAGATTCTAGTGTGACCTACGAAGAGTTCAAAAGGATTATTAGGGCCAGATACACAGCCAAATGGGAAACAGAGCATACTGGCTACACAAAAAATGATGCATATTACTAGATGAACAGAAAAGATCAGGCCGTGGTCTTCAGACTCCGCACAGGCCATAACAGACTGAGGTACCATCTATTCAATAAACTGAAGATGGGTGGCACTGGCGACTGCATCTGTGGTACAAGGAAAGTGATCGCTGAACATCTGCTGCAAAATTGCCAGACATACGAGGACCAGAGAAAGCACATGTGGCCATCACCAGTGGCAACACTAGACAAGCTCAATTTCCGTGTCGACAGCCTCAAGATGACCGCTGCTTTCTTCGAACAAATTCAAGTTGACGTCTGACAGCGTACGAAGAAGACGAAGAAGATCCCTTCTCTTTAGCCAGTCTGACTACGGCAGCCTGTTATGCAGGATCACCGCGTGGAGATGTAGAAGGATCTTGACAGCTATGGTTCTCTGGCCCGTTCTCAATCTCCCGCTACCAAACACTGAAAGGGCTTAAGTAGCAGAATGTAGTCCAGAAAAAAAGCGTTGTGTCGTAGGTTACAGCTTGACTACGATATTTGCACCTTTTGGTTCTTCTTCTTCTTCGTACGCAGACACTAACCATTATTTTTTCGAAAAAAGCGGCGGTCATCCTGAGGCTGTCGCCACTACCATACAGCTTGTCTTGCAGTTCCACTGGTGATGGACACATCTGCTCTCTCTGATCCTCGTATGTCGGACAGTTCTGCAGCAGATGTTCAGCGGTCATTTTACCAGTACCGCACGGGCATTCGTCGGTACCACCTATCTTCAATTTGTTGAATAGGTGGTACCTCAGTCTATTGTGGCCAGTGCGAAGTCTGAAGACAACGACCTGCTCTCTTCGGTTCAACTGGTAATAGGCATCGTTTTTGGTGTAACCAGTATGTTTGGTTTCCCATTTGGTCATGTTTCTGGCTTTGATAAGCCGTTTTGACTCTTCGTACGTCATACTAGTATCTGTTTGTGGTAGTTTTGCACCTTCTTTTGCCAGTCTGTCTGCCTCCTCGTTGCCTTGGATGTTGCAGTGTGATGGGACCCACTGTACCACCACCCTTTTTGGTGCGGACTGCTGGCACAGTTTGCAGAGTGCTGCTCTTAAGTCATTAAGCTCAGTGTTTTTCTGGCTTTTTAGCGCTGTTACTACGGCGAGAGCATCTGTAAGCAGGACTATATGGCTTTCATTTTCTTTGTGTGTCACCATTTCTTCCACTGCCACCCTCAGTGCCTCTGCCTCCGCTCTGAAATTGCTTGTGTACTTACCAGTAGCGAATGACAGTGTTATTTGTCTTCCATTTGGTAAGTTCAGGAATGCTCCTGCCCCTCCGTTCTGTGTAGTGTTTATTACAGAACCGTCGCACCTTTCGGTTCAACACATCCGACTTTAGCAAGAATATTCTGAGTACCGGGTTAGCATTCCATTTGAGCCAGTTCAGAATTACAATGACTACCATCATCAAAAGCTTGAAAGGCAGGAATTGAGTCTGTAAACATAACGATGTTCAGGATTTCTGATGAAAAGGCATCAAACAGTCCTCAAGGAGACATATCTTTTGTTAGATAAAGAACGGGAGAAAGAGAGGATGCAGTAATGACACAGTAAATCTGAGACGGCGTGGGCTAGTGGTTACGTGACACGGCTCACACCCGGAACGTTCTGGGTTCGCTCCCCATCTCATCACCTGCGGTTACCCCAGAGAGGCAAACCCCCAGAAAATGCAGGAGGAAAGACCCTTACATAAAATGAATGCTGAAGTCGGATTCACTGGGCCGACAGGCGCAAAATTAAAACATAGTGCAGCTTACACCGCTTGGAGAATAGAGAAATAAGGCGATCGTGAAATATGACGAATGTAAAAATAAAATATCCCAAAACAACAACTAATAAGATGTAGTCATCCACATAGGTAGATCCAAAATGGAACATAATTACAGAATGGGAGAGAACAATATTAGAAAGATAGATAAGGAAAGAGACCTAGAGGTTATAATAGATCATACAGGTAAGGTGAGTGAGCAAGTTCAGGTGGCAGTGAAAAAGGCAAATGTATGGTATGTTAGATATGATAAAAAGAAATATTAAATATAGGAGCAAGGAAGTGATAGTCAAACTGTATAAAGCTTTAGTTAGACCTAGATTGTACTGTGTACAGGTGTGGAGTCCTTATCATAGAGGGGACATAAACATGCTAGAAAGAATACAAAAAGGAGCGACAAAGATGATAGTGGGATTCCAGAATTACAGTTATGAGGAACGACTCAGAAAAACCGGCCTACAGTGTCTAGAAGAGAGAAGAATTCATGGTGACTTAATACAGGTTTATAAGATGATCAGAGGAATCGAAAAATTAGACTATAACAAGTTTTAAAAAAAATGCAGCTACCCATGACAACAAGAGGGCATAGCTACAAGCTGACTAAAGAGAAGTCCAGATTAGATATTAGGAAATTTTTTTTAGTCAGAGAGTGGTGTCTGCTTGGAATGCATTGCCAGGGGAGGTAGTGGAGGCAGGGACAGTTAATGCATTTAAGAATATATTGGATGCCCATAGTTTTTAGAGCACGGCGATGTAAATGAAACTGGCTGTACAGACTCTGTAGGGTCTTCTAAACCAGTATAAAGAAGTTAAATTAAAACAGAGAATGGAGCATAGGAGTAGAGACGAATTCCAAATGAACATTCGCAGTGGCTTGGTAAGGGGGTTGAGAGAGAACCGACAATTATCGAATGACATATCAGTTTAAAATGGCGCACTAAGTTAACAGTTACATTATGTCTGACCTGCTGAATCAGTGAGCAACATGGACAAATTGGGATGAGCATATGATGATATCAATTTAAGGATTGAAAAGGCGTACTAGGACTCTTATTGGCTCAGAGACGTTGAGGAAAGCTGGAGAGAGAAAGAGGGATAGACAGAGAAGGAAGGAAAAGAGAAGGGAGGGAACGATTAGAGTAATTACTCTTCCGATAATGCGGAGCTTCTCTTCAACTCATTTGCTGGGATGACCATATAATTGATAGTGTGAGCCCTGGCCATGACGTTCATCACCTGCTTGAGAATCAGTTTAATGCGATTGGCGCTGAGTCAACTCACGCCTCTCCTGCGTGAGATGTCCCTGTCAATCATGGTGTTGTTGTTATTGTTGATTTCCTGGCCTGGACAAACACTTTGACATGTTCGATGGGCTTATTTATTTTCCATATGTAGATCAGCCGGAGGGTAGAAAGTATTCAGTAGAAGTTAAGCCTTTTTTCTACGAGGCGTGTTTAAATGAAAACGGACTATACTTCCATTAAGTGAACATACTTATGTTGTGCATGATGACGTCATTTCTGATGTAAACAGAATATACCAACCGTCAAGTTTGCAAAATTGCATTATCCTCCTACTTATAGTTTCCTCAACAGACCGATGAATGTCAACTGGTTGACATACTTCAGCTGTTAGAAACCGAATCACCGATCGCTGATCAACTCTGGACGGCTTCCATATCACATTCGCCATGTTTTCAACGGTCTGCCGAGGAAACTATAAGTCGGAGGATAATGACATTTTGTAAACTTGACGGTTGGTATATGTTGTTTACATCAGAAGTAAAGTCCTAATACGCATGTTCACTTGGTGCAATTCAGGCCAAGTCAGGTCAGGTCACCCTGTTACCGGTGAGGTCGTTGGGGCACACATGAAGACATCCTCACAACAACACGCCATCCTTCTCTGTCAGCGGCCGCTGCCTGTGCCTCGTCTGGTCGGAGATTGGTCCATTCTTTTATGTTGTCCTCCCATCTCTTTTTGGGACGATCTCTTCGTCGTCTGCCTTACACCTTTCCGTGGAGGATCGAATTTTCAAGACCATTTGATCTCGCTTCTTTTGACAGTTGCCAATAGGTCTTCAAAAGGCAGTTTGGTCCAGTTTTATTTGAACACGCCTCCTATTTATATTCAATCTAACCGACTTCGCTGCTTAATTGAGCTCGCATAGGTTTTGTTCGGCTTCTATAATGAAGTGGCCGAAGATCGCAATGTTATCCGCACAACGGGAGTGTCAGAGAAACTTGTCATGTGTATTAATGCTTCAATCCGGATAATTCAGGGAATCGAAAAACATATTTAATGTCAGATGTGTATAGAGTTCCCAGACGTCCGTCGACTTTACGTCCACGTGAAAGATCAGATGTGCCTGTTGTGTGGCCCACATGACTGACGACAGGTGGAGAAGGAGGCTGTCTTTATGGTTTCCATACAACCGCAACCACCCACGAAGAACGGGCAGCTTATGGCTTACGAATTATGTCTCTTAACATGACTTTGTTTTATGACTTATGTCTGTGACTAGGTCTTGTTACTTATGACATACGACTTTGAATATGTCTTATGATTGTGACTTATGGTTTATAAGTTATGACTAGGACTTATGACTGTAACTTATTACTTAAGACTTATTTATTTATTTATTATTTTTTTGGCGGTTGGCTTATTTCTGTATTTCCCAAGGCTGTGTGCGTTGCTGTGATGTTGATCGAGCCCATTACCTTGGGGTCGTGAGCATTATCACTTAATACTTATGAATTTTGATCTACAACCTATGATTGTGACTTACGACTGTGGCTTTTGTCTTTAGACTTATGACTATGACCTTGACTTATACCTATGACATGCCTTATAGCTATGACTTGTGCCTTATGACTGATGATAATGACTTACGTCTGATTCCTTACGACTTATAACTTCTGAATTATGACCTATGACGTATGACTGTGATCGCGTTCGACTTATGACCTTCGCCTTAGGCTAGACTATAACTTATGATATATGACATGATTTATGACTTATAACTGTGACTTACGCTTTTGGCTATGACTATTAATACTTCATCAGAAAACGGTTATTTTACCACCACATCTAACGAAGCCCAGTACATTTGCACGTAGTTAGCCGACAAAGGTTTTAGCCATTTCATTTAAAGTTTAAATTGCGTTCCGTCGGCTGAAACACGAGTCGTCAGACGTTTGCGCCATTGGGGAATATAGCAACATTGGCTGTGATTGGACAGATAATTCCAAGCGTTCAAATTTATTGTTTTAACTCAGTGACCTGACCTATTTTCTTTCAGAAATATTCGGCTCTAGATGGTAGTCAACATAATTTTGGTCTGGAATGGTCCCTGGCTTTCGTGCATCGTGGTATTGGTTACTAACTGAGTTGGTGTTGTTGTTCCTGAATGAACATGATGAGTTTGATTGTTATTTCCTCGTAAAATGGGCGTTAGGTTGCCGTTTGCAGTAGCCAGTTTCCCAAGCGTGATCATCATCAGGTGCCTTGCCGGTTGGGATTGGCCATCATGGAGCACCATTCACTACTATCACGTGGGTCGTTGACGAACTCTGTTGTTGATTGTCGCTCATGCCATTCTCTCAGGCTGTCATCCATCTTCTTGCCCTGTCCTCCTCTGGCTCTCATTCCTGCTATCTTTCCCGTTGTCACAACGTCCCACAAATCATCTTGTCCCATAAGATTCCATAAAAAGAATGAATGCCTTGTTTTGATCTTTGCAACGAATTGGTTTTGTGCCTCTTCGAGTATTGTTTCATTAGTTCCTTACAGTCCATGCGATCCGCAGCATTCTTTTGCAAAACTACATCTCCGTTTCTTCCAAAGATCTATGTTCTTACTTGCGGATGAGGTAACTTAAATCTTCAGTGGAGTTGGCCTAGTTGTCATGATCAATAGTTTATATAGATGTGGGGATGCAGTCGAGAATTTGTATCTTGTTAGTGAAGCAGCGAAGGAATGTGGCGACAGTGCAACGATGATGCCTGGAAAAAACTAACGATTTCTGAGTTGGTGATTGCGCTGCTCATTCTTCAGTTCTTTTCCTCTGGATTGATGACTTCATTATTGAATATATTGCCAACAATAACAGGAAAGATGAGAGCAGGCATCCATGTCCCCCCTCTGTTTGCAAGCCGAAGTTGTCAGTCATTGCAACTGCATGTACCACTTTACTAACTGTATCTTTGTACACATTCTGTGGGGCAAATGGTGCTTGGAAATCAAGGTTCACACTAGCTAGAATATTCTGCCTCTTTTTCTTATTTTTCTTCTTCATCTTTCGTTCTCAGTCCCCCGCCATGAAAGGGGCTTTGTAAGTAGCAGGATGTATTCCGGAGAACAGAATGCGTTGTGTCGTGGTTTACAGATTGACTGCAATATTTACACCTTTGGGTCCGACACATCCGACTTGACCAGACGTTTTTAAGTACCGGTTAAGATATGTTCTCCTTAGCCAGTCTTTTCCATTAGAGCCTGTTATCCAGGATCACCGCGGGGAGGTAAGAACCGTCTTGGCAGCTCTGGTTCGCATACCCCTGACGCTAGCAGTCAGCTATGAGTCGCTGACCGCTGCTGTGCATGTGATGCTCAGCGCCTTGATCCCAGTTAGAATATTCCACACCAGTGCTACTGCTGTTATATGGATCGAAGACTTGGAGAGCGACCAATGCAATACAACAAACACTCCAGTCCTTCCTTAACAGATGCTAACGAAGGATAATGCGTATAAAGTGGCAGGATATGGTGAGGAATGAAGACTTATGTGAAAATAGGCCAACCAGAGCTACTGTAATTACAGATTAAGCGAAGAAAATGGCGCTGGACAGGACAAACACCGCGGAAGGCAAATCCCAACATCGCCTGACAGGTGCATACTTGGTATACTAATATTCAAACATACATTTTAATGTATGTTGCCAGGTAGCCGAATGCTTCAGTTATACGTGGTAGGCATTTTACAACTTCTTGTGGCTTACTAGGCCTAGGGGAAGGAGTATACTGTCTTAAGCTTTAAAATCTTAAGTATTTGATTTCATTAACTTCTTAATCCCACAAATAGTACAGGTGCTTGTGGGATTATGACAACTTTTATCGACAGGAATGAGTTCTTCTTATTCTTTTTCTTCTTCTGCTTCATCTACTTCTCGATCTTCGTCTTTTTCTTCTTTTTCTTCTTCTGTTTCATCTACTTCTCGATCTTCGTCTTTTTCTTCTTTTTCTTCTTCAACTTTTTCTTTCTTCTTCTTTTTCTTTTTCTTTTTCTACTGTTTCGTCTTCTTTTTCTTCTTCTTCGTCTTCTTCTTCTTCTTCTTCTGTTTATTTTTCTTCCTTGTATCGTCTTATATTTTATTCAGTGAAATTAAGTTTTCTTCTTTAACTTCTTCTTCTTCTCTTTATTCTTCTTCTTCTTTTTTTTCTTCTTCTTCTTTTTCTACTTCTTCTTCTTCTTCTTCTTCTTCTTCTTCTTCTTCGTTTTCCTCTTCCTCTTCATTGCACCGTCTCAGATTTTACTCAAGTGAAATTATGTTACAATCTCAATTCCTCTTTACTATCTCTAAATCATGTACAATCTTACAGCCGAGTACACAAGAGCGTTTCAAGACCACCACGCCAACCAGACCCCATTATATGATGAACATAAATGCAAATTACTTTCTCCAAAAGTTCACCGATTTTATATTTTTCTTCAGAAAGATCGTCTTCGCTGGAAGATAATGTGGGTCTGAAGATTTATATTTAAAAAAACAAAAACACAATAATGACATTAAGACGACGCGCTGCAATAACAATAAACAATACACAACATTATTTGTTTTATTATGGACGAAGAAAGCCTCGGTGACAGGAGATGAAGACTAGGCAAAGGTATGGACATCATCAGAAGACATATTTAATAACGTATAAGACCAGCTTATGTTCAACAGAACACGAGAAGCAGAAAGCGTACACTGCGAATATAAGACATAACAAATGTTATCATGTTATCAAAAATCATGTTACGGTTTCCAAACGGCTTTTATTATTATTATTATTATACATTTTTGTAAGTTGTGTTCAAGATGGCAGCTTCTACATTTAGATAAAGGCTATATGTGGTTTGTAGCGTCAAGGGTTTGGAATGGGATTCGGGGAGAAAGATTTGGTTTATTTCTTGGGCAAGACATGTTTGCTGTGCGAGTTTGTTCGGTAGCGCTAGGCGTAATGGCGGACACGTTAGAGTTAGGGTGAGGGGAAAGGGTGAGAGAGAGCATCTAGCGTTTATTTAAGGGCTTGATTTCCTTTACTCTAATTTTTGTTTTCCTCAGCGTTCAATCTATTCTTTTAGGGATGGTTTACTCTTTTCTTTTATGGGTAGTTCAATCTATTCTTTTAGGTATGGTTAATTTTATTCTTGAAGAGATGGTTGTTTTATGTTCTAGATCCTCTTTACATGCGTTATCTTTATCGTCTCATGATTACCCTCTTCTTATTCTTGTTCTCCTATTTCTTCTTCATCATCATCTTCTTCTTCTTCTTCTTCTTCTTCGTCATCTACGTCTTCTTCTTCTTCTTCTTCTGCTTCTTATTTTTCATCTTGTTATTTTTGATTTTGCTCTTCTTGTACTTTTTCTTCTTGTTCTTCTTCTTCTTCTTCTTCTTAATTTTCATTTTGTTCTTTTTTTTTTGTTCTTCTTGTTCTTTTTCTTCTTGTTCTTGTTTTTGTTGTTGTTGTTCTTCCTCTTCTTCTTCTTCTTCTTCTTCTTCATCATTTTTTACAATAATCTCAGAATTTACCCAGTGAAATGAAATGACCAATTCAATTCCTCTTTACCTTCCATTAACCACGTACCATTTAACAGCTGAGTACACAGGAGCGTATCAAGACCACCACATCAACCTGACCACTTATATGAAGAACGTCGTCCAAATAACTATCTCTAAAAGTTCACCGATTCCGGCTTTTTACATTTGATATTTTTCATATGTCTGTCGTGTAAGTGGTCTGTCTGTCTTGTAAGTGGTCTGTCTGTCTTGTAAGTAGTCTGTTTGTCTTGTAAGTGGTCTTTCTGTCTTGTAAGTGGTATGTCTGTCTTGTGTCGGTCAATGTGAGCCCGTGTTGCTGCTCAATCACTCTAATATCATATATCCACCTGCCTCGCGGCAGTTCCCTTGCCTTGTAGCCAGATCTACCAGCATTGTATGCCATCAGTGGAAGATGATGAGGGTGTATTCTCATGAGATGACCAAACCAACCTAATTGTATTCGACACAAGACGTAGTGCCGACCATACATCGAATGTCGTCGTTCCCCATTCTGTCTCTTCTTGTAACACCGATGACGTTCCTCAAGCAACCTCATTTCATTCGTCGAAATTCTGTTCTCACGCGTCCTGGACAGAGACCATGTTTTGACTGGTAGCACAGAGCCGGCATACATATACTGTTATCAGCTGTTACATTGTTGCCAAACTAATGCTCGTGTGTCTAAGCATTGGGGACAGCTGATAAGTTACCGGAAATACTTTCCGACACCTATTCTCGACCTTCCTGTCTTCCGTCTTCCGAAGAAATACTTCCCAAGTACTTGAACTTATGGGCCTATTGAAAAACTGTCATTTACATTATCTTGAGTAACCCAGGGGTTTTACTGATCTAAATAGCTTTTATTTTCTACGTTGCGTTAATGCCAAATTAAGTCTAATTTTCTAACCCCCCCCCCCCTCTAACACTTCCCATCTCGCACAAAGACGTCACTAACACATCATCCTCGACAACACTGTCACCCATGGACCCCCCTCCCCCCTCCCTCATCGAAAAACCCTGCCACGTGTATCAAAGAAATCATTCGAACAGGTTCAATGAAGCCCTGTGCCTACCCCGATGTATAGCTAGGATCAAGTAGTGCAGTATGAAAATAACCCACCTGAGTGCCATGCCATTTGATGTGGTTACCTAAAATAGGTTATCCATTCATTGTTTCTTCGTTAACTACTAACTCTGACAGGATGAGAAAAATTAATGAAGTAATTTGTCGATGTTTTTTGTACGTTTTTATTCTACTGACTCCACTGACATTTTTTACTATGTTTTATATCAAGGGAAACTTCAGAGAAATTATTTGTGCAGATAGTATGTGATCTCTATGTGATTGTTATGTGATTGTTATGTGATCTCTATGTGATTGTTATGTGATTGTTATGTGATCTCTATGTGATTGTTATGTGATTGTTATGTGATTGTTATGGGATTGTTATGTGATTGTTATGTGATTGTTATGGGATTAGTATGTGATTGTTATGTGATTGTTTTGTGATTGTTTTGTGATTGTTTTGTGATTGTTTTGTGATCTCTATGTGATTGTTATGTGATTGTTATGTGATCGCTATGTGATTGTTATGGGATTGTTATGTGATCGTTATGTGATTGTTATGTGATTGTTATGTGATCTCTATGTGATTGTTATGTGATTTTGATTTAGTCCATATTTTATGTCTTGTTTTTGTTGTTGTTGTTCGACAGTGTTGTTTCGTGTACGTTTATAACCACTACTTTTTGTAGCTATGAGTATTGCTAATACTGATAGTAGTACTGCTACAGTAACTACATTTGTTGGTACTTCTGCTACTAATTGTACAACTACTTCTACATTTACTACTACTACTACTACTACTGCTACTACTACTATCACTATTACTACTTCTACTACTAATATCACTACTATTGCTACTACTATTACTACTACTACTACTATTATTACCATAACTAATATGAGTACCTTTACCACTACTACTACTATTCCTTTACTACTGCTCTTACTACTGCTAATAGTACTAATAATGCTAGTACTACCACTACTACTACTGAGAGTACTAATAATACTACTACTACTACTTTTGCTACTGCTACTACTACTACTACTACTACTACTACTAGTACTTCAACTACTACTACTATTATTACCATTACTACTGCTACTACTACTACTACTACCACTACTACTGTTAGTACTACCACTAATACTACTACTATTATTACCATTACTACTGCTACTACTATTACTACTACTGCTGGTACTACCACCACTACTACTACTATTATTACTACTTTTGCTACTGCCATTATTATAATTAACATTACCGAAAACCATACGTCCTATAAGGATTGAAGGAAACTAATCCCCTAAGTATTGAACTCACGTATACACAGATGGATTTGCAGAGGGAGCAGTTAAGGATATGTAAAGAGACATCTTACAGGCATTACGAATGTTCCCATATCAGATGAACACCCTCCAACTCAGATTGTGTTCCTTACAGATTGCAGATTACAACTAGAAGCAATACAAAACACAAGAGGTGAACAAATGCTTCTGGAAATCAGATCAGAGCTACACAAAATCTATAAAAACCTCAACAGCTGCTCTTCGGTGGCTAGTAATTCTCAATAACACTATGCCATACCTGAGTCAGACACGAGAAATGTTTGTTGTGGTTGCGCATTTATTCGATTAACAGCCGTTATATATTTAAGATGTCAGAAATAAAGAGAAAATGCCGACAATCTTCAGTTGATTATTTGAAATTCGGTTTTGTACCTTCCGCTACAAATGAGCTATTACCAATGTGGTTGATGTATCAACACTTGTTTTATAACAAAGCAATGAAGCCATCAAGACTTAATGAACATTTGGTAAAAATGTCTGCTGTTACGGTCAGCAAGAACATTTCTTACTTCCAGGATTTCAAGCACAAGTTTGAAAGCTTTGACTGTCGACTGGCTTCTTGACCGACTCGGCACGAATTGGGAGGGTATGGCTATTGATCAGTCGATCTTCACTACAGTCATCTACATCTGAGCAGAGAATAAGATTATTTACATTTGAGCAGAGAATAAGATTATCTACATTTGAGCAGAGAATAAGATTATCTTCATTTGAGCAGAGAATAAGATTATCTACATTTGAGCAGAGAATAAGATTATCTACATCTGAGCAGAGAATAAGATTATCTACATTTGAGCAGAGAATAAGATTATCTACATAAGAACAGAGCATAAGGTCATCTTCATTAGAGCAAAACATAAGGTCATCTTCATTAGAGCAGATCATAAGGTCATCTTCATTAGAGCAGAGCTTAATGTCATCTTCATTAGAGCAGATCATAAGGTCATCTTCATTAGAGCAGATCATAAGGTCATCTTCATTAGAGCAGATCATAATGTCATCTTCATTAGAGCAGAGCTTAATGTCATCTTCATTAGAGCAGATCATAAGGTCATCTTCATTAGAGCAGATCATAAGGTCATCTTCATTAGAGCAAAACATAAGGTCATCTTCATTAGAGCAGAGCTTAATGTCATCTTCATTAGAGCAGATCATAAGGTCATCTTCATTAGAAGAGAGCGTAAGGTCCTCTTCCTGATTGACACCAGGAACAAACTGCTCATGTCTATTGTGAAGCTAAATAACTCGGACATTTTCTTAGAGAAGATTTCATTTCTGAATACTTGATCCCAGTAATTCGGCTTTGGCATTGGGCAGCTCCAGAACCGTTCGGGTCTTCTTGGATAAGAATGTGCAGCACAGATGACGCAACGTGGCAGACGTATAGATGATCAATAAACGCAGAAGGCTGTGGATAGTCCGAAGTTGGTTCACACCGATCCTCTTCGTCGTAATCGATGGGGAATTCATTTTGAGGGTTGGGAATGGGTTGGGGGGGGGGGGGGGGTGTTTCTTTGATTATCTAGTCGGAGAACAGCTGACATATTTGGAGGTTTGGCAATGGGTTGGGGGTGTTTTCTTTGATTATCTAGTCGGAAACCAGCTGACATATTTGGAGGTTTGGCAATGGGTTGGGGGTGTTTTCTTTGATTATCTAGTCGGAAACCAGCTGACATATTTGGACACTCTATTGCCAGCTTGAATTTCTTGGTGATGATTCCAGAAACAGGTTGAACCATGCTAAAGGGACATTGATTTTCTTTAATATTTGACTATCTCTACAGCAAATGACTCAGCCACTTGTTGCGTCTTTCAGCCACTTTGTAACATTTCTTACACATCTCATGCAGCATAAATTCTAGAACCACGCCTTGTTGTGGCCCTCAATCTTGGATTCGAAATAAAAGTAGGTTATCAATATTTTTGTTTGTTTAAAAAAATATATTATTACGTTCATCTAATTTCTCAATTCTTCAAGGCGGCGTGGGAGCCGCGTTGCGCAGTGGTTAGTGCGCTGGCTTCGCACCTGAGTGATCCTGGGTTCATTCCACAGTTGAGGCGGAAAAGATTTTTCAAAGCGCAACGGCGCCCGGGTCGACCCAGCCTTAAATGGGTACCGGTTCAATCCGGGAAGTAAAAGCGGCGAGGGAGAAGAGATGGTTACCGCCGTCATATAGCCGAGCTTTTGAAATGTGAGATCGCTAACACCTCACATCCCTACGGCGGTAATGCTATGGGTTTATTTACTTTTTTTACAAGTCGGTTTGCGTTCCACTGTGGTTTTTATTTTGTGCCTGTCGGCCCAGTGCATCCGACTGCAGCATGCATTTTATGCAAGGGTCTGCTCCCTCGTGCATTTTCTAAAGGATTGCTTCAGGGGTTAATGGCGGGTGCTGTGATGGGGATCGAACCCAGCACCTTCGGATTGTGAGCCGTATCACTTAACCACTAGCCTACACCGTTCCCTCAATGTTGTTATTAGTATTGTAATGAGGACTATTATCTCATTTGCAGATGTCACTTACCTGCACATGTAACAAACGCTATATGCCAGACTCTAAACTGCAGGGATCACTTACGTTGTACTCATGGCAAAGAGGTAAATGAGATTCTCTGAACTGACTTATTAACCTCTCGAGAGTTCGCGTCCAACTAACTACTGCATCATTGTCGTCAGTGATTGTAACGCCCCAATGTCATGAATCGGCTACATTGCACCAGCAATAGACGCAATACCGTTTTGGTTGTTCTGTGTATGGCCGGCTGCTCCAGTCAAATACAATATTGTGAAATGGTTACTTCTGTGTAGATAGTTTCGGGTGGATAGAGGACATTAGGGTCATAGTGCAAGGACACGGGATCACATTGACCGACGCAAAGCACTTGGCGCAGGATAGACGACTTAAGCTCCCCACGACGCTCAACGGCACTAGTGGAAAGAAAACTAACTAACTACTTGCGGACCGAACCATTTATTCATCACAACTTATCTTCCTCCAAAATAAAACCCGAACAATACATTTTATTGTCTTGTTCGTCATAAGGATACATAAAATATTACAATTTGACTTTATTCATTTCAAAAGCAATGTGTGTGTCGTCCAGCGGTATCAATGCGTGCTTTACAGTCCATCTCAGCTTAAAAACGTACGTGGTTTAATAGCTCAGTTGGGCATTGATTAAGGTGGACTATATGTGGTGTGGCTTTGTGTTAGCCGGCATTATTTGAAACGAATGTTTGTGCATATTACAAATATCTATATTAGTTACGTAGAAAATAGCACACCCGAATAAGGTCAGGTCAGGTCATCGCGTAACCGGTGAGGTCGCTGCCTGTGTGCCGCCTCTGGTAGGAAATTGGTCCACTCTTATATTATGTACCCACACCTCTTTTTGGGACAACCTCTTCGTCGTCCGACTTGCACCTTTTCGTGCAGGATCGTAATTGAAAGACCATTTGATCTCGATATGTGACCGTCCCAAGCGAGTTTCCTTCTTTTGACAGTTGCCAAGAGGTCTTCAAAAGGCCCTATTGTTGTTGTAATTCTTTCTCGTATTTCCTCATTTGTAACTCGGTCTTTCTATGTGACCCTTAGAAGTCTTCGGACACAGCTCATCTCCAAGGCATGTATCCTCCACTGCAGGTCAGATATAATTGTTCATGTCTCGCAAGCATAGATGAATATTGACAGGACTATTCATCTGATTTTACTGCATATGGCTAACCGTCTGTCTTGCCAAATTGCGTTGAGCTATGGCCAACTTTAGATTCTAAAGACGGCCATAGTTGAGCCGTGCAAGCGCCGCTATTGTCTGTACTATTCTAGCCAACACCTCATCTGATCCTTTATCGCCAACAATCGAACCCAAGAATAGGCTTCTAATAACACACTGTCAAGGTTGTGCGATCGAACAGCCCTAATATAGCCCTGGGGCACTCGTGTGATGTACTCTGCAGAACATCAGACATGTAGGAATTTGCTTATTATTTGTGATTTCCTTTGGGGGAAGAAAGGAAAGTCTGAGACAGACCTGCAAGTTTTTGAGGTAGTTAGTTAAATATGATCATTTGTGAGGGAATAGTTGTGTGATGTTAAGAGAGGTCTAAACGGTAATTTGTTGGAATACTCGTGTCGTGTGAAGAGAGGTCTAGACGGTAATTTGTTGGAATACTCGTGTCGTTTCAAGAGAGGTCTAGACGGTAATTTGTTGGAATACTCGTGTCGTGTCAAGAGAGGTCTAGACGGTAATTTGTTGGAATACTCGTGTCGTGTCAAGAGAGGTCTAGACGGTAATTTGTTGGAATACTCGTGTCGTGTCAAGAGAGGTCTAGATGGTAATTTGTTGGAATAATTGTGTCGTGTGAAGAGAGGTCTAGACGGTAATTTGTGGGGAATAATTGTGTGATGTCAAGTTAAGTCTGCGACAGAACTTCAAGTTTAGAAGGCAGATATACGAGGTAAAGTGAGGTTAACATTGTGTTGGGAAAAGATAGGTCTAAGCAGAACGACAAGTTTAGGAGGGATTATTTCCTGGATTATTTTCTGTTCGTCCGTAATTTCGAATTTTGGAGCGCTGTAAACCCAGTTTTAGAAAGCAAACTCATAGTCGACTAAGCTACACGCTCCACATTTCGGTACTTACTTTTCCATTCACCCCAAACAGAGCTCGTTAGGCTGTCATCGTAGCCGATGACTGTAACGGAACAATCCATTTCGGGTTGAAGGGCGGACGGGTGTATTTTTTTTAAAAAAAAGGAAAGACTTAGATAAAGATAGGTGTAGAAAAGATGGTTATATTCAGTTTAGCGAATGATGTGTTTAGGGTTAAGGTTAGGGCTAGGGTTAGGGTGATACAAGTGTAGAAATGGTGTTTGAAATAAGTTTGGCGAATAAGCGGAAGGAAATACGGAAGCAGAAATTCTTGTCGAGTCACGCAGAATTATTGACATCCCCCAACAGTTAAAAAGTAGACTGTGACATAACTACCTCAAATTATGTGCTAAAAATACATATTTATTTTGTTTTGGGTGAATTGAGACGCACGTACCTCAATTTTTACGAGACAACCATGCCCTCCAATAGTTCCAACATAGCCATGCCTGGCCCTGGGTTTCCGGCTATGGCTTCGTGCAGGTAAAAGTAATCCAGTACATTGTAAAATATACTTTAAATCCCACCCGCCAGGTCGCCATGGCGCCTATAAATGCTGTTGCGGCGCCAAACACTACAAGACCAGTGTCATAAACCCATTATCAATATCCTAATTCAGTTTTAATGGTGGTAACATTGCATATCTGAACAATTTTTATGTACTATTAGTGCAGTGGTAGAGTCCTTGCTTTCCGTGGCAAAGGTAAGGGGTACGAACCCGCTATCGGTATTATCCAGTTGACCCAACTGAAATAGTCAGATACTAGCGATTAGATAAGTAAAAGACAGCGTGGAAAGGAACTGGTCATCCGATCTCAGACAGAGCTTGACTAAGTGTACTCATGTCTCACAATACAAAACTTGACTTTGTGTACTCATGTCTCATTATACAAAACCTTACTTTGTGTACTCATGTCTCGCAATACAAAACTTGACTTTGAGTACTCATGTCTCGCAATACAAAACCTTACTTTGTGTACTCATGTCTCGCAATACAAAACTTGACTTTGAGTACTCATGTTTCACAATACAAAACTTGACTTTGAGTACTCATGTCTCGCAATACAAAACCTTACTTTGTGTACTCATGTCTCGCAATACAAAACTTGACTTTGAGTACTCATGTCTTACAATATAAAACTTGACTCTGTGTACTCATGTCTCGCAATATAAAACTTGACTTTGAGTACTCATGTCTCGCAATACAAAACTTGACTTTGAGTACTCATGTCTTACAATATAAAACTTGACTCTGTGTACTCACAAAACAACTGTTCTCCATGTTCTCCGTGCACTTCTTGTTCTTCTTCGTCTCCGTCGTCTTCTTCTTCTTCTTCTTCGTCTCTGTCTTCTTCTTCTTCTTCTTCTTCTTCTAATGTTGTTGTTGTTGTTCTTCTTCTTCTTCTTCGTCCCCGTCTTCTTCTTCTTCTTCTTCTTCGTCTCCGTCTTCTTCTTCTTCTTCGTCTCCGTCTTCTTCTTCTTCTTCGTCCCCGTCTTCTTCTTCTTCTTCGTCTCCGTCTTCTTCTTCTTCTTCGTCTCCGTCTTCTTCTTCTTCTTCGTCTCCGTCTTCTTCTTCCTCTTCTTATTTTGTTGTTGTTCTTCTTCTTCTTCTTCTTCTTCTTCTTTTTCGTCTCCATCTTCTTCGTCTCCGTCTTCTTCTTCTTCTTCGTCTTGTTTTCCTTCTTCTTCTTGTTTTCCTTCTTCTTCTTTTTCTTCTTCTTCTTCTTCTTGTTTTCCTTCTTCTTCTTTTCGTTCTTCTTCTTCTTCTTCTTCTTCTTCTGCATCCTCATCTTTTTCTCTTCTTATCTTCGCTTTCTTCATTTTTTCCTTCTTCTTCATCATCTTCTTTTTCGTCGACTTATTCCTATTTTTCTTCTTCTTCGTCGTCATGTCATTTTTTGGTTTTGTCATTACCTTTTTTCTTCTCCTTCTTCTTCGCATTCCCTCACATTTTGCTTACCCACTTGGAAAATCTACGTCAACCATTCTCCTACCTCCGCTACTGTGCACTATTTAAGAAGACTTATCTAAAACCTTGCCTAAGGCCCTCCCTGCAACCCACACTCTTTGATCCCTTTACTCAGAAATGTTTGCAAGCCCTTCCTCTAAAGGACTTCCACAAAACCTAAATTACTACGATGGAGCGAGGGAGATAACAGAATACACGACACCTGACTTAATCAGTAAATTATACAGATTAGTAACTCTTTGTTACTCGCTTTCTCGATTCAGGAGTCCGGGGCATTAGCGCAGGCTTGGTAATCTGACCCTGATCAACCATTTCTTTTTTTGTCTCATGTCCTAAGCTGAATTTGAGTTCCCGGCTTATGGAAGGAGAATCTTTGAAATCAACATGTCTAATGCATACTTGTATTTGTTTCTTCTGTACGTCCTGTGTGGTTTTTGAAAGAGTAATAATGGGTTTTATAATGATTGTAGGGTCAGTAACTTGCATTAGTAAAGTCGTAGATGAGTTAAGAAGAGCATACGTGGTAATAGCTTCCAGTATAGCTGTAGTGTAGTCAGAAGCTTCCAAGCAAGTATGCTACTTAAAAAAGAATCGATTTAGAACGAGGAGAGAGAGAGAGAGAGAGAGAGAGAGATGAGATGAGAGATAAAAGGAAGAGTGTATGAAACTCTTAATAAAAAGAGAGATTATACAGAAAGAGGCAGGACAGAGTGAAGAATAAGGAAGATACGCTTAATAAAGAGAGATTAAACAGAAACAGGCAATAAAGAGAGACAAAAGAGATGGAAAGATATGTGCTTGAAAAAAGATAGATTATGCAGAAAGAGGAGAGAAAGAGAAGAGAGGAAGACATACCTGAAAGAGAGATTAGAGGCAAAAGGCCTAGGCAAAAGAAGAACAGAGAGAGAGAGAGAGAGAGAGAGAGAGGGGGGGGGGATAGAGAACAAAAGATCTGTGAGATAACGGTAGAGAAAGAGAGTTGTGAGAAAAATAGACATGTTAACAAAGAAAAGAATGAAAGAGAATGATAGAGAGACGGGTAAGTAAGAATGAGACGAGAGAAAAAGAGAAAGACAAATAGAGATGTTAACAAAAAACGCGAGACAGTTGAAAGCAAATTAAACGTCAGAGAATGAGGCTAGAAAGAAACGAGACATGAGGGAGAATGAAACGAGAGAGAAAAAGAGATAAGGACAGAGAGGGAGAGAAAGAAAGAGAGAATGAAACAGATATACGAGGCGTGTTCAAATGAAACCGGACCAAACTACACCAAGCGAATATATGTACGATGCGCATGATGACGTCACTTCTGGTGTAAACATCTAGACGTCACATTGATGATCCCCACCTCGGTGGCCAGGCTGTTGTAATACACGGGACACGGTATAACATCGTGAATAGTTTTAGTATGTCTGAATACGAGAATACATAAATAAATATGTCACAAACTGATGAAGCAAAACTAAAAAATGTAGTCAATAGTTCCTAAATGCGTCGTTAGGTGACAACAACAATCATCTTTGCGATTACTGTAGGCAGCAGACGCTAAGTATCGCATGCACGTGCACAGTACACATCGGAAATGGCGTCGCTGCTCACAGACAGTACAATCTTAGAGCAGCGTGGGGGTGGAAAAAGACTTTTTGCAAACGCTTTGCAGTAGATATGCTTCTTGTCAAGTTCTGTTGATGCTACGGGATGCAATTCATAGGAAACGTCCAGGCCTGGTGATTTGGGGAGTACAGCTCCATTAGTGTAAAAAAAAAAAGTAAAGTATCCCATAGCATTACTGCCGTAAGGGTGTGAGGTGTTAGCGATCTCACATTTCAAAGGCTCGGCTATATGAGGGCGATAGCCATCTCCTCTCCCTCGCCGCTTTTACTTCCCGGACTGAACCGATTCCATTTAAGGCTGGGTCGACCCGGGAGCCATTGCAGTCTGAAAAAAACATTACCACCTCAACTGGGGAATGAACCGAGGACCACTCAGATGCGAGGCCAGCGGGCTAACCACTGCGCTACGGCCCGATTAACCAAGGAGAAAATTGACCACAACGAATTGCAACTTCTTAAACATCCACTTTACATCATGGACTTAACAACCACATTGATTGTTTTGTTTTGTTATTGTTTTTTGCTTTCCCCTTATTTCTCTAATCCCCAAGACGGTGTGAGTTGCACTGTGGTTTTTATTTTGCACCTGTCGGCCCAGTGTATCCAACTTCAGCATGCATTTTATGTAAGGGTTTGCTTCCTCCTGCATGTTCTAAGTATTTGCTTCCCCTCGGTAACGGTCAGTGCTGTGATGGGGATCGAACCCAGCACCTTCGGGTGCAGGCAGTGCATGGTAACCCAAATTGCTGAATCATTTTTTTTGGCGATGGCATCTTCTAACGCAACAATATGCGCCTGACCTGGTCTCGGAAGATCTTTCGTTAACTCGCGTCTTTCTTTAAACATCATTCTCCAGTTCTTCACCGTTGTCTTCCATTCACTTTTGTCGACGAGTGTCAACTGGTCGACATCCTTCAGCTGTTAGAAACCGAATCACCGCTCGCTGATCATCTCTGAACGAATTCCGTATCACGCCCGCCATGTTTTCAACGGTCTGCCGAGAAAACTGTGAGTTGGATTATGAAATTTTGTAAACTTGACGGTTGGTATGTGCTGTTTACACCAGAAGTGACTTCCTTATGTGCATCGTACGTATGTTCACTTGGTGCAGTTTAGTCCGGTTTCATTTGAGCGCTTTGTATATCTGTTTTATTCTCTCTGTCTTTCTCCCCTTCTCTGTCCTTATTTCTTTTTCTCTCTCGATTTCTTCTCTCATATCTCGTTTCTTTCTAGCCTCATTCTCTGTCGTCTAATTTGTTTTCGTCTGTCTCGTGTCTTTCGTTAACATCTCAATTTGTCTTTCTCTTTCTCTCTCGTCTCATTCTTACTCACCCGTCTCTCTATCATTCTCTTTCATTATTTTTTACCTTAGTCTATTTTTCTCACAACTCTCTTTCTCTCCTTTTGTATCTCAGATCATTCGTTCTCTATCTCTCTCTCTCTCTCTTTCTCTCTTTGATCTTCTTTTGCCTAGTTCTTTTGCCTCTAATCCCTCTTTCAAGTATACCTTTCTCTCTTCTTTTTCTCTCCTCTTTCTGCATAATCTTTTTTAAAGAACATATCTTTCCTTCGCTTCTTTCTTTTTTGTCTCTTTCTGTCTAATCACTCTTCATTAAGCGCATCTTTGAGTCTCTTGTCTTTCACTCTTTCGCGCCTCTTTCTGTCTAATCACTCTTCATTAAGCGCATCTTTGAGTCTCTTGTCTTTCACTCTTTCACGCCTCTTTCTGTCTAATCACTCTTCATTAAGCGCATCTTTGAGTCTCTTATCTTTCACTCTTTCACGCCTCTTTCTGTACAATCTATCATTATTAAGCGTCTTTTACACTCTTCCTTTTATCTCCCACCTCTCTCTTTCTCTCTCTCTCTCTCTCTCCCTCTCCTATCGTTCCATGCGATTCTTTTTCTTTCTCTCCCGACTTTATTATCTCTCTTCTACGTTTTACTTCACTTCCGTCACTTTCACTTCCATCTCAGTTTTTCTCTTTGTGTCTTTCTCTATCTCCATCTCTCCCCTCTCCTTCCTCCCACCACTCTCCCTCCCTTCCCTATCTCTCTTTCTCTCTCTCTCTCTCTTTCTCGCTCTCTCTCTCTCTCTAAATACTATTTAGAATTGAACATTTTTCCGCACCAGCATTCTTCCACAACGCCGGACGTGGAGTGACCTTTATTCCACATTCTTTGATGTGGAGGTGAAGGTTTTTATTTGTCTCTGCTTTTTTTGAGTTTAATGAGATGGCTTCCATTTTTTGTTGTTCTGACACTTTCTTCTTGCCTGTTCCCTCTATAAATTGTGGTTGACTTTATTTTGGTTTCAATATGTGTTATATTATGTGTCATATTCTCTCGTGTTCATATGCGCGTGTGTATGTGTGTATGTGTGTATGTGTGAGAGAGAGAGAGAGAGAAAGAGAGAGAGAGGGAGAGAGGAAGAAAATAGAGAATTAGAGAAAAAAATAGATCTAAATAAAGAGCGACATAATTCGCGAAAGAGGGATAAAAATAAAGAGATGAAGAAACAAAGAGATTGAGGGAATATCATTGAAAAGGGGGTGGGGTAGGGGGGAGGAAAAGGGAGAGACAGGAAGTGAGGACAGAAGAGAAAGAGAGATTCGAAAGAAATATTGAAAAATAGAGAGAGGTAGAGAATGACAGATATAAGAAAGAAAGAATGAAGAACGAGAGATAAGGAGAGAAACAGATAAGGTTAATGAGAAATAGAAAAAGAATCGAGTGAGGAGAAAGGAGAGGGGGAGAGAGAGGGGGGGGGGGAGAGAGAGGGAGGAGAGAGAGGAAGAGACGTAAGGCAGTTAATCAGAAAGTTTGAGAATGGCAGAGATGAAAAATTAAAAAAAAGAGGAATACAACACCTGAGAAGAAGATTGCGAAATAAAAGGAGAAAAATAGAGAAGGGGGAGAGAGAGAGAGGTAGAGAAAGAGAGAGAGTGAATAAAGATAGTGGGTGTTTAAAAGTATAGCTACAGTGTCAGAAAACAAATATAATTTGGTTCCGACGCCGTCGAAATATTTGGCTTGGCTGGAACAACAATTAATTCGATAAGACAAAGGTCATAACAAGACAGAGTAGATCATTGTCGCTATGTTCATCAAGATGAATGTGATTATTTTGATAATGGAGAAGTCTTCTTCTTCTTCTTCTTCTTCTTCTTCTTGTTTTTCTTGTTTTTCTTCTTCTTCTTCTTCGTTCATCCTCAGATAAAGGTTCCGCTTTCTCTTACAAAGGACACCGTTGTTTGTAAGGCTGTTTCATCTCCATACAGCTTTTGCCTCATATCTGTCTCACGAGGCCAGTATTGTTCTCTCTTTTCCTGCGTGAGCGTGCAGCTTTGCAGGATGTGTTCCACGGTCATGATATGCTCCCCACCTGTCATCTGTCCCAATCCTCATTTTGTAATAAACATGATCCTTAAGTCTGTAATGCCCAGTTCTCAGTCTGAAGATCATGACTTGGTGTTCTCTAGTTAAGCTAAAGTACCTGTCTTCTTTTCAGAAGTCGGGGTGTTGATCAGCCCATTTTACCCTGAAGTTGGCTTTAATTATGGTCTTGGCCTCATTATATGGGATGCTCAGGTCTGTTTGTGGGGATGCTCCTCCACTCTTTGCTAGTTTGTCTGCAGCTGCATTGCCTTCAATATTGCAGTGGGATGGGATCCACTGTATGACTGACCTTGAGTGTTCTGCTGAGAGCTGTGTTACGGAGAACATACATTCCTCGAGATCTGCATCTGTAATGGGGAAGTGTTGTTGGTTAACGTCACTTAATATACTGATTTAGAAGACTACATCGTCTGTATTCAACAAGTTTCTTGGAAGGTGGTTTAACCGATGTGGGAGTCCATCTTAATAGACTTACACACTAGAGCTCAGTAGACCCGCAGCCAGGTAGGCTCCATCAATAGCTGATCTTAACAAACCACCTGGGGGAAGGTAGAAATAACTTGGATAGATTTTAACTTGAATGTTGTTACGCCTACTATTTTCGATTTCTAACTGCCAAGGAATATTTAACTTGCTCGACGCTGTACACGGGAGTCCGATCTCACTATCCAGAGATCATGGGAATTTTTACTAGAAGATTCACGTGAACAAAATCCCGGTCTCCACAGTAATTTGAACCGGCGACCTCAGGACCGTGGAATTGATACGCTAGTCCAGTCAGGCACAATATACTGACCAGGACGTAGCATCAGGGCCAGACACAAAATACTGACCAGGTCGTCAGGTCAGGGTCAGGCACAACATACTGACCAGGACGTAGCATCAGGGCCAGGGTCAGGCACAACATACTGACCAGGAGGTAGCATCAGGGTCAGGCACAACCTACCGACCAAAACGTCGGGCCAGGGTCAGGCACAACATACTGACCAGGACGTCGGGCCAGGGTCAGGCATTACATACTGACCAGGACGTCGGGTCAAGGTCAGGCACAACATACTGACCATGACGTCGGGTCTAGGTCAGGCACAACATACTGACCATGACGTCGGGTCTAGGTCAGGCACAACATACTGACCATGACGTCGGGTCAAGGTCAGGCACAACATACTGACCATGACGTAGCATCAGGGCCAATACACTCACCAAGACCTTAATCCTTCTTCCATTTAGCGTTTCCGGGCAAAAGGCTATTTTCAAGGTAGCGAGATGTGGATCGATGTGATCCCCTTAGTACTGAACGCTACGCACATGAGGCCAAGCATAGCAAAACCGCCAGGAGGACCACACTTCACCTTCACCAGCATACTCGGTATGTGAGGAAAGCTACTATAACCCACCACAACTTTTTTTTCAGTGCGCAAAAAAAGGTAAACTTACTCATTATGGGCATTCAACAACAACAACAACAACTCCTGCGAACCAGTAAAAATAGTAAACATTTATCTTGGACCAGTACAAATAGTAAACATTTATCTTGCACCAGTAAAAATAGTAAACATTTATCTTGGACCAGTAAAAATAGTAAACATTTATCTTGGACCAGTAAAAATAGTAAACATTTATCTTGCACCAGTAAAAATAGTAAACATTTATCTTGCACCAGTAAAAATAGTAAACATTTGTCTTGCACCAGTAAAAATAGTAAACATTTATCACAGACCAGTAAAAATAGTAAACATTTATCACGGACCAGTAAAAATAGTAAACATTTATCACAGACCAGTAAAACTAGTAAACATCTTTCACGGACCAGTAAAAATAGTAAACATTTATCACGGACCAGTAAAAATTAAAAACATTTTTCACGGACAAGTAAAAATAGTAAACATTTGTCATCGACCAGTAATAATAGGAAATATTTTGAATAAAGTTAACAGTTTTTGCTGTTGGACCATTTCTTGTCTCCGTCTTGTATGGACTGACATTTTACAACCCAATAACACCAATGAAAAAGAAATAAACCAGAACAAAATATCTTGTCTTCCAAAATGCCACGGTATTAGCAGTAATATTAACCTCTGAAACGTGTCTATCAATTTTCGAATGATTTAATTTACTTATCGCCATATTGTTAGGCCCCCTAACTTACTTTGGTAATCCCAACACACTCCAATTAAAGATGAGCTCTTGCGTTCGAAAAGAAGGGTACTTGTGTAGCTGACGTCATTTGAGTTTAAACATTAGCCAATCAGAGTTTAGATAGCCTCAAACCGACACTGCAGTCTATGACTTAAGTCGCAATAACTTTTTCGCCGATTACCGAAAATTAAAGTAAATCAGGTGATAATTTCACGTAACTGGGTAACATAATCTCAGGAAATAGCAAAGGAGATTTGATATCCAACACAGATGTAATAACGGAAGCCAAATTATTGGGTAAATGTCCCCGATATTACAATGTAAACACGTTATAATGGATACAAAACGAACGCTTTGCAACACGATATCCCTGCCCACAATGTGCTATCAGTACCAGCATTGGACACTGATAAGCAAAGATAAAAGAAACACCATAACAACAGAGATGAAATGACTACGCGGGATGATTAGGGTAACACAAATGGATAGAATCAGAAACGGAGATATTGGGAGGCAAGTAGGTACACTACCAGTGCTAGACCTCATCAAGAGACAAGTAGGTGCAACACCAGTGCTAGACCTCATCAAGAGACAAGTAGGTGCAACACCAGTGCTAGACCTCATCAAGAGACAAGTAGGTACACCACCAGTGCTAGACCTCATCAAGAGACAAGTAGGTACACCGCCAGTGCTAGACCTTATCAAGAGACAAGTAGGTACACCACCAGTGCTAGACCTCATCAAGAGACAAGTAGGTACACCACCAGTGCTAGACCTCATCAAGACACAAGTAGGTACAACACCAGTGCTAGACCTCATCAAGAGACAAGTAGGTACACCACCAGTGCTAGACCTCATCAAGAGACAAGTAGGTGCAACACCAGTGCTAGACCTCATCAAGAGACAAGTAGGTACACCACCAGTGCTAGACCTCATCAAGAGACAAGTAGGTGCAACACCAGTGCTAGACCTCATCAAGAGACAAGTAGGTACACCACCAGTGCTAGACCTCATCAAGAGACAAGTAGGTACACCACCAGTGCTAGACCTTATCAAGAGACAAGTAGGTACAACACCAGTGCTAGACCTCATCAAGAGACAAGTAGGTACAACACCAGTGCTAGACCTCATCAAGACACAAGTAGGTACAACACCAGTGCTAGACCTCATCAAGACACAAGTAGGTACAACACCAGTGCTAGACCTCATCAAGACACAAGTAGGTACAACACCAGTGCTAGACCTCATCAAGACACAAGTAGATACAACACCAGTGCTAGACGTCATCAAGAGACAAGAAGGTACAACACCAGTGCTAGACCTCATCAAGAGACAAGAAGGTACAACACCAGTGCTAGACCTCATCAAGACACAAGTAGGTACAACACCAGTGCTAGACCTCATCAAGACACAAGTAGGTACAACACCAGTGCTAGACCTCATCAAGACACAAGTAGGTACAACACCAGTGCTAGACCTCATCAAGACACAAGTAGATACAACACCAGTGCTAGACGTCATCAAGAGACAAGAAGGTACAACACCAGTGCTAGACCTCATCAAGAGACAAGAAGGTACAACACCAGTGTTAGACCTCATCAAGAGACAACCCCAGATCGTATATCAGGTTATCGCTAAAGGTGATCGTGATAAAGGTGTTAGCTATAATATTAATGTCGACACGGATGAGGAAGAAGAAAACTCTTTGTTATTGAATTATAAAGTGTAGTAAGAGAGAAGGAAAGAGAGAAAGGCAAAAAATGAGATGAAAAGTAATGACATTTATTATAGAGAGCTTTATAGCCTATAGCCGTTACTTTCCGCCAAGCCTTGTGTTAGCTCCCTTTGACGAGAGGCATGGGCGTAACGCTTAGATTACAGACGGTGGGTTGTCGAGATTGATTTCACTGACGGTGTGGTGTTGGGCTGGGGAAAGGAAGAGGGCACGTAAATGGTTCAAGTGTTTGTAAATCACGCAAGCGGTGCTCAGGGAGGGAAGAATAGTAGCTTGTTACTATACATGGAAGTTGTTGAAAGTAACAAAAGATAGTTGTGCATTTGGCTAGGAAAACCTTCAAGAGAAATAAATTGCTAAATAAACCACCACATTGATAGTTATTATAAGGAATGTGATACGGGCTTTATCTAAGAGACAACAGCTGTCCTGACTCTATGCTTTGTAGGGAATGGATAGGAGATACCTCAGTTCAGGTTAGGTATGATAAAAAGAAATATTAAACATAAGAGCAATGAAGTGATAGTCAAACTATATAAAGTATTAGGCCTAGATTGGAGTACTGTGTACAGGTGTGACTCCTTATCGTAGAGGAGATATAAACAGGTTGGAAAGAATACAAAAAAGAGCGACAAAACTGATAGTGGGATTCCAGAATTACAGTTATGAGAAAAGACTCAGAAAAACCGGCCTACAGTGTCTAGAAAAGAGAAGAATTCGAGGTGACTTAATACAGGTTTATAAGATGATCAGAGGAATCGATAAATTAGACTTTTACAAGTTTTTTTCACAATACACCCACCTACAAGAACAAGAGGGGATAGCTACATATTAATTAAAGAAAGGTCCAAATTAGATATTAGGAAATATTTATTTAGTCAGAAATTAGTGAATGTTTGGAATGCAAAGCAATAGGAAGTAGTTTAAGCAGGAACAATAAATGCAATTAAGAATATATTGGGTGAGCATAGCTTTTAGAGCAAGTAAATGTAAATGAAACTGGTTGTATACCGACTTTGCAGAGTCTTCTAATCCAGTATAAAGAAATTAAGTTAAGATGAAATCTCCACATCGAACTTGAACTTCTTCTCTCCTGCTGTGAGGGTACATCCTGCCAGGTTTTTCTCTGTCCATCTCGTCATGTTATCTTCCTACTTAAAGCATTGTTTACCTCAGGCATGTTCACCCTCCTTCACTTTCCAGTATTGCAGCACGAGATTATGTCTTTTGATGTGAGCAAAGTATGTTAACAGTCTGATTGATTTCTACCTTCAATGTTTGTTGTACCCGTAACATCTCCAAGACTTCCTAACTTATCTTCTATATCATTATCATCGTCATCGCCATTATCATAATTATTGGTGCTTCATTCTCTGTAGTCTATTTTAGTGGCACCCTGTGAGTTTTGTCCAGCTCTGTCTCAGTATCTGTAGACCATGCGAGTGGCGCCCTTTGAGTTTTGTCCAGCTCTGTCTCAGTATCTGTAGACCATGCGAGTGGCGCCCTGTGAGTTTTGTCCAGCTCCGTCTCCTGTAGACCATGCGAGTGGCGCCCTGTGAGTTTTGTCCAGCTCTGTCTCCTGTAGACCATGCGAGTGGCGCCCTGTGAGTTTTGTCCAGCTCTGTCTCCTGTAGACCATGCGAGTGGCGCCCTGTGAGTTTTGTCCAGCTCTGTCTCCTGTAGACCATGCGAGTGCAGCTCTGTGAGTTTTGTCCAGCTCCGTATCAGTGTATGTAGACAATGCGAGTGGCGCCCTGCGAGTTTTGTCCAGTTCTCTCTCTCTCTCTCTCTCTCTCTCTCTCTCTCTCTCTCTCTCTCTCTCTCTCATTTTCTGAAGACCATTCGAGTGTCGCCCTGTGAGTTTTGTCCATCTCCGTCTCAGTGTCTGTAGACCATTCGAGTGGCGCCCTGTGAGTTTTGTCCAGCTCCGTCTCCTGTAGACCATGCGAGTGTCGCCCTGTGAGTTTTGTCCAGCTCCGTCTCAGTGTCTGTAGACCATGCGAGTGGCGCCCTGTGAGTTTTGTCCAGCTCTGTCTCCTGTAGACCATGCGAGTGGCGCCCTGTGAGTTTTGTCCAGCTCCGTCTCCTGTATTTCGACACTGTCTGCTATGGCTGTAAAGGCCGATCCGCGGTAATAGTCCCTGCCACAGATCGTACAACCATGTTGAGGAGGACGGCTTGCGGGGGTGTCCCTCTACCTCTTCAGTCTTTCTCTTTTCTCTGCATCCAGAAGGCCTCTTCGAGAGTCAGCAGTCAATATACTCCTTTCAGCTGACTGTTTCAAAACCTGACTATCTTTAGCAGTCGTTTCCAAATTCCTGACATCATGTCACTCTTCAATACGTCACTGAATCGGCGATTTGACCGTCCAAATTGCTGTGTTGGCCGTCCAAATCGCTGTGTTGGCCGTTTAAGTCGCAGTGTTGGCCGTCCAAATCGTAGTGTTGGCCGACCAATTTCAGTGTTGGCCGTCCAAATCGCAGTGTTGGCCGTCCAATTCGCAGTGTTGGCCGTCCAATTCGCAGTGTTGGCTGTCCAATTCACTGTGTTGGCCGTCCAATTCGCAGTTTTGGCCGTCCAATTAGCAATGTTGGCAGTCTAATTCTCAGTCTTGGCCGTCCAATTCGCAGTGTTGGCCGTCCAAATCGCAATGTTAGCCGTCCAATTCTAATAACTATAGCTGTCTGTGGAAGATATATTCTATACAATAATACTTATGATACTAATAGTTGATCATCGCAAGAGAAGATGACGGCAGCGTCTGTCACATGCATTCAGATGCGATCGCATATGCCTGTAGAATCGCACACGAGGGCAACACACTCTACCACAAGCGACTTCCAGGTTTCATTGATATGTCTGATGCTGTGACTTGCACTTTTTTTTTTTTTTTTGCGTTCGCCTTATTTCTCTAATCCCCAAGGCGATGTGCGTTGCACTGTGGATTTTATTTTTGCGCCTATCGGCCCAATGCATCCGACTTCAGCATGCATTTTATGTTAGGTCTGCTTCCTCCTGCATTTTCTAAGGGTTTGCTTCCCCGGGGTAACGGCCGGTGCTGTGATGGGGATCGAACCCAGCACCTTCGGATTGTGAGCCGTGCCACGTATCCACTAGGCCACGCCGTCCCATTGACTTGCACTTAAATAAATGTACTTGATCTTGTCAGTCTCACTCATTAGTACTAAGGTACCTCGGCCCAGTGGCAAGACGTAGTCAAGACGACTGGATCTATTGCATAATGCAGATTTTAACTCAGGGCTTATTTCTGCAGTTTGTCAAGTGAATAGGTAACCCATATTCTGAAAGGCATCAATTATCTTCACATTCTTTGTTCATTCGACGTTTCTTCTTATTATTATTTGGCTTCGTCTTCTTTTTCATCATCTCCTTATCGTCTTCCTTTTCTTATCATTCTTCTTCTTCTTCTCTTCTTCGCTTTCTTTTCTTTTATTCTTCATCATTTTATTTTTTCTACTTCATCTTATTTTGTTCTGTTTGCTTCTTCATGTATTTCTTCTTCACTTTCTCTTTTTCTCCTATTTCGTCGTCTTCTTCTTCGCTAGGCATGAAAAGGACGTTTGAAGTTTACAGCGAGGCACATTCGATTTCAGCAAGGTATTTTGGGGACAGAGTTTGGTTAGGGTCAAATAGAGAGACCTGCACAGACAATCTGATCAACCAGAGGACATGATCAGATAAAGATACGCTCTCCGACAACTTTACAACCAGTCATAGGACTGATTAACCGGAGTTGATGACAAAATGTAGAAACCTGCACATTCTAGTCTCGTTTACAGCGAGGACTTTATCAATCTACCGCTTTTAACCACAGCCACATGTAACTCTAGCCACAGCCCCATGCAACTCTCTGACCACAGGTCCATGCAACTCTGACCACAGCCACATGAAACTCTCTGACTCTCTAACCACAGACACATGCAACTCTCTAACAACAGCCACATGCAACTCTCTGACCACATCCACATGCAACTCTCTGACCACAGGTCCATGCAACTCTCTGACCACATCCACATGCAACTCTCTAACTCTCTAACCACATCCACATGCGACTCTCTAACCACATCCACATGCGACTCTCTAACCACATCCACATGCAACTCTCTAACAACAGCCACATGCAACTCTCTAACCACATCCACATGCAACTCTCTAACCACATCCACATGCAACTCACTATCCACATCCACATGCAACTCTCTAACAACAGCCACATGCAACTCTCTAACCACATCCACATGCACCTCTCTAACCACATCCACATGCAACTCACTATCCACATCCACATGCAACTCTCTATCCACAGCCACATGCAACTCTTTACATCTTGCCTCTTGTTAACCCCACGACTAAAAATAACATCGTTTATGAAACCTGCACGAATTCACTGTATTTCATTCACACCTTCTTCATCAGCACACTCAGGATGTAATGAAAGCTACAACGAACCGCCACTAGATGTAATTGTCAGGATACACAACAGAGTAATCGTACTCAATGTGGACATTGAACAACAACAACTTATTCACTTCGAATTATCTTTTGACTTCTGGACAAAAATATTTGTGTAATATAAAACTCCTGCTAGGAAGTATCAGTACTTTTATAAATTCACGAACAGTTTTTGTTGAGAAACTTTGAAATGAAATAAAAGAACGTTTAAAGTTCAAGCCGAAATACCGGCTCTGTAACATAGTAAGACAATTTGAAAGCCGATCGATCGGCTCTGCGGAGTGAATCCGTTAACTGGTTTCTTTACTATTTTTGTTGGTGTTGTAAACATGATGATGGCGTCTTATACAACTTTCGTTTGTTGCTCATTACAACATACAAGGAAATGCAGTTGGTCGATTCTTCCCTCGCCAGTTATGGATACCGCATCCCCACGAGGAACATCCTACATCAGTCCAGGTACCCCACTCCCTTTCAAGATTGGCTAGAATGAATCTCCAACAGACTCTCTTGCTATACCACTGTAACCTGCCAGATTTGTCTGTGTCTATGTTTTGATGTTCTCCCTCCACGTACTGCCCTGGTTACTTGTGGAACATCCTACAAAGATTGTCTAACAAGCAAACACATGGAGTTATTCTTGGGGCCGAAGCCCTGATCGTGTTTGGTGTGTCTGTTTGTTGGTGTTTTCGGAGCTTTGTATAACTGTGTTCTACAATGTGGGTTGGTTGGTTGGTTGATTGGTTGGTTGGTAAGTTATTTAGATAGTTAGTTAGTTGGATAGTTGGTTGGTTTGTTAGTATATTAGTTAACAAGTTAGTTCGACAATTATTTAGCTAGTTATCCAGTTAGTTAGCTACCCAGTAAGTTAGTCATTTAGTTAGCTAGTTAGTTAGCTAGCCAGTTAGTTAGTTTTTTCAAATAATTAGTTAGCCAATTAATTAGTTAGTTAGACAGTTCGTTAGCAAGTTCGTTGTTTAGTTTGCCAGTTAGTTAATTAGTTAGTTACTTAGGCAATTAGTTAGCTAGTTAGTTATAATATTAATAATAGCTGTCCATCGTTGTCGATGAGGACCGCCGACATCATCCTTGTCACAGATTTGCCTGTTGGGTGTGGGTGCACATGTGGCTGAACAGGCCAATGCGAGCACGAAAACATCAGCTACATATCGGGCACACGCGGTTTGTAGAAGGGGATGGTGTTCCCGCTGCTCGGGATTTCCGCGTCTCGCGTCTGTTCTGGGCTTTCACAACACGGTCATCTTCGCCGGCAGCTACACCCGATTTGACTGCGCTTCTCCAGTCAGATCTGTTTTTCGCAAGACATTCCCAGGTGTCGATGTCTATATGACAACTTTTTAGTGAGTCCTTCAGACCATCTTTAAAACGTTTCTTTGGGCGCCCTCTCTCGCGCCGTCCCTCTCTCAGCTCGCCGTAGAGAAGCTTCTTTGGGAGCCGCTCGTCTGACATACGGACGAGGTGTCCGGCCCATCCTAGTCGTGCTTTTTCTAGCAGTGCATGGATGCTGGGCATGTTAGCCCTCGAGAGAACCTCGATGTCAGTGACACGATCTTGCCATCGGATGTGGAATATTCGCCTCAGGCAACCTGTGTGGAAGTGGTTTAACCTCCTTGCATGTCCAGAGTATACAGTCCAGCTTTCGCAAGCGTATAGTAGGGTTGGAATGATGGTTGCACGGTAGACTTTGAGTTTGGTCTTGACGCTGATGCCACAACGTGCCCAGACCATCGAGCGCATTCTACCAAAGGCTGTGCTGACCTTTGCTATTCTGCTTGCCACCTCATCGTCTAGGCTGACAGATCTCGACAGCATGCTGCCCAGATATGTGAATTTGTCTACGGCATTCAACGTCTGCCCGCTGACTGTAGTCTCTGGTTTTGTGTACGGCATGCCTGGTGCTGGTTGGTACATGACCTCTGTTTTTTTGGCATTTATGGTCAGGCCAAAATTTTCGCATGCGGCAGAGAACTGGTCCATTCCAATCTGCATGTTCAGTTCTGAGTTGCTCATTAGAGCGCAGTCGTCAGCAAATACAAGTTCCCTGATTATGTCACCAGCTACTTTGGTTTTGGCCTTCATTCTTCTGGAATTGAGTAACTTGCCATCTGTGCGGTACTTTATGGGTATTCCAAGCTCCAATGATCTGAAGGCGTTTGTCATCGTGGCCGCGAACATCATGCTGAACAAGGTCGGGGCCAGTACACATCCTTAATTTACTCCGTTTGATACTAGAAACGTTTTAGAGATTGCACCGCTGTCCAGTACACGAGCACACGTGCCTTCGTGTAGCTGTTTCACCATTGTTATGAACTTGTTGGGGCAGCCAAACTTAGACATTATCATCCACAGCCCTCCTCTGTTTACTGTATCAAATGCCTTCAAGATTTTGCTCTCGACACTTCTCTTGTACTTGGCGAGCGGCAAAAATCATGTCCACTGTTCCTCTTCCGGCTCTGAATCCACATTGGCTTTCTGGGAGGTGGTGGCTTTGTTCAAGGTGTTTGTTGAGCCTGTTTAGCAGTAAGCGAGCTAGAATCTTGCCTGCTCCGGAGAGTAGCGATATTCCACGATGATTGTCGCATTCCTGACGATTGCCTTTTCTTTTGTATAGGTGAACGATTGAGGTGTCCTTTAGCTCCTGCGGAATTTTACCTTCAGCCCACATGTGACAGAAGAGTTCAGTGATCCTTCTGGTGAAGGATGGGCCAGCTGTCTTATATACCTCTGCTGGTATTGCATCAGCTCCTGGAGCTTTTCCTATAGATAGTGAACTGATTGCCCTGTCGACTTCCTCCTTAGTAATTACTTCACCCAACGCCAGGTTCAGTTCCACTTGCGGCATTCGCCGGATGGCCTCTTCATTTATGGACGATGGGTGGTTTAGTATTTTGCAGAAGTGGTCTACCCATCTGTCTAGAATCTGAACTTTATCTGTTAGCAGTACCCCATCCGCACTGCGAACTGGAGTATTACTAGAGGGCTGCGGGCCGTAGAGAGCTTTCAGTGTCTCGTAAAACCGTTTGGTGTCATGACGCTCGGCGAACATCTCAATTTCGTCAGTTCTTTTGCTGAGCCAGGAGTCTTGCATCTCTCTAAGCTTGGTCTGGACAGCTTTGCGAGCAGTATTGAAGGCAGCTTTTGCTGCCGGAGATGGTGTGTCCCTCTGGTATTCCCTGTGCGCTTCATATTTTGCATCGAGAAGGCCCTGTATTTCTAGATCGTTCTCATCAAACCAGTCCTTATGCTTGCGCGTGAGTGGGCCAATGTGTTTAACAGCTGTATCGTAGAGTGTGTTTCTCAATGATGCCCAGTTCTTTTCGATGTCGTTCTTTTCAAAACGAAGCTCAGACTACCCTCAAGCTCTTCCTGGAAGCCTCCTCTCGTGGGTTCCTATTTCAGCTGAGAGACATTTAGCCTCCTCGGTGGTTTCTTTCCCTGGGGGCGCATTTTGGGCTGGATCTTGAAGTTTAGCTTGGCAATGACAAGTCGATGGTCGGTCCAACATTCTGCACCACACATGCTCTTCGTTACCATAGCATCCGCTCGATCCCTACGTCTGATGATAATATAGTAAATGAGATGCCAGTGGCGGGACCTTGGGTGCATCCATGTGGTTCTATTTCGGACAGGAAGTCGGAAAGCTGTGTTTGTAATGAGTAGTTCATTTGCGGCACATGTCCTCAGAAGGAGCAGTCCGTTACTATTGCATTTTCCGATACCATGTCTGCCAATGGCCCCCTCCCAGGCTGTATGGTCTGTGCCAACCCTAGCGGTAAAATCACCGAGGATGACCAGTTTGTCAGATTTGGGGACTGCAGCGATGAGCGCCTCTAGGTCCTCATAAAACTTATCTTTTGTTTCCTGAGGATTTCTCATTGTGGGTGCGTATGCACTGATGAGTGTTGCATGGCGCCCTCCTATTAGGGGGGGGGGGGCGCAGTGTAATCAGGCGGTCATTAATTCCTCTGGGCATGCTTGTGAGCTTGTTAACCATGTTGGTCTTGATAGCAAAGCAACTCCAGCTTCACGGCGTTCTTCTTTGCTGCGGCCGCTCCAGAAGAAAGTATAACCAGCGCCTTCTTCTGTGATCTGCCCTTCCTCTGCCAGTCGTGTCTCGCCCAGGGCAGCTATGCAGATGTTGTATCTAGCCAGTTCCCTGGCGATCAGTGCTGTCCGTCGTTCGGGTCTGTTTGCTTTGGTGTTGTCCAGTAGCGTGCGGACATTCCATGTTGCAAGCGTGATGGGTAGTTTTCGTGATCGTTTTCTGCCTGTTCCGCCGCTGCAGTTTGGGGGCCCTGCCAGTTGCGAGCTGCTAGTCAGGGTGTAATCTGTAGGGTGATGTCGTGAGTTGCGCAATGTGTTTATAGTGAGGGAGATGTGCGCAGGATCTTCCTCACTCTCTCGTCCGGACTTAACATGTTCTAGAGGCAAGACATTGTCAAGACTTCTAGTGAAGGGTTCGGATGCAGACAGTATGGTGTCAGCGTGTGCCTCATTTTCTCGGTAGCCCTTCCCTTCTCTTTTATCGCTGAGGTGGAGCTTTGAGGTGTCTGTTTCTGAGTGCATTTGTTTGTGTATTCTTCTTCCACCTCTCGTTCCTCTGGTCTTCCGCCTTGATTGTATACTTGTGAGTTCCGATACCTCCTCGGTTAAGTGTATTTTCAGCACACGCAACAGATGTAGATCTGAGTTTGAAGGGACGTAGTGTGCTGATCGAAGCGCGATGAGCTCCTTTCTGAAGTACCGTATGTTTGACGGGGTCAGGATGTTAGTTAATAGTTATATACTTATTTAGTTAGTCAGTTAGCTAGTTAGTTAGTAGTTAGTTAGTCAATTAATTGGTTAGTTAGCTAGTTATTTAGTTATTTAGTTAGACAGTTAGTTAGTTTTGTTAGTTCGTTAATTAGTTAGTTAGTCAGTAAGTAAGTCAGTCAATCAGTAAGTCAGTTAGTTAGTCAGTAAGTAAGTCAGTCAAATCAGTCAGTCAGTTAGTTAGTTAGTCAGTAAGTAAGACAGTCAATCAGTCAGTCAGTTAGTTAGTTAGTCACAAAGGTTGTTCGAGCATGTCTCTCCATTTGACTCAATCTTCTGCAATTATTAATTTGAGCACATGTGCATACTTGAATGTCCCTGCATGCCTGAGATGTAAAGGTAAGCCTTGGTCGATCCCTGCATGCCTGAGATGTAAAGGTAAGTTTTTGCCGATTCCTGCATGCCTGAGATGTAAAGGAAAGCGTTGGTCGATTCCTGCATGCCTAAGATGTAAAGGTAAGCCTTGGTCGATTCCTGCATGCCTGAGATGTAAAGGTACGTTTTGGTCGATTCCTGCATGCCTGAGATGTAAAGGTAAGTTTTGGCCGATTCCTGCATGCCTACGATGTAAAGGTAAGTTTTGGCCGATTCCTGCATGCCTGAGATGTAAAGGTAAGTCTTGGTCTATTCCTGCATGCCTGAGATGTACAGGTAAGCATTGGTCGATTCCTGCATGTCTGAGATGTAAAGGTAAGCCTTGGTCGATTCATGCATGCCTGAGATGTAAATATACGTTTTGGCCGATCCCTGCATGCCTGAGATGTAAAGGTAAGCATTGGTCGATTCCTTCATGCCTGAGATGTAAAGGTAAGCCTTGGTGGATTCCTGCATGTCTGAGATGTAAATGTAAGTTTTGGTCGATTCCTGCATGCCTGAGATGTAAAGGTAAGTTTTGGTCGATTCCTGCATGCCTACGATGTAAAAGTAAGTTTTGGCCGATTCCTGCATGCCTGAGATGTAAAGGTAAGTCTTTGTCGATTCCTGCATGCCTGAGATGTAAAGGTAAGCATTGGTCGATTCCTGCATGCTTGAGATGTAAAGCTAAGCCTTGGTCGATTCCTGCATGCCTGAGATATAAAGGTAAGTTTTGGTCGATTCCTGCATGCCTGAGATGTAAAGGTAAGTCTTGGTCGATCCCTGCATATCTGAGATGTAAAGGTAAGTCTTGGTCGCCCCTTTCTTCTTACCCTGAACCTTGTCTCAGTATCTTCTATAGAAGACTTTCAAGTCGCATATGTGTCCCAGTCTACTCAATATTTGTCTTTGTGCGCTCACAAAAGTGACTACATTGTCATTGGATCTTCTGTATGTCTAACTCACTCTATTCATCATTTTATAGAACTATATTTCGAACCATCTTTAATCCATCTTATCTAGACTCCATGTTGAACCCCTCACAATTGGTCATGCACGAGTGGCGCTTATTCCTGTCTTGTTCTATCCCATTAATCTTTTAAACTATCAATTTATGCTGTTCTCTGAAGCCCTGTTTTTGCCACTGCGGTCCTTGTCTTAATTTCCCTTTCATTGGGGACATCTTTAGTTATGGTTTGCTCTAAGTACTTGTGTACTTGTTTGATTACTTCTCCATTGGCTATTATATTTATTTGTCTATGTTGCTTGACTATTGCCAAAATATATATCTTCAATATTTTTATTTTTATGGCGAACTCTTTCGCTGTGTTGTTAATTTTATTAAGCATCATTTGCAACGTTGCTGCTGATCCTCTCACACTGGCTTGGTGATCGGCAAATTTGACGGCATTAACTTCCATACCATTGACTTTGGCTACAACTCCGAGAAACGTTTTCCATCATCATCTCAGAATATGCGTTATAGAGCCTCGGTAAAAGCAAGCAATCCTGTCCTACCCTTTTTCTTATTGAAACATGATCTCTTAATCCTCCCTTGATTGAAATAATCGCATCTTGATAGTCATACAGGTTCTGGATTAACTTAATGATAGGACTTCGATACGCACTTGGTGTAACATCAGGTCCTCGATAAAAGTCTTTCTCATAGACAGTTAAGCAGATAAATAGTGGTTGTCTTTGAATGATGATTCACCACAAACAGATACCAGTATGACGTACGAAGAGTCAAAACGGCTTATCAAAGCCAGATACATGACCAAATGGGAAACCGAACATACTGGTTACACCAAAAACGATGCCTATTGCCAGTTGAACCGAAGAGAGCAGGTCGTTGTCTTCAGACTTCGCACTGGCCACAACAGACTGAGGTACCACCTATTCAACAAATTGAAGATAGGGTGTACCGACGAATGCCCGTGCGGTACTGGTAAAATGACCACTGAACATCTGCTGCAGAACTGCCCGACATACGAGGATCAGAGAGAGCAGATGTGGCCATTACCAGTGGAACTGCAAGACAAGCTCTATGGCAGTGGCGAGAGCCTCAGGCTTTTTTCGAAAAAATAATGGTTACTGTCTGACTGTGTACGCAGAAGAAGAAGAAGAAGAATGATGATTCTTTCTGTGGTAAGCTACAATGATCCGATGTCATTATGTGACGTAACAATGGAGTAGTATTTCTGTTATATTGACGTTCATTGTCATTCTACGAAAACGTATCCAGTGCCAGACTGGCAACTGCAAAAACAAGAACAATGCAGATTAACCCCATCTCAAAGAAGGGCGTCTATATACGCCTCTGACGTAAAGTAGCCTTAATTTGAAGACGGAGTTGTTTCCCTTCCAGCCATATCCCAAAATGACTTAATTTAGCTTGTCCAAAATACGAAATATTGGTTAGTTTACGCAGCGTATTTTGTCCATTTTACGATGTGTATGTGTGTTTATTACTGGGAATTATCAGTAACCTTCATTATGTCTTTATGTGTGTGTGTGGTAGAGTGTATGGGAGTAAGAAAATGTTAGAAACCTCGAGGTTTTGATTCCACTGTGATTGTTTTGGGGATTTTCGCTTCTGTATATTTTCCAATGTATATTTTCGAATGACAGAAAGCTTTGTCCTTGAAATTATTGTCGCTAATAGCCTACTTTGTAAGTGAGGCGCGTACTAAATATTGTCACTGACATTGTCATGTTAGTTAATTCATTCATTCTTCATCTTTATTTTCTTCTTTTGCCGCCTCACTTTCTACCGGGTTGTAGCCCAGTGTCGTCTCACTTTCTACCGGGTTGTAGCCCAGTGTCGTCTCACTTTCTACCGGGTTGTAGCCCAGTGTCGTCTCACTTTCTACCGGGTTGTAGCCCAGTGTCGTCTCACTTTCTACTGGGTTGTAGCCCAGTGTCGTCTCACTTTCTACCGGGTTGTAGCCCAGTGTCGTCTCACTTTCTACCGGGTTGTAGCCCAGTGTCGTCTCACTTTCTACTGGGTTGTAGCCCAGTGTCGTCTCACTTTCTACCGGGTTGTAGCCCAGTGTCGTCTCACTTTCTACCGGGTTGTAGCCCAGTGTCGTCTCACTTTCTACTGGGTTGTAGCCCAGTGTCGTCTCACTTTCTACCGGGTTGTAGCCCAGTGTCGTCTCACTTTCTACCGGGTTGTAGCCCAGTGTCGTCTCACTTTCTACTGGGTTGTAGCCCAGTGTCGTCTCACTTTCTACCGGGTTGTAGCCCAGTGTCGTCTCACTTTCTACCGGGTTGTAGCCCAGTGTCGTCTCACTTTCTACTGGGTTGTAGCCCAGTGTCGTCTCACTTTCTACCGGGTTGTAGCCCAGTGTCGTCTCACTTTCTACCGGGTTGTAGCCCAGTGTCGTGGTATGTGGTTGTCTTTCACCTCTCTCGTGGCCCAAGTAACAATTGTCCCCATATTACGGCAGGTCTCGTTTACGCTGTCTATCCACCTTCTCCTCGGTCTACCTCTTGCCCTTCTTCCTATTGTTCTCCTGTAGAAGATTGCATGAACAATCTGGTCTGGTTGCATTCTCACAATGTGGCCAAACCAATTCATTCTCTGTTGCTCGATGTTCTGTAGGCAGGGAATTGTTCCAACCTTCTCCCGAATACTCATATTGGATGATTCTGTCTTTTCTGATGTTGTTAGTGACCTTTTGTAGGCACCACATTTCGCAGGTGGCTAACTTCTGTTTCTGGACCTTATCCAATGCCCGTGTTAATTCATTGTAGAAGTGTTGGTTTTGCGAAGGCGTTGGGAATTAATTCGTAACATTAAAGCATTACATCTCCTAACCACACATAGATTCTCATCTCCTAACCACACATAGATTCTCATCTCCTAACCATACAGGTATTCTCATCTCCTAACCACACATAGATTCCCATCTCCTAACCACACATAGATTCTCATCTCCTAACCACACATAGATTCTCATCTCCTAACCACACATAGATTCTCATCTCCTAACCACACATAGATTCTCATCCCCTAACCACACATAGATTCTCATCTCCTAACCACACATAGATTCTCATCTCCTAACCATACATAGATTCTCATCTCCTAACCACACATAGATTCTCATCTCCTAACCACACAGGTATTCTCATCTCCTAACCACACATGGATTCTCATCTCCTAACCACACAGGTATTCTCATCTCCTAACCACACAGGTATTCTCATCTCCTAACCACACATGGATTCTCATCTCCTAACCACACATAGATTCTCATCTCCTAACCACACATGGATTCTCATCTCCTAACCACACATAGATTCTCATCTCCTAACCACACATAGATTCTCATCTCCTAACCACACATAGATTCTCATCTCCTAACCACACATAGATTCTCATCTCCTAACCATACATAGATTCTCATCTCCTAACCACACATAGATTCTCATCTCCTAACCATACATAGATTCTCATCTCCTAACCACAAATAGATTCTCATCTCCTAACCATACATAGATTCTCATCTCCTAACCACACATAGATTCTCATCTCCTAACCACACATAGATTCTCATCTCCTAACCACAAATAGATTCTCATCTCCTAACCATACATAGATTCTCATCTCCTAACCACACATAGATTCTCATCTCCTAACCACACATAGATTCTCATCTCCTAACCATACATAGATTCTCATCTCCTAACCATACATAGATTCTCATCTCCTAACCACACATGGACTCTCATTGCATTCTAAATCTCAAATTCCAACTTTAATCTTTATTCTGGTCTCTCCATTCCGTCCTTATAGATCGTTTCATGAGTGTCTTTGCCTCTTCGTGGACCTGTGAATGGCAAGTTTACATACCAAAACTTTCGACTTTTGCTAGCTCAAATTCCTTCTCGTTTCCACCGTGGACCGGAATCCACTGAAAGACTAAATCTGCTTTTTGTTTTATTTCATGTGAGTCGATCTTCCTTGGGGATTGATATGGCTCGGAATACGCTCCTGGAGTCTGTTAGATCTTCTTTAAGGATTGAGATGGCTCTTGGAGTCTGTTAGATCTTCCTTTGGGATTGAGATGGCTCCTTTAGTCTGTTATATCTTCCTTGGGGATTGAGAAGGCTCCTTTAGTCTGTTAGATCTTGCTTGGGAATTGAGATGGCTCCTGGAGTCTGTTAGATCTTCCTTGGGGATTCAAATGGCTCCTGGAGTCTGTTAGATCTTCTATAGTGTTTCAGATGGCTCCTGGAGTCTGTTATATCTTTCTTGGGGTTTCAGATGGCTCCTGGAGTCTGTTAGATCTTTCTTGGGGTTTCAGATGGCTCCTGGAGTCTGTTAGATCTTTCTTGGGGTTTCAGATGGCTCCTAAAGTCTGTTAGATCTTTCTTGGGGTTTCAGATGGCTCCTGGACTCTGTTAAATATTCCTTGGGGATTGAAATGGCTCCTGGACTCTGTTATATCTTGCTTGGGGTTTCAGATGGCTCCTGGAGTCTGTTAGATCTTTCTTGGGGTTTCAGATGGCTCCTGGACTCTGTTAGATCTTTCTTGGGGTTTCAGATGGCTCGTGGTCTCTGTTAGATCTTCATTGGGGTTTCAGATGGCTCCTGGAGTCTGTTAGATCTTCCTTGGTGTTTCAGATGGCTCCTGGACTCTGTTAGATCTTCCTTGGGGTTTCAGATGGCTCCTGGAGTCTGTTAGAATAACTGTTTTCCTTGTTGCTGTGTTTGGCTGATAAGCAAATCGTTGCTGCACTTCCGATATAGGTAAATGTCTCTCCTGCTGGAATGAATTAGTTTTCCTTTGCCACCTCTTGGGCCATCAATCATGGTCAATTGCGGTCATCGCGTCGGGACCTGGTTATCTAGGCAGTTCGCTGGACTACTGGACTCCATAGGTCTGAGGTCAAGCTGGGGGGGGGGGGTGTGGGAGGGAGGGGGACAGGTTATTTTAGAGTTTATTTGTTCTAAGGGTCGGAAATCGAGATGGAGGCCAACATGGGGTGAGGCAAATGCGGCTTCTTGACTGTAACCAATCACACCAGAAAAAGCTAGAGCAAACACGGCTTTTGGTAGACTTCATACTTTCATACTCCTTTCTTAGCTCACAGTAGCCGATCTGTGTACACACATGCCCCGGAGATGCTAGGGTACTGTCTTTTGAGCCAACGTACAACGGGGATCGTGTCTTCTGTTGCCGACTGCTCACTTTCTTCGGTATCACTGGAACCTCTAAGATTATTCTGGACCGGACCTGGCTCCACTTTACTGGTTCTGGATCGGACCTGGCTCCACTTCACTGGTTCTGGACCGGACCTGGCTCTACATCACTGGTTCTGGACCGGACCTGGCTCCACTTCACTGGTTCTGGACCAGACCTGGCTCACATCACTGGTTCTGGAATGAGTGCACCTTTAGATTTCAAAAGTAGACTTCCAAATCTTCTCTAAAGATAATAAATTAGGCAAGGGACGGCGTTGGCTAGTGGTTAAGTGACACAGCTCACAACCAGAAGGTGCTGGGTTCGATCCCCATCACATCACCGGTCGTTACCCCGAGGATGCAAACCCTTAGAAAATGCAGGAGGAAGCAGGTCCTTAAATACAATGCACGCTGAAGTCGGATGTTCTGGGCCGACAGGCGCAAAATAAAAGCCACAGTGCAACGCACACCGCCTTGTGTATTAGAGAAATAAGGCGAACGCAAAAAAAAACAAAAAAACAATTAGAAGACCAAACATCAGAAGTGGTCAAGAATGTTTCCTTCTTTAAATAAAACAGAAGAAAGAAGTTGGAAAAGGAAATCAAAAAGAGAATAGGGATTGTCAAATCTGTGTTCACCTAGGTTAGTTGCGTATTGACATCCGAGCAAGTCGCTCTTAGTTCTTAGTCGACCTGTACTTATACAGCGGCAGATGTCACTGTGCAGGTCCCATCTCTGATGGGAACTGAATGTAGTCAGGAAAAGGATGTTCTATCTAGCTGGATAGGCTCGAGCAGCTTATTAATCCGCTGCGTTAGGACAGATGAGGCGGAGGGTGGTTAACTGATGTGCAATTCCATGTAAATAGACTCAAACACTAGAGCAAAGTAGACCCGCATCCAGTCAGGCGCCATATACGCTGCACTATACAAACCACCAAACCGGTATCATGCCCTGTCTCACAGTTAGCCGCCTTATACTACATGCTCTCTGTGTCAAAATTTTACAAACTGTACTTTCATTCAGTTTCGCTGTCCTAGATTTCTCTGCAATTGTCATTTTCCTATCCTGGTCAATGATTTTCTTCACTCTTGTAGTATTTTCATCGCTGCACTCTGAGGATGGTCTTCGGGTTCTTGGAAGATCAGCAACATGGGAACGACCACCTTAAACTGCCTACACCAGTTTTTTACAGAAGCATACGAAGGAAAGAATTACTCAAACACTGGTTCAATCTCCATGTGTATTTCTGTAGGTGTTTTTACCTGCAATATCAAGAATTTTATCACATTTCTGGCCTCTGATTTCCCCATTGTTCTGACAATCGTTAAAGTAGCAGATCCGGTCAATAAGGTGTGAGGCGCCACGCACCATACCGGGTAAACCCGTAAAGGAGGGAAAATCATACTTCTCAAGTCCAGTACAAATTGAATGAGTTACATATGTGCTAAATTTTAACTTTCGCCTCCTACTCCTTCATAGTCAGGGTAAAGACTTATGACAAGCCTTCTTAGTCAGGGTAACGACTTATGACAAGCCTTCATAGTCAGGGCAACGACTTATGATAAGCCTCTTGTATATTTCGGTCACATAACACGAGATTGTTGGAAGTAATTCTGGAAGAAAATATAGAGGTAATATGCCAGAGGTACACATTGTTGGAAGTAATACTGGAAGAAAATATAGAGGTAATATGCCAGAGGTAGACATTGTTGGAAGTAATACTGGAAGAAAATATAGAGGTAATATGCCAGAGGTAGACATTGTTGGAAGTAATACTGGAAGAAAATTTAGAGGTAATATGCCAGAGGTAGACATTGTTGGAAGTAATACTGGAAGAAAATTTAGAAGTAATATGCCAGAGGTAGACATTGTTGGAAGTAATACTGGAAGAAAATTTAGAGGTAATATGCAAGAGGTAGACATTGTTGGAAGTAATACTGGAAGAAAATTTAGAGGTAATATGCCAGAGGTAGACATTGTTGGAAGTAATACTGGAAGAAAATTTAGAGGTAATATGCCAGAGGTAGACATTGTTGGAAGTAATACTGGAAGAACATTTAGAGGTAATATGCCAGAGGTAGACATTGTTGGAAGTAATACTGGAAGAAAATATAGAGGTAATATACCAGAGGTAGACATTGTTGGAAGTAATACTGGAAGAAAATTTAGAGGTAATATGCCAGAGGTAGACATTGTTGGAAGTAATACTGGAAGAAAATTTAGAGGTAATATGCCAGAGGTAGACATTGTTGGAAGTAATACTGGAAGAACATTTAGAGGTAATATGCCAGAGGTAGACATTGTTGGAAGTAATACTGGAAGAAAATATAGAGGTAATATGCCAGAGGTAGACATTGTTGGAAGTAATACTGGAAGAAAATATAGAGGTAATATGCCAGAGGTAGACATTGTTGGAAGTAATACTGGTAGAAAATTTAGAGGTAATATGCCAGAGGTAGACATTGTTGGAAGTAATACTGGAAGAAAATATAGAGGTAATATGCCAGAGGTAGACATTGTTGGAAGTAATACTGGAAGAAAATATAGAGGCAATATGCCAGAGGTAGACATTGTTGGAAGTAATACTGGTAGAAAATTTAGAGGTAATATGCCAGAGGTAGACATTGTTGCATGTGAGCGGATAAGATGAACAGATGGACTGGGATACAGTCTGACAGAATGCATCATCATCAAGAGACAGTGCAAGCAAGACATCCATTACAACTGACATTCAATCCAGAGATGGAACTTGAAGTGAACTGAATCAATGAAGGTAGAACGCTCCCGAATACTTGACAATGTAAATGTCGCTGTGTTTAGAACAGCCAGCTGTGTTTCAAAATGAATTCTGAAATTCTCATCTCTCCACGCATGTTGTAATTCGGCGTGGGGAGATGCAATCTGCAATGCCATTGACATTTTGAATCTATGTTCTTGTTTTTAACTTTAAAACCGTCAATCAATTTTTTGGGTCTTTCACTTGAAGGAATTCTTCGCGCATGTCCAAACCGTTTAAATGTATGTCTTCCCATGTATTCCATGCAAGGTGTTGTTCCCATTGACTGTTTAATATTTTTATTGCCAATTCTGAGGCTGTTCCTGCCATTCTCAACACGTTTGCTATGTACATCAAGTTTAACATTCTGTGATTTATCGTTCAGTTATCTTAGGTTAAATGTATGACACTGACAACAGGGTTAACGTAGAGTAACGTCAGAACCACGTGAAACATATTGATCCCAGCAGCAAATATGGCGCTTTACAGGTCGCGAGTCAAATGTCGCTGTCGTGTTTTAGTCGATTTTGGATAACGCCAGGTCACGGATTTTATTGGAATTCACACTAGTTCGCGGCTTACATGTGTGTCTAAGGGAACATGTTGCGGTTTTCCTTTTGGGTTAGTTCGTTCATTTTGTGGTGTTTTTCTCTGCGATTATCCTGGCACAGTCATCGGCTATTTGAAATAGTGATTCTGTTATCCTGTGTCCGATTGTTACGGTCCAATTTGCTAACAATGCCAGTTTTGGTCTAAATAGGAAATATACACATGAGTCAATAATGGACAAACGCATCGCCTGGGAGAGATTGAGCCCTGCCTGGTTAGGAAGGTGCCAAAGACACATCGCTCACTCGCTGAGTGATGTCCCTGTGCCTCCCGCGGTTCCGGAAAGATTTTACCGTAGAATTCTACGGAAAGATTCTACACGACATCTCAACTTAACTTGACTTAACTTAGCTTAGCTTGACTTAGCTTAACTTAACTTAACTTAACTTAACTTAACTTAACTTAACGTAACGTAACGTAACGTAACGTAACGTGGCGTGGCGTGGCGTGGCGTGGCGTGGCGTGGCGTGGCGTGGCGTGGCGTGGCGTGGCGTGGCGTGGCGTGGCGTGGCGTGGCGTGGCGTGGCGTGGCGTGGCTTGGCTTGGCTTGGCTTGGCTTGGCTTGGCTTGGCTTGGCTTGGCTTGGCTTGGCTTGGCTTGGCTTGGCTTGGCTTGGCTTGGCTTGGCTTGGCTTGGCTTGGCTTGGCTTGGCTTGGCTTGGCTTGGCTTGGCTTGGCGTGGCTTGGCTTGGCTTGGCTTCTTTATAGTGGTTTAGAAGTCTTTGCAGAGTATGTATACAACAAGTTTCATTTACATTTCCTTGCTCTAAAAGATATGCGCATCCAATTTATTTCTGAATGAAGGACTTTGCTTCCACCATTTCCTTTGCCAATGCATTTCGAGAATTCACCCCTCTTTGACTAGAGAAAATATTTTCATATATCTAGTTTAGACCTTTCTTTAATTAGTTTGTAGCTATGCCCTCTTAGTCTTGAAGGTGGTTGTACTTTAAAGAAAAAAACTAGTTGTAGTCTAATTTATCCGTTTCTTTGACCATCTTATAAACCTGTTTTAAGTCACCTCAAATTCTTCTCTTTTCTAGACACCCTAGGCCGGTTTTCCGAGTCTTTCCTCATAACTGTAATTCAGGAATCCCACTATCAGCTTTGTCGCTGAAGCAGTATAAGAAACTGGTTGTATACAGACGCTGCAGAGTATTCTGAACAATTGTAATGATGGTCTGTCATGTTCTCCCTCTCGTGGCCTCGCTGGGGCTCATGGAAGCAGACTGTGTCACAGCAGTATGGTCAACGAGTTTGGAGTCGACATCGTAATCCCCTGAGTGGTAAGCTAATTATAGATCTTCACGATGCCCTAAACAGAAAATAGCCGCCGTCCAACTTGTCAAGTCCGTCTTGGAATGTAAGAAGAGCCTACAAAACCTACAACCAGAGAAATATAAATCATGACTTTACCGATTACTGTGGCTTCCACAACATCATAACTGATAACAGAGAGATGATATGATTATACGGTTGACAAATAAGCTCTTGGAATATCTTCTCGAAAATGATAGCATTAAGGGAGATAGTCCTCAGCTTACTTTCCCCGAGTGTAAGATTATATTTATATTATGTAATAGTTACAGAGAGTAGTAATAGACGAAAAATATTGCCGTGGGTGTAATTTTGTGTGAATTGTATCTTTGGTTCGATCATATCATTCCAATTTGGCTGGATTACCTCCCCTGACTCCTGTGGATTCTCAGGAATGACGGATTGGTAATAGTGTGTCTGTCACTATATGGCTGGCTTTGACTCTCACTCTATGACAACACTTTGTGAATATATGGCAAATTATTTGGTACTTACAGGTTCCTGTGCGATTTGTTATGATCATAGAGATTTAGTCCTGGTCTTCCTACATTTCCAACTTATTGGATGGCACACCCCCGCTGCCTTATGGGATATCTGCTTACATGAAAGGCTTCGGGAGTAAACCCTGAGGAAAAATCTGCATCCTCTGCTATAATCAATCATCTTGACTTATGTTTTGCCACTGGTCCAAAGTAAATCCGGACGAGAGAGTGAGGTTGTCGACCAATGGAGTTCCTTCCTCACTATAATCCAAATACAGCGCAAGTTACATCATCAAGATAAAACCGTCTGACGATGTCGCCATCTTCGCTTGTGATGGACAACCTACTAACTAGTAAGAGGCGAACCAACACAAGCACTCATTGAAACACCAGAAATAATACAACCAAATGTTGAGATCCAAGTGTACTTTTGGGCACTGGTCAACGAACTATTGATGCCTACCCCGGTGAATGGATGCCTTCGTATACTGGAGAATCAGCACTTAAGGGATATGTCAAAGTAGGTTTATGACGTTTTTAGTAATACCCAGAAAGATCCTCTGTCTGGTGCTTACGATGAGATCTGACTCATCTATGATGCTGAAATCACTGCACTTGAAGAATCATTATGCCACCTGAAGACAGTTGTTGATGCCTTTCCCTCAAATGTCCGAAAAAATATTACTTTTACTGACTCGACGTCCAAGCTTCAACCTTGAGAAGATTATGGACATTGTAGACCTGATTTTTTCCAAATATCACTAGGCGTTGATAACTTGACTTTTGGAGCATGCTCGCTTACCTGAGCTAAACTATTTCTCTTTGGTATGTATAGGTCGATCAGTTATGTAGGGTTTGTTCTGCTGCTTACTTGGGTGCTCCACAATCGCACACAGCGGTGTCTCCTGACCCATTCCGTTGAGGTGGGTGTTGAGTCTATGATGTCCCGTTCTGAGCCTGAAGATCTTTGTCTGCCCATCTCTGGCAAGTCTGTCTATTCTGTCATTTTCTGACTAGAATTTTTAGTGCTGGTCTCTCAATTCCGTCCTCATGGATAGTTTTATACGTTCTATTTTTTAAATGTTCATGCTTCTGTGGAGGGCCAATCTGCGTGCCACCACTTCCGGCTTTTGCGATTTCGTCTACTTTCTCGTTTCCAGGAATCCCACATGGGACCCGAATCAACTGAAGACCTAAACGTGTTGTTGAGAACATCATCCCGACGTTATATTTTATTTCGCGTCAGAGTCTATCTTGTTTGGGGCTTGAGATGGCGTGGTGTACACTCCTGGAGATCTATCTTGGTTGGGGCTTGAGATGGCGTGGCGTACACTCCTGGAGTCTATCTTGTTTGGGGCTTGAGATGGCGTGGTGTACACTCCTGGAGTTCATCTTGTTTGGGGCTTGAGATGGCGTGGCGTACACTCCTGGAGTCTATCTTGTTTGGGGCTTGAGATGGCGTTGTGTACACTCCTGGAGTTCATCTTGTTTGGGGCTTGAGATGGCGGGGTGTACACTCCTGGAGTCTATTTTGTTTGGGGCTTGAGATGGCGTGGTGTACACTCTTGAAGTCTATCTTGTTTGGGGCTTGAGATGGCGTGGCGTACACTCCTGGAGTCTGTCTTTTTGGGGGCTTGAGATGGCTTGGAGTACGCTCCTGGAGTCTGTCAGTAATGGCTGATGTAATTGTAGGTGTGTTTTGGCTGATAAGAATCTGAGTTGCTGTACGAGAAAGAAATCCAGAAGATAATATGTCAGTTGCGTACTGACATCTAAGCAAGTCCCTCTAAGTTCTTAGTTGACCTGTACTTCTACAGGGGCAGATGCCCATGTGCACGTCCCATCTCCGAGCTGGATGTAGCCGGCAGAAGGATTTCCTGCAAAGCAGACTAGGTTCGAGCAGCTTATTACTCGGCTCAGTTGTATCAATTTCCTTTCTTGAGATGCACGCAAATTTACCTTTGAATTACACCTACCCCCGAATCTGCACGTTAACACCAAGATCAAGGTGGGTAAGGTCAACCTGTGCTGCTATAGCATGGCAGACATGTTGGCAGCCAATTTACTTCAGAAAACCTCCAGTTCATGGATCTGACAGAAACATGTGGATTTCGCCGGATCCCCTAGAGGAGTCACTGTGCGGTGGTGTTGCGATCCTGAAAAGGATATTAGGCTATTAGAAAATTCAGATACTCTTTCTCAATGACTACTAATCTCACCTGGGTTAACTGCAGCGTATCCGGTGTGGTGCACTGCTCTCCTTAATTCGGGAAGAACGACATTACGACTTACATAGCACGTGCCGTAAGTGAAACTACAGGTAGGTTATATGTTAAGGTTATGGGTTAAAGTTATAGGTTAAGGTTATAGGTTAATGTTATAGGTTAAGGTTGTAGGATACGGTTTTAGGTTGAGGTTGTATGTTATGGTTATAGGTTAAGGTTATAGGTTAAGGTTATAGGTTAAGGTTATAGGTTTAGGTTAAGGTTATAGGTTAAGGCTATAGGTCGAAGTTATAGGTCGAGGTTATAGGTCGAGGTTGTAGGTCAAGATTGTAGGTCAAGGTTGTAGGTCAAGGTTGTAGGTCGGGGTTGTAGATCGGGGTTGCAGGTTAAGATGGTAGATTAAGGTTGCAGGTTAAGATGGTAGATTAAGGTTATAGGTCAGGGTTATATGTCAGGGTTATAGGCGCGGGCTCGACTGTATCACCCCGTGTCTCCCCATATGGCATCAGTCTCTCTCACAGGACAGTATCCCCGTCTGCCAAGAACATCGCACAAGGTACGAACTCCATAGCTCTAGGGATCTCCAGGAAGAATGGCCACCGACCGATGCAGCTCGAATTCGAACCCTGACCGTCTGAACACAAGGTTAACGGCTTAACCACTTCGCCAAAGAAACTTCCAACTATAGAGCGTTGTATTACTGGTCTGCATTGTGTGTATAGTCTGCATTGTGTGAATAGTCTGCATTGTGTGTATAGTCTGCATTGTGTGTATAGTCTGCATTGTGTGTATAGTCTGCATTGTGTGTATAGTCTGCATTGTGTGTATAGACTGCATTGTGTGTATAGTATGTATTATTCGTAACGTCTGTATTGTGTGTACAGTCTGTATAGTGTGTACAGTCTGTATTGTATGCATATTCTGTGTTGTGAGTATAATCTGTAGTGTGTGCAACCCTCACCATACGGTATCGATTGCCAACTTCCTGTAAGGGGTTAGCTGTTTTGGTGGTGGGCCTATGCTTCGAGAAAGCCAAAAGGAAGAAATAAGCTGCCGTTGAATTAAACTGCAGATACACAACGTCGATCTCATCACCAGATTGTGGAGGATAAATTGTAAATAAAAATGTGATCGGTGTCTGGAAAAAATCGATACACCGATTTGATAGCCATTAACACAGTCTCTGACTTTCTTTGAAGTATAGGACCCTGCGGCACCAGGTAAAGGTGAACGTCTCAAGAGACCAGAAATCGCCTTGCGTGTTAGATTTCTTTCCCCTTATAGTATTGAGCGCCGTGGGGAGCTTACGTCGTCTGTCTTGCGCTAAGTGGGTTGTACCTTTCGTTGTGAGTCCGTATCGTTGCACAATCACAGGTCAGGTCAGGTCAGGTCAGGCAAGGTCAGGTCAGGTCGGGTCAGGTCAGGTCATCCCGTAACCGGTGAGATCGTTGGGGCACACATGAAGACATCCTCACAACACCACGCCACCCTTCTCTGTCAGCGTCCGCTGCCTGTGCCACTTCTGGTCGGAGACTGGTCCATTCTTTTATGTTGTCCTCCCACCTCTTTTTGGGACGGCCTCTTCGTCGTCTGCCTTGCACCTTTCCGTGGAGGATCGTATTTACAAGACCATTTGATCTCGATATATGACCGTTCCAAGCGAGTTTCCTTCTTTTGACAGTTGCCAAGAGGTCTTCAAAAGGCGCTTTTGTTGTTGTAATTCTATCTCGTATTTCCTCCTTTCTAACTCGATCTTTGTACGTGACGTTTAAAAGTCTTCAAAAACATCACATCTCCAAGGCCTGTTTCCTTAGCTGAAGGTCAGCTGTAACTGTCCATGTCTCACATGCATAGAGGAATATTGACAGGACCAGTGTACGCATTAATCTGATTTTCGTGCACAGTGCTAACCGTGTATCTTGCCAGATTTTGTTAAGCCGTGCCAGCGCCGCTATTGTCTCTGCTATTTTGGCCAACACCTCACATTTTGATTCTTCATCACTGACAATCCACCCTCGGCGTTGTTAGTCAAGAGCTTTTTCATCGAGCCTTCTGACCCATTCCTGAATTAATTGTCTGTGGTGTGTAATACACAATCACAATGCCATTTTTCCAACTTCTTAGTGGCCGCCTTCTTGACCTGTAGCCAGACCTACCAGTAAGCCATCAGTGGAGGTTGATGAGGGTGTATTCTCATGAGATGACCAAACCAACCTATTTTCTGTCTGCAAATGTATTCGAAACAAGACCTAGTGCCGACCATAGTTCGAATGTCGTGTTCCGCATTATGTCTCTCCTGGTAACATCGATGACCTTCCTCAAACACTTCATTTCACAAGTTGAAATTCTGCTCTCAGGCGCCCTGGACCGGGGCTATGGTTGGCACTGGTAGCACAGAGTCGGCATATATATACTGTTTATCAGATGTTGCCTTACGGGATGAAGAGTAAAAGACCATTTATGTAAGATTTGAATGTCTGACGCTTGTTGCGTTAGGAAAGAGCTTGTTCCTCCGCGGCCAGACACATGGAACACTTTGTACGGAACTAAACAACAACTTGCAGGATCAATAACAAACCAACCAACTAACCATCCAACCAACCATCGAACCAACCATCCAACCAACCATCGAACCAACCATCCAACCAATCAACCATCCAACCAACCATCCAACCATCCAACCATCCAACCATCCAACCATCAAACCAACCATCCAACCATCCAACCAACCATCCAACCAACTAACCATCCAACCAACCATTCAACCAACCATCCAGCCATTCAACCAACCAACCATCCAACCAACCAACCATCCAACCAACCAACCATCCAACCAACCATCCAACCAACCATCCAACCAACCAACAAACCAACCATCCAACCAACCAACCATCCAACCAACCAACCATCCAACCAACCAACCATCCAACCAACCATCCAACCAACCAACCAACCAACCAAACAACTAACCAACCATCCAACCAACCATCCAACCAACCAACCATCCAACCATCCATCCATCCAACCAACCAACCAACCATCAGTTTTCCTGAGATATCTTGACGTTTTTCTCTGCTCGCTATTTTAACTTCTGTACATGTAAGCTGTATTTCCATTTACAGCTGGTTAAATTGGGACCTCTTTGCTGAATTACGAAGACAACAATATCAGCCAACAAAAATTAAAATCAACTTTAATTTGACAAAACAATTACATAACCTAGACTTCTTCACCATTACTGAAATTAGGTGCAAAACGAATTAATTATACTTGATGATAGAAGACAGAAAAGAAGATGGACTGATAATATGCAGATAATAACTAATAATATGAGAATTTTCCAACAAAGTTAGTTGCTCGTCTCACCGGTCTTGTCTTGATCATGTTATCTGAGATGTATTTGGGTTATAGCGAACAAATATCACTTCGTTTTAATTTTAACATTTCAAATAGTGTCCACTCACACAACCGCCTCTCTCTTTCTCTCTCACTGTATTCATACCCTACTCATTTCCGTTATCCAATATATTTCTCCCTCCCCCTTTCTCTCTATCTTTCTATTATTATTTATCTTTCTGTCTCTCACGCTAAATCACACCATACTCTTTACATTTCTTCTTCTTCTTCTGCGTACGCAGTCAGACAGTAACCATTATTTTCTCGAAAAAAGCGGCGGTCATCCTGAGGCTGTCGACACTACCATAGAGCTTGTCTTGCAGTTCCACTGGCAATGGCCACATCTGCTCTCTCTGATCCTCGTATGTCGGGCAGTTCTGCAGCAGATGTTCAGCGGTCATTTTACCAGTACCGCACGGGCATTCGTCGGTACACCCTATCTTCAATTTGTTGAATAGGTGGTACCTCAGTCTATTGTGGCCTGTGCGGTCTGAAGACAACGACCTGCTCTCTTCGGTTCAACTGGTAATAGGCATCGTTTTTGGTGTAACCAGTATGTTCGGTTTCCCATTTGGTCATGTATCTGGCCTCTTTACATTTAATCCAAACTATTCCTCCCCCTCTCTCCCCTATCTCCCCCTCTCTCCCGTCCCCCACCTCACCCCAACTCTCTTGTTATTTCTCTTTCTCTCTCGCACATTAAATCACTCCATACCAATATATGCATCCCCTTCTCTTTCTCTCTCACTCTCTCTCTTAATTTCTTTTTCTCTTTCTCTCTCTCATACCATACTCTTTACCGTTAATCCAATATATCTCCCTTCTCTCCATCTCTCTCCCCCTCTCTCTCTATATTTATCTTTTTCGTTGTTTCTCTCACGCTAAATCACGCAACAGATATGACCATTCATCCAATCTGTTCCTCTCTCTCTCTGTATTTCTCTTTCTCCCTCTCACGCTGTAACACGATACTCTTTACAGTTCATCCAAACTATTCCTCCCCCTCTCTCCCCCTCTCTCTCTCTTCCTATCATACTCACATTCTTATTGCCCTTCTCACTGTCTGTCCATCTCTGTAAACTACCCCACCCCCTCTCCCATACACTCCACCCCCGTTCTTTCTCCCTCCAAACCTACCTCATCCTCCTATTATCTGTCTCTTTATCGCATCGTTCTTTCTCTTGATCTCTATCCTTCCTCTCTCTCTCTCTATCTCTTTCTCTTGATCTATATCCTTCCTCTCTCTATATCTCTTTCTCTTGATCTCTATCCTTCCTCTCTCTCTCTCTATCTCTTTCTCTTGATCTATATCCTTCCTCTCTCTCTCTCTATCTCTTTCTCTTGATCTATATCCTTCCTCTCTCTCTATCTCTTTCTCTTGATCTCTATCCTTCCTCTCTCTCTCTCTATCTCTTTCTCTTGATCTATATCCTTCCTCTCTCTCTCTCTATCTCTTTCTCTTGATCTATATCCTTCCTCTCTCTATATCTCTTTCTCTTGATCTCTATCCCTCTCTCTCTCTCTATCTCTTTCTCTTGATCTATATCCTTCCTCTCTCTCTCTCTATCTCTTTCTCTTGATCTATATCCTTCCTCTCTCTCTCTCTATCTCTTTCTCTTGATCTATATCCTTTCTCTCTCTATATCTCTTTCTCTTGATCTCTATCCTTCCTCTCTCTCTCTCTATCTCTTTCTCTTGATCTCTATCCTTCCTCTCTCTCTCTCTCTCTCTTTCTCTTGATCTCTATCCTTCCTCTCTCTCTCTCTATCTCTTTCTCTTGATCTCTATCCTTCCTCTCTCTCTCTCTATCTCTTTCTCTTGATCTATATCCTTCCTCTCTCTCTCTCTCTATCTCTTTCTCTTGATCTCTATCCTTCCTCTCTCTCTCTCTCTATCTCTTTCTCTTGATCTCTATCCTTCCTCTCTCTCTCTCTCTCTCTCTTTCTCTTGATCTCTATCCTTCCTCTCTCTCTCTCTCTATCTCTTTCTCTTGATCTATATCCTTCCTCTCTCTCTCTATCTCTTTCTCTTGATCTATATCCTTCCTCTCTCTCTCTCTATCTCTTTCTCTTGATCTCTATCCTTCCTCTCTCTCTCTCTCTCTTTCTCTTGATCTCTATCCTTCCTCTCTCTCTCTCTCTATCTCTTTCTCTTGATCTATATCCTTCCTCTCTCTATATCTCTTTCTCTTGATCTCTATCCTTCCTCTCTCTCTCTCTATCTCTTTCTCTTGATCTATATCCTTCCTCTCTCTAAATCTCTTTCTCTTGATCTCTATCCTTCCTCTCTCTCTCTCTATCTCTTTCTCTTGATCTATATCCTTCCTCTCTCTATATCTCTTTCTTTTTATCTCTATCCCTCCTTCTGCTATCATCCTCTCTCTATCTCTTTCTTTTGATATCTTTCCTCCCTCCCTCTCTCTCTCTTTCTCACGATCACTCTCCCCCTCTCTCCCCTTCCCTCTATCCCTCCTCTCTCTACCCTTTTCTCTTCATCTCTATCCCTCCTTTCTCTCCCATCCCCTCTATCCCGTCCTATTTCCATCTCTCTTCCTGTCTACCACCGTCCCCTCTGCCTATCACTCCCTGTATCCCACCTCTCTGACCTCATTAACCTGTCTACAAAATTTCTAATTAAAAAATGGAAATAACCGAGACCTTTCTATGCCGTATGGGAACATTAATGAAACCCAACCTCCCAGATTACATCAAAAATTAATTCCGCCAATCTGAGACCCGTCGGCAACAGATTCAGCAATTAAACCCAGTCTCTCTTGTTGTATCGCCTCCGCTCCATCTGCTATAGATTGCTGGCTGGGGCTCTGCCATCAGCTGTGGTCAAGGGCGGTCATCGCGTCGGGACCTGGTTGTCTAGGCAGTAGGCTAGACTACAGGACTCCCAGGTCTGAGGTCAAGATGGGGTCCACTTGGGGTTAGGGGTGGGAGGGGTTATTTTTGTTTAACCACTCTACGTTTCGGAAATCAAGATGGAGATCCACTCGGGGCGAGGGAAGTGAGGAGATCTTAACTTAACTTAACGTCTTTATACTGGTTTAGAAGACCCTACGGAGTCTGTATACAACCAGTTGCATTTACATCACCTTGCTCTAAAAGTTATGCACATCCAATTTATTCTTAAATGCATTAACTGTCCCTGCCTCCACTACCTCCCCTGGCAATGCATTCCAAGCATTCACCCCTCTCTGACTAAAAAAATATTTCCTAAATTCTAATCTGGACCTCTCCTAATTCAACTTGTAGCTATGCCCTCGTGTTATTGTGAGTGGCTGTATTTAAAAAAAAACAACTTGTTATAGTCTAATTTATCCATTCCTCTGATCATCTTATAAACCTGTATTAAGTCACCACGAATTCTTCTCTCTTCGAGACACTGTAGGCCGGTTTTTCTGAGTCTTTCCTCATAACTGTAAATCTGGAATCCCACTATCAGCTTTGTCGCTCTTTTTTTGTATCTTTGTATCTTTTTTGTATCTTGACTGTAAGCAATCACACCAGAATAAGCTAGGGCAAATGCGGCATTTGGTAGACTTCATACCAAGATGTGGGATAGGCGGGGGATCAGGACACAAACAAACATAAAGGTCTTCGCTGCAATTGTTCTACCTACCTTCGTATATGCATGTGTTAAACTTTGACCGTCTACAGTTGTCATGTCGGGTAATTAAGACACTTCCACATGCACTGCCTGCGGAAACTGCTGAGGATTAGATCGCAGGACATGGTGCCAAATATAGATATGTTAGCGCGATCCAGTATATACCCCATGATATGTGCAGCACAGCTGAGATGTGCTAGTCATGGCCTACGGACGTCTATCAACTTCTACCAAGAAAGCTGCTCTATTTCAGCTGCAAAAGGACAAGGGAGCAATGGATGATCAGAGGAAACAGTACAAGGACAGACCAAAGAGATCACTGATCCAGTTGGGGATTAGCCACGGTGACTGGGAAAGACTCGCCGCCACTCTTATATCTTATAGAGTGGCGCAGCACTATTGCTGAGGGTGTCCAGAGAAATAAGGCATCAAGAATAGATGAGGTCATCCAGAGAAATGAGGCATCAAGAATAGATGAGGTCAACTAGAGACATGAGGCATCAAGAATAGATGAGGTCATCAACTCTCCTTTAACCTTGTTGGAAGGCGGTATCTTATTTCCTTGTAGAAAGTGCAACAGACAATTCAAGGCTCATTTCGCCATCTTTGAACTCAAGCAAACAGTAAACGGTGACAAAGTGGTCCTTACTGATTACGATGGACGAACACCATATCATCTTATAAGGTTTGCCCTAGCCAATAATATGAAATAATAATACCACTGTAACCAACCCAAACACGTAGTTACTAGACGAATAAAGAGGGTTTTGCATGACACTTGCAGCCTCATAATAAGTAACTGCAACTATTGCGACGTTAACTGCATGAGGCAGGCTTCCCGTAAGGTGGCTAGTTTTAGTGGTAGCTTAATATTTCCTCGTCATCATGTAACATGCCCTTTGTAGAACGTCGGTCCCATCACAGTCTGTCTGAAAGAAACTCGTTCCCTTATCAAAACTCCAGCCTCCGCCACAATCATACTCAGGCATTCCTTGATATCTTGGTACCATCGTCTTCTTGGTCTACCCTTTTCTCCTTTGCCTGGCACCAAACCTTCCATCACGGTTCTGTCGAGACCGTTGTGTCTCTTGATGTGACCAAAGTATTTGCATTTTCTAGCCAAAATGGAATTGATAAACCAGTTCTCCTCTAAGCTCAACTCTTGCCGAATGTCTACATTTGTTTTTTTCGTTGTCCAGGGTATTCTGAGGATCTTTCTGTAACATTTTGACCAGAAGGATTCGATTCTTTGTCTGGAAGTTTTGGTAATCGTCTATGATTCGCAGCCATAAACTGCCACAGGAAAAACACAGGCTCTCAAGTCTTTTACTTTGATCATTTTCTTGGTGCTCAGCCATAATTATTTCAGGCTGTTCAGTCTCTGCACTGCCATGGCTAGTCTTCTTCTGATTTCTTTCGAGCAGTCGCTATTTTTTAAAATCTGGAGCCCAGATATTCAAAATGTGTGACCTGATCTATTTCCTCACCACCCACTGTAAATTTGTGCTGACATTGTGTTTTGTCGGTGGTCATTATCTTTTGTTTTATTTATGTTTATGAACAGGTTTTGATCTTTACTATGTCCATTAACGGCTGAAAGTAGCTGCTCTAGCCCTTCTGCACTTCTTGATAGAATCACTGTGTCATCTGCCTATTGTAACTCTGGAATCTCGTACCCGCCAATCGTAAATTGGTCGAAACTTTCAATGTTCTCGTCTTCTAGAACATTTCCTACAGAAAATATATTCCTAAACCATACACTTCATCAAGTGTGTTATCGCTTCGTCGCCCCACTTTTCATATTTCCCTTACGGTGTCAACTACATGACCTCTCTACTTCCTTTGTGAAGTCTCGTCGATCCTATCTTTCTCCCCTTCATCATTCACAGACAGGACGAAACCACTATCTTAAACATCATGATGAATTTCGTTTCAGATAATTCTAAAACGTTTTTATTTTTGTTTGTCAGAGGCCAAATTGATTGGGCAATCATATTCGTCACGCTCACATAATTCAATTCCAGGGAGATATCAATGTCTTTGTTGTAATTGTTTCTCGTATTTTGTCCATCCTATTACAGCTCTTCAGCGTTTTTGTATTCGCCGGCTCTCATATTATCTTTCTTCAACAGCTCTTGCATGTCGTTTCACCTCATTTCGCTCCATCTTTTGATAATTTCCCTTCCTAATGTGTTTCCCCCCTGCTCTGTTAGCTCAGTTAATGTGTTCTCATCGGATTCGATTAATAGCCAGCCGGCTGCGTGTGCATCGTTATTTATAAAGAGCATAACAGTTATGTGTGTCTAGGAATACCCTATTAATCTATGCTATTATTAGGTTTTCGTCATGTAGGAGACACGAGTTGCTAATTTGTAGGACGATTTCCACAACTTACATGTCGTCACCAAATGGTGTGTTGAAATATCCGTCTAGCGGCAGACATGAACTTGCATTTATAACGAGGGGGATTCAAATTAAAACCTTGAAAGTGGGATCAATTTTAAAAAAAAACCATGCCTTTGTATCGTAACTTGTTAATATGGTTGCTAAGAATGTCAAAAGTGTCCTGTTTTTTTGCTATAACGGTGTAGACGAAAAACATGATGTTGTAATTTCAGTTAAAATATTATCGCTCCACTTTTGACAAGCACCAAAAGAAAAAAAGTAGCGTTCTGTTATCCGTTATTTGAGCGGCGAAAGGGCGAAACCTTTCGACTTTCATAAACGAATGAAGATTGAGTAAGTGATGCATGCCTTTTAGTCACAGTCAATGGGCGATTATTCCTTTACGAGGCGGTCAATGGCTGCTATAGATTCTGGGGTCACATCTCGGTGTCTCTGACCAGGTCGTGAACAATCTGTTACAGACCTCACACCGTTTTAGAACTTCCTACTCCACTGATACACTTGCTGCTGCGATAAAAACCTGTTTTCAATGAGGACTACTTGTTAGTGAGGTTGGGGTTTCCATCTGTGTGTCTCACATGACCCTGACTAGCAGTCTGATCAGTATGTTTCACCTGACCCTGACTAACATAGTCTGATCAGTATGTTTCACCTGACCCTGACTAACATAGTCTGATAAGTATGTTTCACCTGACCCTGACTATCAAAATCTGATCAGTATGTTTCACCTAACCCTGACTAACACAGACTGATCAGTATGTTTCACCTGACCCTGACTAACATAGTCTGATCAGTATGTTTCACCTGACCCTGACTAACATAGTCTGATAAGTATGTTTCACCTGACCCTGACTATCAAAATCTTATCAGTATGTTTCACCTGACCCTGACTAACATAGTCTGATCAGTATGTTTCACCTGACCCTGTTTTATTAACTACAACTACTAATACTTCTTCTTCGTTCGTTCTCTCACTCCCGCTACCAAGTCGTGAAACGGTCTTTGCACGTAGCAGGATGTAGTCCAGAGAACGGACTGCGTTGTGTCGTGGTTTACAGCTTGATTGCGATATTTACACATTTTGGTTCAACCCTTCCGACTTCAGCAACCATTTTTTAGTACCAGATTGCTTTCTCTCTTCGATCCCTTCTCCTTAGCCAACCTGCTCTGTTGCAGCCTGTTATCCAGGATCATCTCGTGGAGGTGTAGAAGGATCTTGGCAGCTGTGGCTCGCTGGCCCTGACGCTAGCAGTCAGCTATCGGTTGCTGGCCCTGACGCTAGCAGTCAGCTATGGGTTGCTGGCCCTGACACTAGCAGTCAGCTATGGGTTGCTGGCCCTGACGCTAGCAGTCAGCTATGGGTTGCTGGCCCTGACACTAGCAGTCAGCTATGGGTTGCTGGCCCTGACACTAGCAGCCAGCTATGGTTTGCTGACCCTGACGCTAGCAGACAGCTATGGTTCGCTGGCCCTGACGCTAGCATTCAGCTATGGGTTGCTGGCCCTGACGCTAGCAGTCAGCTATGGGTTGCTGGCCCTGACACTAGCAGCCAGCTATGGTTTGCTGACCCTGACGCTAGCAGCCAGCTATGGTTTGCTGACCCTGACGCTAGCAGACAGCTATGGTTCGCTGGCCCTGACGCTAGCATTCAGCTATGAGTTGGTGACCGCTACAGCTCATGCGCTGCTCAGTGCCTTAACCCCTATCTACCTTTCACTTCCACCGTTGTCGAAATACTCAAATTTGTTTTTGATCCTTCTTAAAATAAAGCCAAAAATAAACCAAACGTCTACATCAATAACAGCTAATCGACGAAACAATACCAAAGACAATACCAAATACCAAATACCAAATAACAACAAGCATTATCGAAAGCCGTGATTTGGCTTCTGCGAAAGACACCAGCTAACTATATTTCTGTCCGTCTACGTCTAGGTTTTCTATTGATTCGTGCGCATTTCACGTTTGGTTTTGAGTCACAGATATCTCTTTATGCTCAAAGGCAGCTGGCTTGTTTGTTATTTTTTGCGGTTTCTTTTGGGAATTACATATTGATGTCTGCATTATTTTAAGATGGGTAGGTATTAGCAGTTTTTTTTTAGTGTACTCTAAATAATCGATGGAGTCTATTGTTGAAAGTTTTTGCGAGAGGTTAACAGCTCATGGCTGGCCAATCTTCTTCTTCGTCTTCTTCTTCGTCTTCTTCTGCTTTTTCGTCCATCTACTTGTTCTGCTTGTTCTTCTTTTTGGTTCTTTTTCGTCTTCTTCTTCTACACCTTCTTCTTATTTATTCGCCTTCTTCTTCATCTTCTTCTTCTTCTTCTTCTTATTATTATTATTATTCTTCTTGTTCTTCTTGTTCTGATTCTTCTTGTTATTTTTCTTGTTCTTGTTCTTCTTTCTCTTCTTCTTCCTGTTCTTCGTGTTTTTCTCATTCTGCTCACTCTTCTTGTTTATCGTGTTCTTCTTCTTTTTCTTATCTTCTTCTTCTTCTTCTTTTTGTTCTTTGTGTTCATCTCGTTCTGCTTGCTCTTCTTCTGTTTCTTGTTGTTCTTCAACTTTTTTCTTTATCTTCTTCCTCTTCTTCTTCTTTCCGCTTATCCTGTTTTATCTGTCATCGTGAGTTTATGAAGAGATGTTTAGAAGGATCTCGACTGTGCACCTCACACAGTGGCATTCACCACCTCAGATATTTCTGTAAGCCACGTTTATCGTGGTCGACCCTTGGCTTTGTATCCTTTGTATCTTCTTCTTCTTCTTCTTCATCGTACGCTGTTTACAGCGATATTTACGTTGCACTGTTTTATTTTGTTAAGCCTGTGGCTCAGTGCATCCGATTTCAACAAGCGTTTCTGTAGGGCTGTCCCCAGCCTAACTGCAAGGCAGCAGTTGTTTTTGGTCAGAGTTGTCTCTCTTAGGGAAGTTGTCTTGCAGAACTATCGAGTCTTCCCCACTCGTGTCTATAGGGTTTGGCAATGATATGATGGACTATGTACTAGTTTGTACTATCCCGGAAGAGAGGCAGTCCAATGTGACTGTGTCTCAGGATCGTCACGTCCTGCCAGAAACGTAGCATATGCATGTGAGTGAGGTATCTATTTGCTCCTTGTATTTTCTCGGCTCATCTGCAGTGATGGTACGCCTAGCATTCCCCACCACCTGGGAGGTTGTCACAATAGGGCAGAGGGTGCAATGTCCGCTAGACTGCATCTCTTCTGCGTCCCTTGGGATGGCTGATAGCAGACAGAGGTAAAGAGCGAGGCAGGAGTGCATTTAGCCAGGTGCATTTAGCCCGTTGTATCTAAATATCATTGCTTGTTGGAGGGTGTGGTGGTGGTGTTCTTCTGACGTGGTCAAACCGTTGTAGTTGCTGCCTGTTGATGTAGTCTTATGTTGGTGTTGTTCCGGCTATTGAGTGTCTTTAGATGTATTTAAGTTGGAATTTGAGAGGGTAATTAAAGAGCAAAAGAGAGAGAGAGAGAGAGAGAGAGAGAGGGAGAGCGAGAGAAAGTTGGAGTATTAAGGATAGCGAAAGAGAGAGATAAGAAGAGTGAGAGAGTGAGAGAGCGAGAGAGTGAGAGAGATAAGAAGAGTGAGAGAGTGAGAGAGAAAAGGATTATGTTAGAGAAATATTAAGAAGGAGAGTGAGAGAGAAATGAGAGAATGTTAGAGCGATGTTGGAAAGTGAGAGATAGAATTAGTGTAACAGACATTCAGTAATATACATATATTCTGGAAGATTTTGAGAGAAAGTGAGAGAGAGATTGATAGAAAGTGATATATACGTTATACAGAAAAAGAGAATATTTAAAGGATATTGAGAAAGTGAGAGATCCAAGGCGTCATGTTCCCATGTTCCCAATTTGTGTATACCTTATCTGATCACTTACATTTGTGTATACCTTATCTGATCTCTTAAATTGATGTAGCCATTATCTGATCACTTAAAATTGTGTAGCCCTTCCTTGATCACTTAATTATATCTAGCCCTTCTTTGATCACTTAAATGCGTGTATCCCTTATCTGATCCCTGAACGTTGCGTAACTCCTATCTCGAATCACTTAATATTTGTAGCCTCTTTGTTTAATCATTTAACTTTATGCAGCCCTGTGTTAGTTTTATGTAGCTTTTTATTTAATTGTTTTAATGAAACCACTAACTTTATGTTCCTTTATCTATTAATTTGACAACTTCAGATTGCCTTTTATCGAACCATTTATCTTCCCGTTGCCCTTTGTCTAACCATTTATCTCCCCGTTGCCCTTTATCTAACTATTTATCTTCCCGTTGTCCCTTATCTAACCATTTATCTTCCCGTTGCCCGTTATATAACCATGTATATCCCCGTTGCCCTTTATCATACTATTTATCTCCCCGTTGCCCTTTATCGAACCATATATCTTCCCGTTCCCCTTTATCTAACCATTTATCTTCCCGTTGCCCTTTATCTAACCATTTATCTTCATGTTGCCCTTTATCGAACCAATTATCTTGTCATTGCCCTTTATCTAACCATTTTTCTTCCCGTTGTCCCTTATCTAACCATTTATCTTCCCGTTGCCCGTTATATAACCATGTATATCCCCGTTGCCCTTTATCATACTATTCCCATGTTCCCATGTTCCCAAATCGTTGTCCGCATCATTCATACGAGGCGTGTTCAGATGAAACCGGACATAACTGCACCAAGTGAACATACGTACGATGCACATGATGACGTCACTTCTGATTTAAACAGTACATACCAGCCGTCAAGTTTGCAACATTTCATTTTCCTCCGACTTATAGTTTCATTAGCAGACCGTTGAAAATAATGCGGGTGTAATACGGAATCCGTCCAGAGTTGATCAGCGAGCGGTGATTCGGTTTTTAACAGCGGAAGGATGTCGACCAGTTGACATTCATCGCAGAATGCAGGCAGTGTATGGTGAAAAAAGTGTGTCGAAGACAACAGTGAAGAACTGGACAACGATGTTTAAAGAAGAACGTGAGTTATCCGAGACCAGGTCAGGCGCATCTTGTTGCGTAGAAGATGCCATCGCCAAAATTTGATGCAGCAATTCGGGTGGACGGTCACCACAGCTGACGTTCGTCACACTTTTGCCATTTCATATCCCTCTTGTACCGTGATACACCAGTTCCGGATTCTGTCAGCGTCTTCCTTGTCGTGTATGGTAGATGATATCCGGAGGTAGGTTCCTCCCGAAGTTCCATCTCTGGGGCCTGTTTCAATTGGCACCATCTCTCCATACTGCGACTTTCAGGGTTTGTCTGTATCAGCTTTGTTGATTTTAGGAACCTATGTCTGACTTTGAGTCTTGTGCTCTGTACATGGTGTCCAAACAATAGGTCCCTTGAGCCATGCTCATGTCTTTTCTGTGGAGGAGATGAATCGAGCTGACAGACGAGTAACGATTCACAATGTAGAATCTATAATAGGGTATCTGCATAGTGTTTCCTACATAATGCATATTTACTTACTTGGAATCCTGGTATTTAAACAGACATGTTGTTAATGCATGTTGCCAGGTAGCCGAAGGCGATTCACAGTAGGTATTTTTAATTTCCTCCGGCTTATTATGAATGGGGAAAGGGGGGGGGGGGGGGGGTGAGGGAGGGAGGTTAGAAAAATGTGAATATATTTTTAACTACATTTTTTTATGTTTTCAGGGTAGCGGCCTTAACGACCTATTTGTTATTTCTAACGACCATCTGATTTTTAGCGTGCTCGACACTGGACACGGGAGCCCGATCTCACTGCCCAGAAATCAGAGGAATTTTGACCAGAAGAAGCACGTGAAAAATAAATTCTGGTCTGCATCGTGATTCAATCCCACGACCCAGAAAAGCAAGTGGTCATTTTCGCAGACGCCCTCGCAGTGTTAGTGGCGATTAAGAACCAGCACAAAAACGAACTTGGTGCTCTGTGGGACTCGCTCCAACGCCTGTCCCAGTGCTTAAAAAAAAAAGCACAGTCCAGTGGATACCAACCCACTGTAGCATTCCAGGCAACGAGGAGGCAGACAGACTCGCCAGAGAGGGAGGGATGCTGCAGCAGAGTGATGCAGAAATCACATACAATGAGACAAAAGCATTCATCAGGGCAACGTTCAGTGCAAAATGGAAAAAAGACCACCCGGGCCACATAGAAAACGATGCCTACCATCAACTCTCCAGGCGAGATCAGGTGATAATTCTCCGGCTACGCACAGGTCACAACAGACTTAGATGCCATCTGTATAACAAGTTCAAGATTGGTCCTACAGACCTTTGTGCCTGTGGCACAGCCCCCATGAAGGCAGAACATATTTAGCAGTCCTGTCCACTGTATACCGACAAAAGAAGTAGCATTTGGCAACAGCCAGTGTCCTTCGATGAAAAGCTGTACGGAAGCGTAAAGAGCCTTGCGTCGACTGCTGCCTTTGTTAGAGTAATTGAATTTAAGGTCTGAAGATGAACGGGGAAGAAGAAGAAACCCACGACCCTCGAGACCCGAGGCGGACACCGTACCTCGAGACCACCCCATCATAATGCATCATTGCTTAACTTTCTAATAAGTGTTCTAATGTGTATGCAGACAACTGACTCACGCGAAGAAAACTAACCGACGGGGCCTGTCCTTGCACTGATATAGTGATGAAATAAGTTTGTCAATGATGGTGGAAATTATAATGAGAAATAAGAGACAATGTAAGTTCAATAATAACACGTTTTGAAGTTTATTTCTCGTTTGGCTTGGCTTCGTTCGTTCTCAATCTCCCGCTACTAAATCCTGAAAGGCTTAAGTAGCAGAATGTAGTCCAAAGAACGGAATGCGTTGTGTCGTAGCTTGACTTCGGTATTTGCACCTTTCGGTCCAACACATCCGATGTAGCAGATCCCACTGTTCGCCCTAGGGTTATTCTAACTTTGAACATTATCACACTCACCCGCATCATTCCTGACCACACACTGCAAATAATATAGCACACAGCAGATGACATATTTATTATATAATACTCATACCAGAGAAATGAGTAGTGAAATTACAAACATAATTCAATACATATCATCTTAACTAATTATTTATATATTATATATATATGTTACTATAAATATTAACTAAAGCGGAAATTTTAAGCATTAGCTATGGATGGAATTCCCAACTATCCAAAATCCAGGTCTATTGCCTACACACATCACACACACCTCGCCTTAACTGCGTCCTCAACACACCTTATCAAAAACTCTTCCTCACTCAAATCCCCTCAGACGGGCGATCTGGACATTCCTCGTTCATCATGTGTCCTGCTTACAAGATACGTTCAGATTATCTATTAATACAAAACTCACACACCTATTTGAGCGATCCTGTTCTATCACTAACATTCGTACAACAGTCTATCAATCGCCCCTCTATCGAATCGGTGTGCTAACGGACTCCTATCTACAGTCTCTCTCTCTCTCTCTCTCTCTCGCTCTCCTCCCCTCTCCATCCAGCCTCTTGAGTTAAACTTTGACTCTGTGTTATATACTCTCCAGCAGTATCAGAGCTGACCAATAGATTTCAGGGGGATGGCTCTATTTAGTCGTTATTGGAACGGATTACTCTGAACCCCTGTCACTCATCTATCGCAGCAAACTCCGCTGCCCTCCGTCTGTCACTCACCCCGCATTAGCCAAATAGGAACGCCAGTGGGCAGTTCCTACCAGTCCACATTCTTCGTCCGCAACTCCGTTTTCCTTTGTTGAGACAGTGAGTGACCTTGGCACGCATTCAGGTACCTTTGTTCTGAGTCGTCAACCACATCACCCCTGCCCTAAACTCTCTTGATCCGGCTGGAACTTTTACACCGACTTCAGCAAGCATTTTCTGAGTACCGGGTTAGCATTCCCTTCTCCTTAGCCAGTCTGCCCTGCTGCAGCCTGTTATCCAGGATCACCGCGTGGAGGTGTAGAAGGCTCTTGGCAGCTCTGGTTCGCTGGCCCTGACGCTAGTGGTCATGCGTTGCTCAGCGTCTTGATCAAATTTCTCGTTTAATTTGTTGAAATAGTTTTTTGTGACCTATCTGTTGACTATCCTTTATTATTTGTCGAATCTTTATGTCATTCATCTTCTCCTCTCTGCCATTTTCTCTTCACTTCACTCACACAACGTCTCTTCAGTTAATTCTTCTCACTACTCCTATATGCGGACGGCGTAGGCTAGTGGTTAAGTGACACGGCTCACAACCCGAAGGTGCTGGGTTGGATCCCCATCACAGCACTGGCCGTTACCCCGGGGAAGCAAACCCTCAGAAAATGCAGGAGGAAGCAGACCCTTACATACAATTTATGCTGAAGTCGGATGCACTGGGTCGACAGGCGCTAAATAAAAACTACAGTGCAACGCACACCGTCTTGGGGAATAGACAAATACGGCGAACGCAAAAAAACAAAACAAAAATAAACTACTCTAATATATATATATATATATATATTTATATATACATATATGTATATATGTGTGTGTTATTGTTGTGAATTGCATTCGCCAGGCTACGCCCGTGCAACGTCTCTTTATTGCACTATTTTCCGGCATATCTCACATACCATCTCTTTATTCCACCCCTCTTCAATTTCGAACGACTTCTCTTTAGCTTTTTCTTGTCTCTTGTCCCTTATTTACATTCTCTCCTGTCTATCAAACATTATCTCTCTTTATTCATTATCTCCTCTCATGTCTATCCAATAAAATATGTCTATGTTCATTGTTTTTTTTCTTTTCTTTTAATGCAACATCTCTCCGTGTTTATTCTCCTTTTTTCATTTCTATAAAATAACATTTTAGACTGTTCATTCTCCCCTCACGTTCTACCAAATAACATCTCTCTACGTGTATTCTCCCCTAACGTTCTACCAAACAACATCTCTCTACGTGTATTCTCCCCTAACGTTCTACCAAACAACATCTCCCTACGGTTATTCTCTCCTAACGATCTACCAAACAACATCTCAGTACGTGTATTCTTCCCTAACGTTCAACCAAACAACATCTCCCTACGTGTATTTTCCCCTAAGGTTCTACCAAACAAGATCTCTCTACGTGTATTCTCCCCTAAGGTTCTACCACACAAGATCTCTCTACGTGTATTCTCCCCTAAGGTTCTACCAAACAAGATCTCTCTACGTGTATTCTCCCCTAACGTACAACAAAACAAGATATGTCAATGTCCATTCTCCTCTCTCCTTACTCATAACTAATCTCTTAATGTCATATTATTCCCTCTATCTCACACACCATCTCCCTTGTCATTCACACCTTATCTCTCTCTCTCATACATCATTCCCTATCCTCTTTCAACTTTCCTCTTCCTCCTTATCTCACTACCCCCTATTTACACACCCCTACCCTTCCTTATATCATTATCCCTCTCCTTTCTCTCAACTGACTCTCTCTCACTCTCCCTCATTTCCTGTCCAAACACCAAGATTTTACTCAACTAAATGAAAGATGTTCTCTGCAATCAATTTTGTCAAACACTGTATTCTTCCGCTATCTCCGGTCTAAATAAAGTAGTCCCGTGAGCCCTGATGACTTCCTGTCTTCACCGCGTTCCGCCAGATATTGGTTGTTTGTTATGGGGTCTCTGCAAACATTATTTCGGTATCGGAATTTATTGTTCTTGTCAGGAGTTAATGGAAAGTTCTAGAAACAATATTTCATACTGCCATATTTTCGAGGTTTAGAGAACCACCTTAACAGATATTGCTACATTCATGTATTGAGTCGACGCAAGCTTTTCCAAGATCGAAATGGTACAATGTCTTTACCAGGGATCGCAAAAATCTAGCCTGGATAAGGACAACGTAAAGATGAATGGTTAGATAAAGTGGAACGCGACAATAAATGGTTAGATAAAGGGCAACGAGAAAATAAATGGTTAGATAAAATGCAACGGGAAGATAAATGGTTAGATAAAATGCAACGGAAAGATAAATAAATAGATACAATGCAACGGAAAGATAAATGGTTAGATGAACGGCAGAGGGAAGATAAATGGTTACATAAAGAGCAACATGAAGATAAATTGTTACAGAAAGGGCAACATGAAGATAAATGGTTAGATAAAGGGATAAAATGAAGATAAATGGTTAGATAAAAGGGCAACGGGAAGATAATTGGTTAGATAAAAGGCAACGGGAAGATAATTGGTTCGATAAAGGGCAACATGAAGATAAATGGATAGATAAAGGGCAACGGGAAGATAAATGGTTAGATAACGGGCAACGGGAAGATAAATGGTTAGATAAAGAGCAACGGGAAGATAAATGGTTCGATAAAGGGGAACGGGAAGATATATGGTTCGATAAAGGGCAACGGGAAGATAAATAGTATGATAAAGGGCAACGGGGATATACATGGTTATATAACGGGCAACGGGAAGATAAATGGTTAGATAAGGGACAACGGGAAGAAAAATGGTTAGATAAAGGGCAATGACAAGATAATTGGTTCGATAAAGGGCAACATGAAGATAAATGGTTAGATAAAGGGCAACGGGAAGATAAATGGTTAGATAAAAGGGAACGGGAAGATATATGGTTCGATAAAGGGCAACGGGGAGATAAATAGTATGATAAAGGGCAACGGGGATATACATGGTTATATAACGGGCAACGGGAAGATAAATGGTTAGATAAGGGACAACGGGAAGATAAATAGTTAGATAAAGGGCAACGGGGAGATAAATGGTTAGACAAAGGGCAACGGGAAGATAAATGGTTCGATAAAAGGCAATCTGAAGTTGTCAAATTAATAGATAAAGGAACATAAAGTTAGTGGTTTCATTAAAACAATTAAATAAAAAGCTACATAAAACTAACACAGGGCTGCATAAAGTTAAATGATTAAACAAAGAGGCTACAAATATTAAGTGATTCGAGATAGGAGTTACGCAACGTTCAGGGATCAGATAAGGGATACACGCATTTAAGTGATCAAAGAAGGGCTAGATATAATTAAGTGATCAAGGAAGGGCTACACAATTTTAAGTGATCAGATAATGGCTACATCAATTTAAGAGATCAGATAAGGTATACACAAATGTAAGTGATCAGATAAGGTATACACAAATTTAAGTGATCAGAGAAGGTATACACAAATGTAAGTGATCAGAGAAGGTGTACACAAATTTAAGTGATCAGAGAAAATATACACACATTTAAGTTATCAGAAAAGATATACACAAAATTTAGTGATCAGAGAAGATATACACACCTTTAAGTGATCAGAGAAGATATACACACAATTAAGTGATCAGAGAAGATATACACAAATGTAAGTGATCAGAGAAGATGTACAAATATTTAAGTGATCAGAGATAATATACACAAATTTAAGTGATCAGAATAGAGCTACATAAATCTAAGTGATCAGAGAAGATATACACACATTTCAATGATCAGAAAAGAGCTACACAAATTTAAGTGATCAGAGAAGATATACACAAATTTAAGTGATCAGAAAAGAGCTAAGCAAATTTGAGTGATCAGAGAAAGAACTACATCAACTTAACTTAACTTAAACTTTTTATACTGGTTTAGAAGACTGCAAAATCTGTAAACAGCCAGTTTCTTTTACATTTCGTTTCTCTAAAAGCTATGCGCATCCAATATAACCAGTGATGTGGATCGAACTCAGCACCTTCGGATTGTAAGCTTGAAAGCATTATTTGTCTCTGCCTCCACTACTTCCTGTGGCAAGGTATTCATCACTCTCTGACTAAAAATATATTTCCTATTATCTAATCTGGACCTCTCTTTAGTTAATTTGTAGCTATGCACTCTTGTTCTTGTGGAAAGCTGTATTTTGAAGAAAAAAATGTGTTATAGTCTAATCTATCCTTTCCTCCGAGGTAACTTGATACAGGTTTATAAGATGATCAAAGGAATGGATAGATTAGATTATAACAAGTTTTTTCCCGCTCCTTTGATTATCTTATAAATCAGTATTAAGTCACCACGAATTCTTCTTTCAAGACACCGTAGGCCTGGTTTTCTGTTTCTTTCCTCATAATTGTAATTCTGGAATCCAACTATCAGCTTTGTCGCTCTTATTTGTATCCTTTCCAGCATGTTTATATCTCCTCTACGATAAGGACTCCACACCTGTACACAGTACTCCAATCTAGGTTTAACTAATGCTTTATACAGTTTGACTATCACTTCCTTGCTTATATGTTTAATATTTCTTGTTATCCTTCCTAACATTGGATGCGACTTTTTCACTGTTACCTGGACTGTTTCCCTCACTTTACCTGTATGATCTACTATAACCCTTAGATCCCTTAAGTGAACATAGAACACATAAAGTTTAGTGATCAGAGAAAGAACTACAGCAAGTTGCTTGATCAGAAGAAGGGCTACACGAAGAATGGCTACATGAAGAATGGCTACACAAAGAATGGCTACACGAAGAAGGGCTACACGAAGTCAAGTTATTCTTCCACACTTGTCTCCTTTCCCTACAACCATGTTGACATCTCCTCTCAGGCAAGTTGTCCTCGCTAAACCCCTCGTCACTTCGGTGTGACTACATGCCTCTGCTGTGGTTGGTCTAATATTTGAGCTATGAAGAACCTGGTCCCTCGAGTGCCCCATCTGCACTTTCCGCTAATGTCGACATGAACCCGTCTCTTATATCTGGTTCTAACATCCGGCTCTCTTACCTTGTAGACCTGTATTCTTTATTCTACTTCTCTAGTGCGTTCTTTTTTAACTTTTTTGTTCGCGTTGATTAAATGAAAGTACACTTTAGACTGGTTTATTGTCTAAAAATGAATATTTTCATCAATGGAAAGATAATTGAACAGGTACACATGTTTAAATATTACGAGCAAGCAATAAGAGAAGATTCCCGTAATTTAACAACAATTAAGACAATGATTATATTTGGACAAAAAGGTGATCAGATAACCAAAACAAAAACAAACCAAAAAAAAACCCAGAAATTGTTAACATAAAAAAATAGGATGCAACTAAGGAAAATAATAATAACTACTAATATATTGTACTGTACGAGGCTGAAACATGAATTCTGACAACGAATGGTGAGGCAAGTTTGGAAGCGTTTGAAATGTGGTGCTATCGTAGGATGACAAGTGTGAGTTGGATAGAAAGAATGATATAATATCCAATAACAATGTCCACATGATGGTGGTTGCAGCAAGACAAATATTGGAATGATATCCAAATATCGGTTGAGTTGGCTGGGTCACAATATGTGACATGAGAGTCTATTACTGAAGACACTAGAGGGTAAGTTTGAAGGGGATGAGAGTACCATGGCAGCCAAGACTCACCTTATCATTTCAGGTGTGCTGGGACATTAAGGTGCGAAACTATGCTGAAATGGAGAGAACTACAGATGATAAGGTCAAGCGGAGAGGCTTGATCAGACCAGTCTTAGGACTGACCAACCAGAGGATAAGGTCAAGCGGAGAGGCTTGATCAGACCAGTCTTAGGAATAACCAACCAGAGGATATGGTCAAACGGAGAGACATGATCAGACCAGTCTTAGGACTGACCAACCAGAGGATAGGGTCAAACGGAGAGACATGATTTTAACCTTACAACCAGTCTGAGGACTGACCAAACAGAGGATAAGGTCAAACGGAGAGACATGATCAGACCAGTCTAAGGGCTGACCAACCAGAGGATAGGGTCAAATAGAGAGACATGATCAGACAACTTTACAACCAGTCTGAGGACTGACAAAACAGAGGATAAGGTCAAACGGAGAGACATGATCAGACCAGTCTTAGGACTGACCAACCAGAGGATAGGGTCAAACGGAGAGACATGTTCAGACCAGTCTTAGCACTGACAAAACAGAGGATAGGGTCAAATGGAGAGACATGCTCAGACAACCTTAAAACTAGTCTTAGGACTGACCAACCAGACGATAGGGTCAAATGGAGAGACATGCTCAGACAACCTTACAACCAGTCTTAGAGCTAACCGACCAGAGGATTACGATAATGGGGCAATGGGCCCTTCCTATTTCTCTCGTTTCTCCGATACAATTTACTAAAATGAATTTTTCTTTAGGATGACAAAATCAATTATAGATTTTTCATTCTTTGTCGGTTCACAGCACGCGTTTGGAGTCTTTACCCATATGAGGCAACTTTGTATTTGTAATGACCAGGTTATGGTCCCTGCAGAAATTCCAGAGTCTCCTCCCTTTGTCACCCAAAACATCTTGACAGCGTCTCCTAATTATTCGACCCCAACATGAATGATTATTTCGAACCCGGGCATTGAATTCTCAAAGAAAGATAATTTCACCAGGACAATTGTCCACTGGCTTGTCAAACAGCTGAAAGTCTTCTTCTTCAACATCTGTTCTATCTCCCTCACTGTTTAAATAACGACACAGTTAAATCTCTTATCTACTTCTTTGAGGTCCAACTCCGTAATAAGTTTATAGATAAACGTCCATCCTTTGATGTTGTCCCTTTGATTCATGGCCATAAGGCAGTGATCTCCCTCTTTGCCTTATTGGAAGTGTACCTCTGCTGTATAGAACCCCGTTCCCCGTTCGAGCCATGACCCACTAACATTATTTCTTAGTATCTGTGAGTGCATGCATTCCTAATTGTAATTTCTGCATTTCTTCCATAAACTTGTCCTCTTTTGTGTTCGTACTTTTGATGTTTTAAATTCCTTATTCGTTTTCCGTCAATTGTGCCAGTTCGTGGTTTTTATCGTAGGTCAGGTTCGCTTTTTGTACAAACCGGAAATACAACTTGTAGATACAAATACGATTGGTCGATTGTGTTTTTGCATGATCAAGGCGATACATTCTTTTGTTCTGCGACTGTTCGTTGGATATTGACGGCTGACCTCCAAACATTGAGGCCTTCTAGCTAGCATTTAATCTAGATTCAGATTGGTGTGAAAACTGGCCTCTCTAGCTTGGTTGGTTATAGAGCGATTTAAAGTTAGGTTGCCTGATATAGCGCTAAATCAATTAAGTGATTATGTACAAGGAGACATCAAGTTAAGTGATTATGTACTAGGAGATATAAAGTTAAGTGATTATGTACAAGAAGACATCAAGTTAAGTGATTATGTACAAGGAGACATCAAGTTAAGTGATTATGTACAAGGAGACATCACGTTATGTGACTATGTACAATAGACATAAAGTTATGTGATTATGTACAAAGAGACACAAAGTTAAGTGATTATGTACAAGGAGACATACAGTTAAGTGATTATGTACAATAAGACATAAAGTTAAGTGATTATGTACAATAGACATAAAGTTAACTGATTATGTACAATAGACATAAAGTTAAGTGATTATGTACAATAGACATAAAGTTAAGTGATTATGTACAATATACATAAAGTTAAGTGATTATGTACAATAGACATACAGTTAAGTGATTATCCAGAGTGCTAAATAAAGTTAAGTGGTTATTCACAGGGCGACATTTTTCTTCCTGTGATCCCATCATAGATGTTGACACCATCAGGCGAGTTTCCGCGATGAACTCGATCGTTGACTGTAGCTGCTCTCTAGCTCCAAACAGCTTTTGTTTTAATTGTCGAATCATTAGGCCATTGTATCCTCCTTAACTGACCATACAGAGGACAGTCCTGCAAAATATGCTCGGTAGTTTGTTTGCTTGTCCCACATGTACACATCGGTGAAGCAGACAGACGAAGCCTGTACATGTGTTTGTTTATACAGTCTATTGTGCCAAGTCATGAGGCGACGAATGATAGTCTGTCCTTGATGGTCAAGGGTGTGGTAATCATCGTTGGGTTGGTTCTGTCGTCTTCTGACAGCCTGGACAACTCTCTTTGTTGGTTCTGTCGTCTTCTGACAGCCTGGACAACTCTCTTGGTTGGTTCTGTCATCTTCTGACAGCCCGGACAACTCTCTTGGTTAGTTCTCTTCTGACAGCCTGGACAACTCTCTTGGTTAGTTCTCTTCTGACACCCAGGACAACTCTCTTTGTTAGTTCTGTTCTGACAGCCTGGACAACTCTCTTGGTTAGTTCTGTCATATTCTGACACCATGAACAACTCTCTTGGTTAGTTCTCTTCTGACACCCTGGACAACTCTCTTGGTTAGTTCTCTTCTGACACCCTGGACAACTCTCTTGGTTAGTTCTCTTCTGACAGCCTGGACAACTCTCTTGGTTAGTTCTCTTCTGACAGCCTGGACAACTCTCTTGGTTGGTTCTGTCATCTTCTGACAGCCTGGACAACTCTCTTGGCTAGTTCTCTTCTGACACCCTAGACAACTCTCTTGGTTAGTTCTCTTCTGACAGCCTGGACAACTCTCTTGCTTGGTTATGTCATCTTCTGACAGCCTGGACAACTCTCTTGGTTAGTTCTCTTCTGACAGTCTGGACAACTCGCTTGGTTAGTTCTCTTCTGGCAGCCTGGATAGCTCTCTTGGTTAGTTCTCTTCTGAAAGCCTGGACAACTCTCTTGGTTAGTTCTCTTCTGACAGCCTGGACAACTCTCTTGGTTAGTTCTCTTCTTACAGCCTGGAAAACTATCTTGGTTAGTTCTCTTCTGACAGCCTGGACAACTATCTTGGTTAGTTCTGTCATCTACTGACACCATGAACAACTCTCTTGGTTGGTTCTCTTCAGACAGTCTGGACAATTCTTTTGGTTGGTTCTATTCTGACAGTCTGGACAACTCTCTTGGTTGGTTCTGTCGTCTTCTGACAGCCTGGACAACTCTCTTGGTTGGTTCTCCTCTGACAGCCTGGACAACTCTCTTGGTTAGTTCTCTTCTGACAGCCAGGACAACTCTCTTGGTTGGTTCTCTTCTGACAGCATGGACAACTCTCTTTGTTGGTTCTCTTCGGACAGCAAGGACAACTCTCTTGGTTGGTTCTCTTCTGACAGCCTGGACATCTCTCTTGGTTAGTTCTCTTCTGACAGCCTGGACAACTGTCTTGGTTGGTTCTGTCATCTTCTGACAGCCTGGACAACTCTCTTGGCTAGTTCTCTTCTGACACCCTAGACAACTCTCTTTGTTGGTTCTGGCATCTTCTGACAGGCTTGACAACTCTCTTGGTTGGTTCTGTCATCTTCTGACACCATGAACAACTCTCTTGATTAGTTCTCTTCTGACACCCTGGACAACTCTCTTGGTTGGTTCTGTCATCTTCTGACAGCCTGGACAACTCTCTTTGTTAGTTTTCTTCTGACAGCCTGGATAACTCTCTTGGTTAGCTCTCTTCTGACACCCTGGACAACTCTCTTGGTTAGCTCTCTTCTGACAGCCTGGACAACTCTCTTGGTTAGTTCTCTTCTTACAGCCTGGAAAACTATCTTGGTTAGTTCTCTTCTGACACCCTGGACAACTCTCTTGGCTAGTTCTCTTCTGACAGCCTGGACAACTCTCTTGGTTAGTTCTGTCTTATTCTGACACCATGAACAACTCTCTTGCTTAGTTCTCTTCTGACACCCTGGACAAATCTCTTGGTTAGTTCTCTTCTGACACCCTGGACAACTCTCTTGGTTAGTTCTTTTCTGACAGCCTGAACAACTCTCTTGATTAGTTCTCTTCTGACACCCTGGATAACTCTCTTGGTTGGTTCTGTCATCTTCTGACAGCCTGGACAACTCTCTTGGTTAGTTCTCTTCTGACAGCCTGGACAACTCTCTTTGTTGGTTCTGTCATCTTCTGACAGGCTTTACAACTCTCTTGGTTGGTTCTGTCATCTTCTGACACCATGAACAACTCTCTTGGTTAGTTCTCTTCTGACACCCTGGACAACTCTCTTGGTTAGTTCTCTTCTGACACCCTGGACAACTCTCTTGGTTAGTTCTCTTCTGATAGCCTGGACAACTCTCTTGGTTAGTTCTGTCATCTTCTGAAACCATGAACAACTCTCTTGGTTAGTTCTCTTCTGTCACCCTTGACAACTCTCTTGGTTAGTTCTCTTCTGACACCATGGACAACTCTCTTGGTTAGTTCTCTTCTGGCAGCATGGACAACTCTCTTTGCTAGTTCTCTTCTGGCAGCCTGGACAACTCTCTTGGTTAGTTCTCTTCCGGCAGCCTGGACAACTCTCTTGGTTAGTTCTGTGATCTTCTGCACCATGAACAACTCTCTTAGTTAGTTCTTTTCTGACACCCTGGACAACTCTCTTGGTTAGTTCTTCTCTGACAGCCTGGACAACTCTCTTGCTTGGTTAGTTCTTTTCTGACAGCCTGGACAACTCTCTTGGTTAGTTCTCTTCTGACAGCCTGGATAGCTCTCTTGGTTAGTTCTCTTCTGACCGCCTGGACAACTCTCTTGGTTAGTTCTCTTCTGACAGCCTGGAAAACTAACTTGGTTAGTTCTCTTCTGGCAGCCTGGACAACTCTCTTGGTTAGTTCTCTTCTGACACCCTGGACAACTCTCTTGGTTAGTTTTTATCTGATATCCTGGACAACTCTCTTCGTTAGTTCTCTTCTGGCAGCCTGGACAACTCTCTTGGTTAGTTCTGTGATCTTCTGACACCATGAACAACTCTCTTAGTTAGTTCTCTTCTGACACCTTGGACAACTCTCTTGGTTAGTTCTCTGCTGACAGCCTGGACAACTCTCTTGGTTAGTTCTATTCTGACAGCCTGGACAACTCTCTTGGTTAGTTCTCTTCTGACAGCGTGGACAACTCTCTTGGTTAGTTCTCTTCTGAAAGCCTGGACAATTCTCTTGGTTAGTTCTCTTCTGATAGCCTGGACAACTCTCTTGGTTAGTTCTCTTCCGGCAGCCTGGACAACTCTCTTTGTTAGTTCTCTTCTGACAGCCTTGACAACTCTCTTGGTTAGTTCTGTGATCTTCTGACCCCATGAACAACTCTCTTAGTTAGTTCTTTTCTGACACCCTGGACAACTCTCTTGGTTAGTTCTCTTTTGACAGCCTGGACAACTCTCTTGGTTGGTTCTGTCGTCTTCTGACAGCCTGGACAACTCTCTTGGTTAGATCTCATCTGACAGCCTGGACAACTCTCTTGGTTAGTTCTCTTCTGACAGCTTGGAAAACTCTCTTGGTTAGTTCTGTCATCTTCTGACAGGCTTGACAACTATCTTGGTTAGTTCCGTGATCTTCTGCACAATGAACAACTCTCTTAGTTAGTTCTCTTCTGACACCCTGGACAACTCTCTTGGTTAGTTCTCTTCTGACAGCCTGTACAACTCTCTTGCTTGGTTATGTCGTCTTCTGACAGCCTGGACAACTCTCTTGGTTAGTTCTCTTCTGACAGCCTGGACAACTCTCTTGGTTAGTTCTCTTCTGACAGCCTGGACAACTCTCTTGGTTAGTTCTCTTCTGACAGCCTGGAAAACTATTCTGGTTAGTTCTGTCATCTTCTGACACCATGAACAACTCTCTTGATTAGTTCTCTTCTGACACCCTGGACAACTATCTTGGTTAGTTCTGGCATCTTCTGACACCATGAACAACTCTCTTGGTTAGTTCTCTTCTGACACCCTGGACAACTCTCTTGGTTAGTTCTCTTCTGACACCCTTTACAACTCTCTTGGTTAGTTCTTATCTGACAGCCTGGACAACTCTCTTGGTTAGTTCTCTTCTGGCAGCCTGGAAAACTCTCTTGGTTAGTTTTTATCTGATATCCTGGACAACTCTCTTGGTTAGTTCTCTTCTGACACCCTGGACAACTCTCTTGGTTAGTTCTTTTCTGACAGCCTGGACAACTCTCTTGCTTGGTTATGTCGTCTTCTGACAGCCTGGACAACTCTCTCGGTTAGTTCTCTTCTGACAGCCTGGACAACTCTCTTGGTTAGTTCTCTTCTGACACCCTGGATAGCTCTCTTTGTTAGTTCTCTTCTGACAGCCTGGACAGCTCTCTTGGTTAGTTCTCTTCTGACAGCCTGGAAAACTTTTCTGGTTAGTTCTGTCATCTTCTGACACCATGAACAACTCTCTTGATTAGTTCTCTTCTGACACCCTGGACAACTATCTTTGTTAGTTCTGGCATCTTCTGACACCATGAACAACTCTCTTTGCTAGTTCTCTTCTGACACCCTGGACAACTCTCTTGGTTAGTTCTCTTCTGACACCCTTTACAACTCTCTTGGTTAGTTCTTATCTGACAGCCTGGACAACTCTCTTGGTTAGTTCTCTTCTGGCAGCCTGGACAACTCTCTTGGTTAGTTCTCTTCTGGCAGCCTGGAAAACTCTCTTGGTTAGTTTTTATCTGATATCCTGGACAACTCTCTTGGTTAGTTCTCTTCTGGCAGCCTGGACAACTCTCTTTGTTAGTTCTCTTCTGACAGCCTGGAAAACTCTCTTTGTTAGTTCTGTGATCTTTTGACACCATGAACAACTCTCTTAGTTAGTTCTCTTCTGACACCCTGGACAACTCTCTTGGTTAGATCTCTTCTGACACCCTGGACAACTCTCTTGGTTAGTTCTCTGCTGACAGCCTGGACAACTCTCTTGGTTAGTTTTATTCTGACAGCCTGGACAACTCTTTTGGTTAGTTCTCTTCTGACAGCCTGGACAACTCTCTTGGTTAGTTCTCTTCTGACAGCCTGGACAACTCTCTTGGTTAGTTCTCTTCCGACAGCTTGGACAACTCTCTTTTTCTCAAAGTATGTGATTACGCTGTCGTCTTGTTCCCATTCTCCTCCCCTCTTTGCAAGCCCATCTGCCCTCTCATTTCAAGGCATGCCACAGTGGGATGGCAGCCACTGGAGCATAGTTTGCTTTCCAGCAGCTACCCTACCCAGTTCTCTTCTCAGAAGCTAGAGTTTAGCCCCCTTAAGAGCTTGCAGTACAGATAATGCTTCCGTGAAGATGACAACTTGGTGGCAATCAGAATTACTGTTCCGGATCATCTTGGCAGCCTGTTTGAGAGCTAGAACCTCAGCTGTATAGTTGGAGCAGAATTTACCAGTTGGAAAACTCCTTGTCTCACAATGTTCTTCAGGGTATGTTATAAAGATACCAGCGACTCCATTCTTACCAGCATTTGTTGCTGATCCATCTGTGTAGGAATATATCCACGATTGTTTAGGATAGTTTTCTTTGATCATACTCAGTGTAGCAGTTCGCTTTTGCAGCTCATTGTATCAGGTCATGAGACCAGTGACTGATGTATTTATCTGTGTGGATCCATTGTCCTCTGGTCGGGCTCCACAAGGCGAGCACCATCGCAGGATTCACCTAAAGAAGCATTCATCCATATAATTTGGTTTCCTGTGCGCCTTCTGGACCAGTATCTACGTCTTTAGCACATCTTCAATGGGAGATTGGGTTCATGCCCCAGATCCACATAAAGTTAAGTGGTTAGAAAACGACACATAAAGTAACACGGTTACATAAAGCGTACATTAAGCTGAGTAGTTAGATCAAATCTACATGAAGCTTTGTATATATTTTGTATTACATTGTAAAATAACAGACGCGAACATACTACGGATAGCTTCGGCTACCTGGCAGTAGGGTTAACGTGCTTGTTCGATTACCAGTTTACCAAGTATAAAATTGCCAGTTTATTGCCGATATATTTCAGTTTTTCAACTTTGATTTGGCTCAGTATAGTTGAAAGTCGTTCTTCATTAATATCGTCTGTTCTTCTTCATTAATATCGTCTTCTTCTTCTTCATTAATATCGTCTTCTCTTCTTCTACTCCTTTTTGTTTCTTTCCTTTTTCGTAGACTTCTTCTTCTTTTTTTTTTTCCTTCTCATCGTATTCCACTTCATCTTCTACTTGTTCTATTTCTTTTCTTCTTTTTGTCTTCTCAGTCTTTCTCTTTTTTTTTCTTCTTCCTTTCTTCTTTTTGTTTCTTGTTATTTTTCCTTCTCTTCTTTTTCGCCACCGTATTTTTCCTCATCTGCTATTTCTTGTCTCTTTCTTCTTCTTCTTCTTGTTTTTCATTTTTGTTATCTACTTATTCTTCTTCTTCTTCCTTTAATATCACAGTGGTGTGCATCTGTCATCAACAGATTCACTCCAACCTGTCCTAATCTGTGCAATGTTATCCAAACCTGTCAAAGTCTATCCAAATCCTATCCAGTCCTATCCAATCCTATGCAGTTCTATCAATAACATCAGTCCTATCTAATCCTATCTAATCATATCAATCCTTTCCAATCATACCCAATCCTACAAAATCATATCCAATCCTATCCAATGCTATCAAATTCGATCCTATCCAATCCTAGCCAATGCTATCCAATCCTATCCATTCCTATCCAATCCTATCCAATCCAATCCTATCCAGTTCTATCAATCCTATCTAATTCTATCTAATCCTATCCAATCATATCTAATCTTATCCAATCCTATCCAATCCAATACCATCCAGTCCTATCAATCCTATCTAATTATATCTAATCCTATCCAATCCTATCCAATCATATCCAATCCTATCCAATCATATCAATCATATATAATTCTATCTAATCCTATCCAATCCTATCCAGTCCTATCAATCCTATCTAATCCTATCAATCCTACCAAATCATATCCAATCCTATCTACCCCTATCCAACCCCATCCAACGTGCCCCTATTTGTCCTGTAAAGGCCGAAAGGTCCCTCATTCTCGTGCAATGTCCCGTCCTCCCTCCCCAGTTCTACTTATCCCGACCCCTCCCACTGCATGGTCTGAACATTCCACGTGCCAATCCTGTCGTTTTTCCTCCATGTAAGAGGAGCTGAACAAAGAAGTTCGAAATTGTTGGAGAGCGTTTCTATTTCAAGGATTGCTCGTTAAATAAATTGGTTGTTTTTGTAGGAAGCAAGTTTTTTACTAGACGGAGGAGCCGTTTCTACGCAAAACCCTCCTCGGATGTCATTATGACTTGCGACCGGCGATTGGGAGTTTGTCACTTTTCTGACATTTAAGATCGCATAGTACGGTACAGTGACCACGATGAGAATAATATGGTAATTTATGAGAAGGAGAAGATGAAGAAGAAATGGAAGATAATGAAGAAAAAGAAGAAGGAGAGAAGAATAATAAAAAAAGAATAAGAAGAATAAGGACTAAGGAAGAAGCAGAAGATGGCAAATTAAAAAGAAGATAGGAGAGGAAGGCCCAAGAAGAAGAAGAAGAAGAAGAAGAAGAGGATAAAGAAGAAAAAGAAAAAGAAGATAATGAGCAAAAAGAAGAAGATGGCAAAAGAATAATAATAATAACAGAAAAAGATTAAGGAATAAGGAAGTAGATAAAGATGGAAAATTAAAAAGAAGAAGAGGAGAAAGAAGAAGAAAAAGGAAGAAAAAAAATTGAAGAAGCAGAAGAAAAAAAAAATAAGGCGAAAAAGAAGAAGAGGAGGAGGAAGAAGATAAAGGAAAATAAGTACAAGAAAAAGAAGACGAAAATGAAGAAGAAGAAGACGGCAAAATAAGAAGAAGAGGAAGAAGAAAAGAAAGAAAAAGAAGAAGAAGACGACAAAGAAGCAAAACGGGGAAGGAGGGAAGAGGAAGAAGAAATAATATGTTAACTAACGACCAGTGACCTCATAAAAATTCCAGGAAATGGAAGAAATCGCCCAAGATCTTGGCGCTAACCTTATCAAAATTCTCGGAAACCAGACTTCCAAATAAATTGTCTCTTTGAATTACAATTGTAAATGGGTGTCTATATTTATTTTCATTCTTTAAATGGCGTTCACAATTTGGTCAAGTGAATTGAATTAACGAGTGAACAGAAAGGGCGTAGCGATTGAAATAAATAGTTTTCTCGTTTGGTATATGTAGAGTGGATCTTAAGTGGTCTATGTAAAGGGGTTCGTTGGTTGGTCTATGCATAGGGGTTCGTCGGTTGGTCTATGTATAGGGGTTCGTCGGTTGGTCTATGTAAAGGGGTTCGCCGGTTGGTCTATGTAAAGGGGTTCGTCGGTAGGCCTATGTAAAGGGGTTCCTCGGTTGGTGTATGTAAAGGGGTTCCTCGGTTGGTGTATGTAAAGGGGTTCCTCGGTTGGTCTATGTAAAGGGGTTCGTCGGTTGGTCTGTGTAAAGGGGTTCGTCGGTTGGTCTATGTAAAGAGGTTCGTCGGTTGGTCTATGTAAAGGGGTTCGTCGGTTGGTGTATGTAAAGGGGTTCGTCGGTTGGTCTATGTAAAGGGGTTCGTCGGTTGGTCTATGTAAAGGGGTTCCTCGGTTGGTCTATGTAAAGGGGTTCGTCGATGGGTCTATGTAAAGGGGTTCGTCGGTTGGTCTATGTAAAGGGGTTCCTCGGTTGGTGTATGTAAAGAGGTTCCTCGGTTGGTGTATGTAAAGGGGTTCCTCGGTTGGTCTATGTAAAGGGGTTCGTCGGTTTGTCTATGTAAAGAGGTTCGTCGATTTGTCTATGTAAAGGGGTTCGTCGGCTGGTCTATGTAAAGGGGTTCGTCGGTTGGTGTATGTAAAGGGGTTCGTCGGTTGGTGTATGTAAAGGGGTTCGTCGGTTGGTGTATGTAAAGGGGTTCGTCGGTTGGTCTATGTAAAGGGGTTTGTCGGTTGGTCTATGTAAAGGGGTTCGTAGGTTGGTCTATGTAAAGGGGTTCGTCGGCTGGTGTATGTAAAGGGGTTTGTCGGTTGGTCTATGTAAAGAGCTCATCGCTTGGTATACACATAGGGTTTTGTTGGTTGGTATATGTAAAGGGGTTCGTCGGATTGGTCTATGTAAAGGGGTTTTGTTGGTTGGTATATGTAACGGGGTTCGTCGGCTGGTCTATGTAAAGGGATTCGTCTGGTCGACCGATGCAAGAGGTTTGTTGTATGGAGTTGAATAAGGAGTTTTGTTGTATGGAGTTGAATAAGGGGAGGCGCGTAGCGCAGTGGTTAGCGCGCTGGCTTCGCATCTGAGTGGTCCTGGGTTCATTCCCCAGTTGAGGCGGTAATGTTTTTTTCAGCCTTAAATGGGTACCGGTTCAGTCCGGGAAGTAAAAGCGGCGAGGGAGAGGAGATGGCTACCGCCCTCATATAGCCGAGCCTTTGAAATGTGAGATCGCTAACACCTCACACCCCTACGGCAGTAATGCTATGTGATACTTTACTTTACTTTACTTTATGGAGTTGAGTAAGGAGTTTTCTTGTATGGAGATGAAAAAAAATGTCCATATTTTGGTCTGAAATATGCGGTTTTGTAATTTGGTCTGAAATCAAACTGATAGTAAACGCTTTATTTATTTTAAAAATAAACACAGTACGAAAGACTTTATTGTAAAGGAGATATGAACATGCTGGAAAAGATGCAAAGATAAGCGACATAGCTGATAATGGGACTCCAGAATTACAGTTATATGTAAAGAAAAACCTGCCTGCAGTGTCTAGAGTAGAGAAGAATTCGTGGTGACTTAATACAGGTTTATAGGATAATCAAAGGTAAAGATAAATTAGACTATAATAATTTTTTTCTTTAAAATGCAATCACCTACAATAACAAGAAGGCATAGCTACAGTTTAACTAAAGAATGGACCAGATTAAATGTTAGGAAATATTTTTTTAATCAGAGACTAGTGAACGCTTTGAATGCATTTCCATAAGGAGGTAGTGGAGACAAGAACAATTAATGCATTTAAGAAAAGATTGGATGCCCATTGTTTTTAGAGCAAGGAAAGGTAAATGAAACTGGTTGTATACAGAATCTGCAGAGTCTTCTAAACCAGTATAAAGACGTTACGTTAAGAGGGTCTATCGTGTGGACTGAAATGAGATTTTAGCTGGATTTTTATAAGTGCCAGGTTTGCCTTCCGACTGCAATCATACCACTTAGTCAGATTACACTAGTAACTAGTGCAGCCTGTATCCAGGGCCGCTACATGGAGGCAGAATAGGGTGTTGGCCAGATATGGTTCTCTGACCCTGATGCATGCAGCCAGCTTTGAGTCAAAGGCTGCTGTCAGCTCATGTCCTGTACTGTTTCTTTTCCAATACAAGAACACAAACACGGTTTTTTTTCATGAGTGATCTGAAATAAGGGGTCAGAATGCATGCTATCAAATAACCGAGTTCATATTCATTAAGTCTGGTAAGACAACTTCCATAAGAGAGACAACTCTGATCATAAAAAACTGCTGCCTTGCAGATAGGCTGGGGACAGCCAAAGGCTAAGGAGGGTATCCCTACAGAAACGCCTGTTGAAATCGGATGCACGGGGCCGCAAGCCTAACAAAACAGTGCAACGTAAATTGCAGCATGATGACAGTACAACCGATTAGAAAAACGCATGGCGCTCATCCTGTGGAGTCCCGCCAGGCAGCGATAGTACCGGGCCTCACGCCTCGAAGAGGCCCACCCTTGACTACTGGTGGTCACCCACCCATGTGTCGTGGAGCCAAGGCACATGGCTATGGGGCAACTTCTATTGACCAAAACCTCAAGACCCTCAAAATACTACAGTGGAATGCGGAGGGAGTCATTAACAAAAAACGTTCCCTGACACATCACCTGCATGAAGGTAAGATTGACGTGGCATGTATCCAGGAAACGCACCTCAACAATAATCATAAATTCTCAATCAGAGGATACCAGACCTTCCGTCTAGATAGAGAAGGCCACAAAGGAGGGGTCCTGATACTAACCAGAAACTGCATACCGAGTAGCGCGGTATCTGTCAATCACACCGGACAAGCAGAAATTGTAGGAGTTGACATAATGGCTCAAGAGACGAAGCTCCGCATTTTTAATCTGTACGGACCACCAAATAGAGACCTATCGCTCTCGAGTATGGAGGTCAGAGACTCCAACTCCATAGTAGTTGGAGATTTCAACAGCCACTCGGAGAGATGGGGATACTCTGACACAGACAGCAGAGGTGACGAAGTGGAAGATTGGGAGATAGATGCAAATCTCTCCCTAATCAATAGGCCGGAGGATAGCCCTAGCTTCTATTCAAGAACATGGCATACCCCCTCGACTCCAGATTTGGCCTTCTCCACACAGGACATACACCATAAAATAGACCGCCAGGTGCTAAACCAACTGGCAGGTAGCGACCACAGGCCGATGAGGCTAACCATTGACATGGAAGTAGGCCCACAGGAAACAAAACCGCTCCCACGTTGGAATTACAAACGAGCCGACTGGGACAGATTTGCAATCCTGACAGATGGGCTGTGTGAAACCATCAACACACGAAACACCAAACTGAAGCCCATGGTAGAGAGCCTAAGCAAGGCAATAATGCAAGCCGCCACTGAAACCATCCCAAGAGGAGCTAGGAAAAACTATAAGCCCTACTGGTGCCCTACGGCACCTGAAGAGCATATGATGGCCAAATTAACTATGCGCGAAATGGAAGAGGCTATGAGAACACTAAAGAAAAGGAAATCTCCCGGAAAAGACGGGTTAACAAACGAAATGCTGATGGGGCTGGGCCAAACAGCGAAGAGGAAACTGCTATCGGTCCTGAACAAAAGCTGGAAAAGGGGAATTGTACCACAGGCATGGAAAGACGCAGTACTGGTACCAGTACCAAAAACAGGAAAGGACAAAACAGATCCAAATGGATACAGGCCCATAAGCCTACTGAGCTGTGTCGGCAAGCTGATGGAACGGATGATAAACACCAGACTGATGTGGCATCTGGAAGAAAAACGAATACTAATTCCACAGCAAGCCGGCTTTAGACAGCACAGATCCACTGAGGACCAGGTCATCCTCATAGCCCAGGAGATAGAAGATGCCTACCAGGCACAGAAACACACAGTAGCTGTTTGGGTGGATCTGGAAAAGGCATTTGACAAAGTCTGGAAAGATGGACTTAGAGTCAAGCTAAGAAGAAGTGATATTTGTGGGAAGATGTACAAGTGGATCAACCACTACCTCAAACAAAGAACGGCCAGAGTCCAAGTACAAGGGCAGATGAGGAAAAAGGTGACACTCGAGCAGGGAGTACCCCAAGGGGGAGTACTGTCACCCATACTCTTCCTGGTATATATAAACGATATTACAGAGAATATACCAAGAAGAGTCCATAGCTCAATGTTTGCAGACGATCTGGCTATGTGGACCTCTGAAAAGAATCTCACCATAGCAAGAAATCGGATGCAGACGGCCCTAACATCGCTGGAAGAGTGGGCGAACTCATGGCTGGTAAAAAAAAACGAGGAGAAAACCACATGCACAATATTCTCGCTTTCATTAAAACCCCAAAGTACCAAATTAAGTCTAAATGGCAAAATCCTGCAGCCAAACGACAACCCAACCTATCTGGGAGTCACATTTGATCGGCGCATGACATGGAAAAGTCAGATTGAGAGAAACCGAATGAAAGCCAGAGAAAGAATGGCAATCATGAGGAAACTTGCTGGCACAAGCTGGGGAGCAGACGAAGGCATACTAAAGAAACTGTACACTGGAAGAGTGAGACCAGTTCTCGAGTATGGCATTGCGGCATGGACAACAGCAGCGAAGGCGAACTTCGATAAAGTTAGCAAACTTCAAAACCAAGCCATGAGAATTATAACAGGTGGCATGAAGTCAACGCCAATTGTAGAACTTGAAAAGATTACAAAACTGCAATCCATGACCGATAGAAGAGACTGCAGAGCCCAGCTGCAGTCAGAGAAGCTCCGAAGACTGACCGACCATCCAATGCACCAGAGACTAAACAATTTGGGAAATGGGAAACTAAAGCGAAGAAACTTTGCAGAAATAGCCAAAGCAAAGATGCACGAAGATCCCATAAACGCACTAACAACACTAAAACCCATCACTACTGTTCGAAAACCTACCTGGATGCAGGATATATTTCCAGAGGTGGTAGAAAATATACCAGGTATTGCAAACAAAAACTGCCAGACTGAAAAAGAAAGGAGAGATACTACCCTAAGCTTCATAACGAAAAGCTACCCAAGCATGGACTGGAACCATGCATACACCGACGGTTCTGTAACAAACACTACACAGAACGGAGGGGCAGGAGCATTCCTGAACCTACCAAATGGCAGAAAAATAACACTGTCATTCGCTACTGGTAAGTACACAAGCAATTTCAGAGCGCAGGCAGAGGCACTGAGGGCGGCAGTGGAAGAAATGGTGACACACCGTGAAAATGAAAGCCATATAGTCCTGCTTACAGATGCTCTCGCCGTAGTCACAGCACTAAAAAGCCAGAAAAACACTGAGCTTAATGACTTAAGAGTAGCACTATGCAAACTGTGCCAGCAGTCCGCCCCAAAAAGGGTAGTGGTACAGTGGGTCCCATCACACTGCAACATCCAAGGCAACGAGGAGGCAGACAGACTGGCAAAAGAAGGTGCAAGACTACCACAAACAGATACCAGTATGACGTACGAAGAGTCAAAACGGCTTATCAAAGCCAGATACATGACCAAATGGGAAACCGAACATACTGGTTACACCAAAAACGATGCCTATTACCAGTTGAACCGAAGAGAGCAGGTCGTTGTCTTCAGACTTCGCACTGGCCACAATAGACTGAGGTACCACCTATTCAACAAATTGAAGATAGGGTGTACCGACGAATGCCCGTGCGGTACTGGTAAAATGACCGCTGAACATCTGCTGCAGAACTGCCCGACATACGAGGATCAGAGAGAGCAGATGTGGCCATTACCAGTGGAACTGCAAGACAAGCTCTATGGCAGTGTCGACAGCCTCAGGATGACCGCCGCTTTTTTTGAAAAAATAATGGTTACTGTCTGACCGCGTACGATGAAGAAGAAGAGAAGAAGAAGAAGAAGATATTCATTAAGTGAAATTACAAGGTTCTGTTGCAGGACTGAAATAAATTGGTTAGTAGGTCCAGACTGAAATAGATTCACTTGAACTGGAATAAAAGATTAGACAGGTCTGTTACAAAATATTTTTGAAATTACTTTTGAAATTGGAGACTTCATAGAAACGAATTGCGTATGCTTCAGTTGTCGACTCAAGGAAAGTTTTGCCATGTCTCACAGTCTGCTAAAATTATAAAAGTGTGCAATTTTTCATTTATTTCGCGTTTGTCTTTCAATGTCGTTTTAATATTAGGGATTCACGTAATAGTCTTCTTAACTCCACTACCAAGCCTTGAAAAGGGCTTTCCATTTTGTAGTTTGGAGAACCGAATGCGTTCAGTAGTAGTTTACAGCTCGACTACGATATTTCCACATTTCGGTCCGACACATTAGACTTCAGCATGCATTTTTGAGTACCGCGTTAGCCTTTCTTCTTCGATCCCTTCTCCTTAGCCAGTCTGCCCTTTTGCCCTCTGTTATCCATGATCACCACGTACAGGTAACATAGGGTCTTGACAGCTCTTGCTGTTGACCCTTCCGCTAGCAGTCAGCCTGGGGTTATTGACTGCTACAACTGACGCACTACTCACCATCTGGATCCTGACATCACACAGAATACTCGATGCCTATTCGATTGTTTGCTGGATAGTACATTAATACAATTGTTCGTAGTCCTGCAAGATGATCATCATCAATGAATGTTGGTCATTTCGGGACATAGACCATTGACAACCCTCCGCCAGCAAGTTTGGTCTTGAGCTGCCTTTTCTGTCTTTCTCCAGTTGAAGTTAAAATACCGAAGTTCATTGTCAACCTCTTCTCCGAGTACTTATTTGTCTTTCTCTCTCTTTTCCTCTTCCCCTGTCGATCACATGTCAGGGCCTGTCTGGCCACGTTTGAAGGTGACCTTCATTGGGTGTGTCCTATCCAATGTTTGAGCTTTTGCTCTACTTGTTGTTAGCTCTCATCTCATATGCTCTCACCCCTCATCATGTCCTGTCACCCTTTACCCAATCACCCCCGTAGACATTTATTGACGAACGACTGGAGTCTCCTATCTGTTCTCTTTGATGTTCTCTTTGATGTTCTCTTTGATGTTCTCTTTGATGTTCTCTTTGATGTTCTCTTTGATGTTCTCTTTGATATTCTCTTTGATGCTATCGTTTCTATTCTCTTTGATGTTCTCTTTGATGTTCTCTTTGATGTTCTCTTTGATATTCTCTTTGATGCTATCGTTTCTATTCTCTTTGATGTTCTCTTTGATGTTCTTGGTCCCCGACCAAGGTATCGTAATGCCCGACATCCGACACGTAGCGAGTAACAGCAAGATCTTCCTTAAAACAAAAATTCGCTTCTACCACTCCTGCGTGGTGCCAGTCCTACTTTATGGCTCCGAAACCTGGACATTGTAGAAACATGACATGTTGAGAGTGGAGGCTTTCCACATGCGTATCCTAGTCATCCGATGACTTGACTACATCCCCAAAGTAGAGGTCTCTGCTAAAACAGGCCTTCACCCAAACTCAGAAACAGTTTATCGTCGCCGAGTACCTTTTTTCGGTCATGTTGTACGGCTGGACCTGGAAACCTCTGCTGACAAGATACTACAGAAGTCGTTCCTCAGCGATAAACAGGTTATCCCCCGACCAACTGGAGGCGCAGAAGAGACCGTCCTCGAACTTTATGACTCCAGCAGATAGCATCCTCCACCCCGGCCCTGGATGAGGCCCGGAACCAGTCCATAGCAGTAGGTCATGGATGTGGCCGACCAACGCAAAGTTTTCAGACGTCCCTAAGCAAACACTATTATTATAATTATTATTGTTATTACGAATCGTGTTCAAATGAAACCGGACAAAACTGCACCAAGTAAACATACGTACGAAGAGCATGATCATGTAACTTATGATGTGAACAGAACATTCCAGCCGTCAAATTTGCAAAATTTTATTATCCTTCGACTCATAGTTTCCTTGGTACACCATTGGAAACATGGCGGCTGTGTGAAATGGAATCCGTCTAGAGTTGATCAGCGAGCGGTGATTCAGTTTTTAACAGCAGGCAGTGTATGATGACATAAGTGTGGTGAACGCAAGCTTTGGCGACGGTCCACCCAAATTGCTGCATCAAATTTTTCAATGGCATCTTCCGACGCAACAATATGGGCCTGACTTGGTCTCGGATAATCTTTCGTTAACTAACCTCCTTCTTTAAACATCGTTGTCCAGTTCTTCACTGTTGTCTTCGACACAATTTTGTCGCCATACACTGCCTGCATTCTGCGATGAATGTCAACTGGTCGACATCTTTCAGCTGTTAGAAACCGAATCACCGCTCGCTGACCAACTCTGACGGATTCCGTATCACAACCGCCATGTTTTCAACGATCTGCTACTAAAAATTATGATTCGGGGGATAATGAAACTTTGTAAGCTTGACGGTTGGTATGTGCTGTTAACATCAGAAATGACGTCATCACGTGCATTATACGTATGTTCACTTGGTGCAGTGAGGTCCGGTTTCATTTGAACACGCCTCGTATTATTATTATTATTATTATGAAGGGGAAAAAACATGACAAATAAAAGGTAAAAGTTGATTAAGGTTGAGTTTAATCAACATTTTTAAATGGGTATGGTCAGATACCGTACCGAAACGAGAACACAAACAAAACCTACGTTACGACCAATAGGCCGTCATCAGGGACAACAATACTGAATTAACAAATCAACATATAAGGAAAAAATCGTCAACTTATCTGATAGTAGACCCAGTCTGTCTATGCGACTGGTTGGGCCAGATGCGTGACTGAAAATTATTATTATGAAGGCATCGTGGACATAACGTGGGTGCCCTTGTTTCTGTCCGCTGTACATCTTCTAATCGACTACGCCATTGGAAGCGACTCCCGTGATGGGCAGGTTGAAGTGTCGACCCCGATAACGTTAGACACCAACCTTTGGTCCTACATTCAGTCTGCGAGCATCAAGGACTAAAGCCGACAAATCTGACAGAACAATCCTGATGGGATCGAACGGATTGCTCTACATGCCAGGCGCAGCACTGAAACGTTATATCCATAGGCGGCACACCCCGACGAAGGCAGTCGCCGCTAAAGAATTAGAGGAGCGGATACTTTCCCTTCTGCTGGACGTTCAGGATTGTTTCGTTGGGAGTCACTTTCCTGTCTGTTTCGTCTTGCAATGCGGTACGCGGCGTGGGGAGTATCCGTTGTCTTTCTTGGAACACGCGTTTTGCAGTGCTTGTTGTAGATCTGTGTTGTTGTAGGACCCCTCTTATTGTGTCAATTAATTATCTGTCACGTGGACTCCCTCTCCGAATATAGCCAGATCTGATAGCTGTGTAGGTGCGCAGTGGTAGTTTATCAGGTTGGTTTCTACTATGTTTATATTGTGATTTGTATTCTTTGTGTTTCGAGTTCGCCCTTATTTCTTTATTCCCCACCCCAGTGTGCGTTGCACTATGTTTTTATTTTTGCGCCTATCGGCACCGCGCATCCGACTTCGGTATGCATTTTATGTAATAGTCTGCTTCCTCCTGCATTTTCAATAGGTTTGTTCCCTGGGGTAACGGCCGGTCCTGTGATGGAAATCGAACCCAGCACCTTCCATTTCTGAGCAGTGTCACTTAACCACCAGCCCATGCCGTTCCCCTTAAGGTTTTCAACACATGGAATAGTTCTTGATATTTCTATAAATACATCATTCTTAATGTCATCATTTCTAATATCATGATTTTAATGTCATCATTTCTAATATCATGATTTTAATGTCATCATTTCTAATATCATGATTTTAATGTCAGCATTTCTAATATCATGATTTTAATGTCAGCATTTCTAATATCATGATTTTAATGTCAGCATTTCTAACACTACTATTTGCAATGTCATCACTCCTAATTCCGTCACTTCTAATGTCGCCACTTTTAATGTCATTATTTCTAATCTCATGATTTGTGATGTCATTTCTTGATATGAGATGTCATTTCTAGTGACGTCATTAAAATGTCAAGATTTCTGATGTCCTGTCTAGTTTATTCATTTCTAATATCACAATTTATAATATAAACATTTCCATATCGTCATTTCTAATAACATGATTTCTTATTTCATCAATTCTAATATCATCAATTCTAATATCATCATTTTGATGTCATCATTTCTGTGCTATCATTTTCAATATCACTATTTCCAATATCATCGTTTCAAATATCATCATTTCTAATATCATCGTTTCTAATATCATCGTTTCTGTGTCATCATTTCTAATATCATTATTTCAAATATCATTTCTAATATCACTGTTTCTAATATTTCCGTTTCAAATGTCACCGTTTCTAATATCACCATTTTAAGTATCTCCGTGTTTAATATCATTATTTCAAATATCATCATTTCTAATATCACTGTTTCTAATGTTTCCGTTTCTAATGTCACCGTTTCTTATATTACCATTTCTAGTATCGCCGTTTCTAATATCATTATTTGAAATATCATCACTTCTAATATCATCACTTCTAATATCATCACTTCTAATATCACTGTATCTAATATTACCGCTTCCAGTATCATCATTTCTAATATCACCGTTTCTAGTATCGCCGTTTCTAATATCATTATTTCTAATATCATCATTTCTTATACCATAATTTCTATATCAGTATTTCTACTGTCCCTTTTTCTAATGTTATTATTCTTAATTGTTAAGACACTGGTTATTTTGGAAAGACGTTTCATCTCTGACTTTGTGTTTGTCATTATCGTTACTTTGAATAAGGACACAGTTTGACATTGGTTTCACAAAGTTTGACATTGGTACCACAAAGTTTGACATTGGTACCACAAAGTTTGACATTGGTACCACAAAGTTTGACATTGGTTTCACAAAGTTTGACATTGGTTTCACAAAGTTTGACATTGGTACCACAAAGTTTGACATTGGTACCACAAAGTTTGACATTGGTTTCACAAAGTTTGACATTGGTACCACAAATTTTGACATTGGTTTCACAAAGTTTGACATTGGTACCACAAAGTTTGACATTGGTACCATAAAGTTTGACATTGGTACCACAAAGTTTGACATTGGTACCACAAAGTTTGACATAGGTTTCACAAAGTTTGACATTGGTTTCACAAAGTTTGACATTGGTACCACAAAGTTTGACATTGGTTTGAGAAAGTTTTCACATTTCAAAACTATCATATTTTCACACAACGAGTCTCATATAGAATCATAGAGTTTCATGTTTGGACAGCATCACAATCAAGAGCTGCTTACTCAGTAGAATTTAGAACTTATGCATACGTTCAGAAACGGTCAGCGTTGGAATTAGATCTGCTATATGCTAAGAAAAGAACTTGGTGCGAACTCAAGAAGTGCCACCGTTCTTTGGACAGTGAGGACTGGTACTAGTAAGGCCAGCCTCAGAGAACTTGACGCAGAACCACAGTCGTATTCATTAAATTTGTGACACTGAAATAAGGCCAACGCAAAGGACGACTGGAGACCGGGGAAAATGGAGGGTGTTTGTTGCTACCTTTAAAGATACTATATCAACTACTCTAATAGTCATTTACCAAAGACCAAACATGAAATACAATTATAAAGAGGATTAAGAAATAGCAAAAATATTGATTGTATGACATATTGACAAATTCATTTTCAGATAGTATAACATTTATTTACATCAACCAATTTTCTACATATTCATGAAAGAACAACAGAACATGAAAATTAAATATTTAACAAATATTTTCCTAAAAATTGAGACAGGCACAAACAGACAATAGACAATTAGTTTACATAAATTTGCTACAAATTTAGACACGTAAGAAGAAGACGAAGAAGAAGACACGTAAAAACAGAAAACAGAAAAATTAATTTGGCTCAAACAATTTCCCACATATTCAAGAAAGCGAAAACATGGAATGAAAATTAAATTGATGATAAAAAATTATCTATAAATTCGCACACGCTAAGACAGAGGATCGTAAATCAATGTACTAAAAAAAAAATTAAAATAAATTCAGTGAGGCTAAAACAGAAAATAGAAATATTAATTTGCAAAAATCTCTTGTAAAGTCAGTCACAGAAATCAAGATCTTAAATTTGCAACAAATAAAATCAAAGTCAGTCATGGAATTCTTCCTCTTCTTCTTCTTCTGCGTACGCAGTCAGACAGTAACCATTATTTTTTCGAAAAAAGCGGCGGTCATCCTGAGGCTGTCGACACTGCCATAGAGCTTGTCTTGCAGTTCCCCTGGTAATGGCCACATCTGCTCTCTCTGATCCTCGTATGTCGGGCAGTTCTGCAGCAGATGTTCAACGGTCATTTTACCAGTACCGCACGGGCATTCGTCGGTACACCCTATCTTCAATTTGTTGAATAGGTGGTACCTCATTCTGTTGTGGCCAGTGCGAAGTCTGAAGACAACGACCTGCTCTCTTCGGTTCAACTGGTAATAGGCATCGTTTTTGGTGTAACCAGTATGTTCGGTTTCCCATTTGGTCATGTATCTGGCTTTGATAAGCCGTTTTGACTATTCGTACGTCATACTGGTATCTGTTTGTGGTAGTCTTGCACCTTCTTTTGCCAGTCTGTCTGCCTCCTCGTTGCCTTGGATGTTGCAGTGTGACGGAACCCACTGTACCACTACCCTTTTTGGTGCTGACTGCTGGCACAGTTTGCAGAGTGCTGCTCTTAAGTCATTAAGCTCAGTGTTTTTCTGGCTTTTTAGCGCTGTGACTACGGCGAGAGCATCTGTCAGCAGGACTATATGGCTCTCATTTTCACTGTGTGTCACCATTTCTTCCACTGCCGCCCTCAGTGCCTCTGCCTCCGCTCTGAAATTGCTTGTGTACTTACCAGTAGCGAATGACAGTGTTATTTTTCTGCTATTTGGTAGGTTCAGGAATGCTTCTGCCCCTCCGTTCTGTGTAGTGTTTGTTACAGAACCGTCAGTGTATGCATGGGTCCAGTCCATGCTTGGGTAGCTTTTCGTTATGAAGCTTAGGGTAGTATCTCTCCTTTCTTTTTCAGTCTGGCAGTTTTTGTTTGCAATACCTGGTATATTTTCTACCACCTCTGGAAATATATCCTGTCTCCAGGTAGGTTTTCGTACAGTAGTGATGGGTTTTCGTGTTGTTAGTGCGTTTATGGGATCTTCGTGCATCTTTGCTTTGGCTATTTCTGCAAAGTTTATCCGCTTTAGTTTCCCATTTCCCAAATTGTTTAGTCTCTGGTGCATTGGATGGTCGGTCAGTCTTCGGAGTTTCTCTGACTGCAGCTGGGCTCTGCAGTCTCTTCTATCGGTCATGGATTGCAGTTTTGTAATCTTTTCAAGTTCTACAATTGGCGTTGACTTTATGCCACCTGTTATAATTCTCATGGCTTGGTTTTGAAGTTTGTTAACTTTATCGAAGTTCGCCTTCGCTGCTGTTGTCCATGCCGCAATGCCATACTCTAGAACTGGTCTCACTCTTCCAGTATACAGTTTCTTTAGTATGCCTTCGTCTGCTGCCCAGCTTGTGCCAGCAAGTTTCCTCATGATTGCCATTCTTTCTCTGGCTTTCATTCGGTTTCTCTCAATCTGACTTTTCCATGTCATGCGCCGATCAAATGTGACTCCCAGATAGGTTGGGTTGTCGTTTGGCTGCAGGATTTTGCCATTTAGACTTAATTTGGTACTTTGGGGTTTAAAGTCATGGAATTCATTAACAAAGATTTGCAACAACTAAAATCAAATTCTGACACGGAAATACTTAACATAAATTTGCAACAAATAAAATCAAATTCACACAAGCGAAAACATAAAATCTATTTCTAAGAAACCATTTCCCACACGTTCAGAATCGCACAAACAGAAAATAGATTGACCACAAACAATTTCTAACAAGCTCAGACACAGAACAAACTGAGCAGAGACATAGACTCACTTTAGCTGTTGAAGCTAACAATATGAAATGGCGCAGATTGTCACGAGCTTTATGCTCGAGACAGGCTACCACGAAACTGGAACATGACATACATCGCGTGCCATGTCTTGTCATTTCCGGGGTTAGCTAGCAATCGACTTCTGGAACAGAGGCGGAGATATGATGAGGGGTACCCTGGGCTGAAATGAAAGATTGTGCACATTGTGTACGAAAGGGTGAAGGTTGCTTCTGGCCGACACCGAGGATTGCTGCCATATATACAACAACTACTACTGCTACTACTACAGCAACAACCAGAACTACTACTATGTCCACTGCTACTGTTAGAACTACTATTACTACTGCTACTAATATTACTATTACTACTATTGCTACTACTACTACTACTGCTATTATTACTATTACTATAAATATTACTACTACTATTTCTATTACTACTACTACTATTACTATTACTACTACTACTACTACTACTATTACTGCTACTACTAGTCTACTACTTCTACTACTACTAATACTACTGCTACTACTACTACTACTATTACTACTACTACTATTACAATTGCTACTACAACTTTTACTATTACTACTACTACTACATTTACCATTACAACTGCTACTACTACTTTTACTATTACTACTGCTACTACAATTACTATAACTACAGCTACTACTACTACTACTATTGCTACAGCTACTACAGCTGCTACTACAACTGATACGACGACTGCTGCTGCCAATACTGATGATACTACTACTATAATCACTAATACTACAATAACTACTTTTACTACTACGTTTACTACTACTTCTACTACTACAATTACTACCACCACAAACACTACTATTACTACTACTACTACTGCAACTACTACTACTACAACCACTACTGCTACTATTTCTTCTACTGCTAATACTAGAAATACAATCACTACAACAACTACTACTACAATTTCTGTTACAACAACTACTACAACTTCTACTACTACAACTACAACTGCTATTACAACCACTACTACAACTACTACTATTATTACTGCTACTATTACTATTACTACAATTACTTCTTATTCTGCTACTGCTATTACTACTACTAACATTACTACTACAACTACAATTACAACTACTACTAAAGCAACTACTAATGCTACTACAACTACTACTACCATTAATATTACTACTCCCACAACTACTACTACTACTGCTGCTATTTCGTTTTTCTACTACTTTTACTATTTCTGCTACTACTATTGCTACTTCTACTACTACTGCTACTACAACTACTACTACTACTGCAGCTGGTGCTACAGCTACTATTACTACAGCTACTACTACTTTCAACTACTATTTCTACTCCTATTGCTACTACTACTACTACTACTACTATTACAACTACAACAGCTACTACTACTAGTACTTCTACTATTACAACTACAACAACTACTACTACTACTACAACTACATCTACTCCCTCCTCCTACTACTACTACAGCTACTACTTCTTTGCTACTATGCGTTAGTTACTGAACCTCTTAACAGAAGAACTGCCTCCAAACTGAGAAAGCACCTAATTGTCAGTGTTTGGACGCCCTCCTGATTAGCCCAGCACCCTCTTGTCAGTGTTTGTACGCCCTCCTAATTAGCCCAGCACCCTCTTGTCAGTGTTTTACCGCCCCCCTGATTAGCCCAGCACCATCTTGTCAGTGTTTGGACGCCCCCCTGATTATCCCACTACCCTCCTGTCAGTGTTTGGACGCCCCCCTGATTATCCTACTACCCTCTTGTCAGTGTTTGGACGCCCCCCTTATTATTCCACTACCCTCTTGTCAGTGTTTGGAAGCCCCCCTAATTATCCCACTACCCTCTTGTCAGTGTTTGGACGCCCCCCCCCTAATTATCCCACTACCCTCTTTTCAGTGTTTGACCGCCCTCCTAATTAGCCCAGCACCCTCTTGTCAGTGTTTGACCGCCCTCCTAATTAGCCCAGCACCCTCTTGTCAGTGTTTGGACGCCCCCATGATTAACCCACCACCCACTTATCGCTTCCTCAGCACTCAACAGAAAGCACAACTGGTTTACCTTATAACCACTAATGCCTTACATCGAATAACTCGTCAACTATAAAATACATTTCTCAATCTCTCTTTCACTCCCTTTACCCAAATAATCCCCCAGTCTTGTCCAGCACAAAAAACAGACAAACAATTCCAAGACAAGGAACTACCACAAAAGGACAACAGCTATTTCCATACTTCAAAACAATTACAAACATGTCATATGGCCTCCTCCATCAACTAAGAAAAATATTCTTCTCGTTTTGTCATTGACTGCAACACAATCAAGACAGACACTGGACAACAATAGCAGAACAAAAGCACAGAATATTCAAAAGAATAGACAAAAAACATAGTGTCAGGTTATCTCTCTTGCCTCGTTTCCTGATTCTGCCTCCGGAGTTATCCAATCTTTGATTCTGTTAATATCTAGAGCAGTGATTCTTAAACCTTGGCTCCACTGAACCCTTGTGCTTTGCGAGAAATCGCAAACGGTTCCACGAGAAATCGTGATGAAAAGACTGACCATATGTACATGTATTCTAAAGCCATTTTTTGTTTTTAAATATATTTTTATAATTTTACAATACACGTACAATACATTCTTGGAAAATGTATACTTTGATTACTTGGAAACATATTATTCAAAGTCATATTATCAATTTGTTGCCCTCTCCCCAACAACTTATTCGACCCCTCTCACAAAAAACTTATTCGACCCCTCTCACAAACAACTTATTCGATCCCCCTCACCTACAACTTATTCGACCCCTCTCACAAACAACACAACATATTCCTCAAGTTATTGCCCGCTAATTTGGAGAAAGCATTTTATAAAGTTCCTTTGGACAAACTCTGGGAGTGCCTGACAAGGAAGAACATCCCAGGACCCCTGCTCTCTGCCATACAGAGTTTCTATAAAACATGCACAAATTATGTGCGGACATCAAATCAAAAGTCAGGAGAGTTCAAAACCACTAGCGGAGTAAGACAGGGGGACATTCTATCACCGTACCTTTTCATACTCCTCATGGATGAAGTCATCAAAGCCTGCAAGGAACGGACAAAAAAGTATGAAGTAGGGTACTGGAAGATGAGACCAAGTTACATATCGGAACTAGCATTTGCAGACGATGTGGCCCTGATCACGAAAACCGAAGCACATCTCCAGATCAACTTGCAGGTCTGGAAAGTAGAGTTGAAGAAGAGAGGAATGCACATCAGCAACTCCAAAACAAAAACCATGGTGATCGCCAGAGATGAAAAGAGACTTCAGAAAACCCTAGGAACACGAGCACTGGAGCAGGTAAGCAAATTTAAATATCTAGGAGTGGTAATAGACAGCAGGGGAGGAATCAAAGAGGAGTCAACTGTACGAAGGGCAGCAGCAGGTAGACTGTTCCATGCAATAAACAGAGGTTTCCTCAGTAGAATAGAAATAAGCAGGAAAACAAAGATGGATGTATACCGATAAACCTAAGTGCCTGTCCTGACGTATGGATGTGAGTCATGGGCAATGACTACAGCCCAAGAAAGGCAATTACAAACTTCAGAAATGAGGTACCAAAGAAAGGCGGTTCAGGTGACGAAAAGAGACAAGATCCGTAACCAGACAATACGTAGCAATCTTGAAGTTCAACCCCTGCAGACACGAGTGGAGCAGTCCCAACTACAGTGGTTTGGCCATGTCTGTAGAATGGATGAAGATCGGATACCAAAGTGGTCATGGGAGATCAAAAGTCAAGAACGCAGACCCCGAGGACGTCCCAAAGTACGTTGGGAAGACAACATACGACAGTCCCTAAGTGATAGAGGGCTGGATTGGAAAGAGGCCAGGAAAAAGACAACGGATAGAGCAATGTGGCGTTCTCTTTGGAAAACCTCTACACCTCACGGTAGAAGAGGAGCGACTAAGTAAGTAAGTTAGTATTGCCCGCTATAGAAAAAACATTTCATTAATCTTATTGTTTGCCTTCTTGTTGAAACGCACAACAGAAAACAGATGATCGTATCGGCCTTTATACCCATTTCCTCAGCCCATATGAATCTTCTACTGAACTGAGGATTAAAAGACGTATTCCTTTACAGTAAACACGCAACGTAGATGCAAGTATTTATTTAAATAAGGCGAGACTGCGTGGGCACTGTTTGTGTATATAGTGAGACAAAATAATTGAAAAAGAAAATGTTTAAAGTTGATAAATATTAAATTTCATCAAAAATAACAATTGGTTTCTGGTCAGATTTATGTCCACCAGCTCGGTGAGGTAACATAACTTAACGTCTTTATACTGGTTTAGAAGACTCTGCAGAGTCTGTATACAACCAGTTTCATTTAGATTACCTTGCTCTAAAAGCTATGCGCATCCAATGTATTCTTAAATGCATTAATTGTCCCTGCTTCCATTACCTGCCGGGGCAATGAATTCCAAGCATTCATCACTTTCTGACTAAAAAAAAAAATCCTAATATCTAATCTTTAGTTAATTTGTAGCTTTGCCCTCTTTGCTTGTCTCTTGAGTTAATTTGTAGCTTTGCCCTCTTTTTCTTGTGGGTGGTTGTATTTTTAAAAAAAACTTATTATAGTCTAATTTAATCCATTCCTCTAATCATCTTATAAACGTGTCACCACGAATTCTTTTCTCTTCTAGACACTGTAGGCCAGTTTTTCTGAGTCTTTCCTCATAACTGTAGTTCTGGAATCCCACTATAAGATTTGTCGCTCCTTTTTTGTATTCTGTCCAGCATGTTAATATCCCCTCTACGATAAGGACTCCACACCTGTACAAAGTACTCCAATCTAGGTCTAACTAATGCTTTATACAGTTTGCCTATCACTTCCTTACTCCTATGTTTAATATTTCTTGTTATCATACCTAACATTGCATTTCTCTTTTTCACTGCTACCTGAACTTGCTCACTCACCTTACCTGTATGATCTATTATAACCTCTAGGTCCCTTTCCTTCTATCTTTCTAATCTATATATCTGATCATACCCGTTTTTAAATTTAGATTAAATTTAATTTTAATAAACGTTAATCATTTTTTTTTCATTTGTTTTTCTCACAAATATTTATTTGCTATCCATGATGGGAGAAAAAACAAATGTTTTAATGACGTTGTCAACCGGCCGCCCATTGGTCAGAATACCAAGCTCTCGGTCCACTTACTTTGAGGTGCTAATTAAACAGCAAAAACACAATTAACACTTTGTTCGTCCATCGATCCGTTAAGTGGATGCTGAGACTCAATTTACATTACAGTTTCAATTAGCAGAACAAACTACGTGACGTGTTCAAATGAAACCGGAGCAAACTGCAACCAGTGAACATACGTAGGATCCGCGTGATGACGTCACTTTTGGTGTAAACAGCACATACCAACCGTCGAGTTTGCAAAATATCATTATCCTTCGACTCATTGTTTTCTCAGCAGACCGTTGAAAACATGGCGGGTGTGATATGGAATTCGTCCAAAGTTGATCAGTAAGCGGTGATTCGGTTTCTAACTGCTGAAGGATGTCGACCAGTTAACATTCATCGCGGAATGCAGACAGTGTATGGTGACAAAAGTGGGACGAACGTAAGCTCCGGCGACTGTCCACCCGAATTGCTGCATCAATTTTGGCGATGTCATCTTCTGACTCAACGATATGCCTCTGACCTGGTCTGTGAAAATCTTTCGTTAACTCGCGTCCTTCTTCCATCCACTGCCTGCGTTCTGCGATGAACGTCAACTGATCGACATCCTTCTGCTGTTAGAAACCGAATCACCGCTCGCTGATCAGCTCTGGACGAATTCCGTGTCACACCCGCCATGTTTTCTACGCTCTGCTGCGGAAACTATTACCTGGATAATAATTACATTTTGCAAACTTGACGCTTGGTGTGTGCTGTTTACATCAGAAGTGACGTCATCACGCGGATCGTACGCATGTTCTCTTGTTGCAGTTAGGTCCAATTTCATCTGAACACGTCTCGTATAAGCAATAATAACAATTAATAGTAATCCCTGTCATTGAACAGCGAGGGATACTGTAGAACATGTATCAAACGCAGGACATACGGCGGACATATCAATGTTGCTATAGATACAGGATCAACAATTGTCAAGTTCCTGATTGGGACAATCGGTTGTTATCCAAGATTGGTTCGTGTGTCGTTTCTTCGGTTGTTCTGTTTCTTCTTCTTCTTCATTTTCTTCTTTTCTTTCTTCTTTTTCGTCTTAGCCTTTCTCTTCTTCTCCTTCTTCTTTGTCTTTGTCTTCTTCTCCTTCTTCTTCTTCTTCTTCTTTTCTTCTTCTTCTTCTTCTTCGACTTTGTCTTCTTCTTCTTCGTCGTCTTTGTCTTCTTCTTCTCCTTCTCCATCCTATTCTCATCCTTCTTCTTCTTCTTCTTCTTCTTCTTCTTCTTCTTCTTTTTCTTCTTCTTTTTCTTCTTCTTCTTCTTCTTCTTCTTCTTCTTAGTCTTCTTCTTCGTCTTATTTTTAATTATTTTTTTTCTTCCTGTTCTTATTCTTCTTCTTCTTCTTCTTCTTTTTCTTCTTCTTCTTTTTTTTCTTATTCTTTGCATTCTTTATCGCTTTAATTTTTTTCAACTTGTTGTTTTACTTCTATTTCTACTTATTCTTCTTCTTCTCTCTTCTTCTTCTTCTTCTTCTTCTTCTTCTCCTCTTCTTCTTCTTTTTCTTCTTTTTCGTCTTCTACCTTTCTTTAAAGCTTAACTATCACATTGACTTCTGCAAGACAGTAGACGGTTCGAATCCAGAATGAAGATTCTGAAAGAGGGAATATCACTTCTGGCATATACATATGCACACACAGACCAACACACACTCCGACAAACACACACATACACACACACACACGAACAAACACAGACACGAGTGCAAGTCGTTAACTAGGTCACGATTGGCAATTTATTTTTGGAAATTGAAGAGACACGAACTTGAAAACCATTTATATTCGCACTCATATTGTCCATTATTTCTCAATATAATTTGCGCCAACATTAATACACTCATACCACCGCTTTATCATTGCAAGGACACGCCTATTAGGTTCATTTTGTGCTCCCCTGTCAGTTGTCTGAGTACGTGCTGTGAGAACACTTTGCAGAAAATCAATCCATCGTGCGTTATGCGGTTGACTAAACTATGCAAACATCCTATTGTAGTCTCTAGACTTTCTATCGCTACTTGCCCGCCAGGTCGAATCATCTCGCCCAACCGCCACACAGACGCTTCTGTTGTAATCTGAATAGGACGACCAGGTCTGGCTTCATCAGCAAATTCTGAGCGTATCCTGTATTAAATCTATCGACACAGTTTTTCCCCGCTGTATACAGCAAACATATCTTTCCGTAAACAGGAAGCATGTCTTTATGAATATTCCTAGCAGGAAGTTCTATTGTTTCCACTGTATAACGCTCTCCATCCCCCCCCCCTCTTTCTCCACCCAAGGAAAAAGCACGTCAGAAAAGATGTATAGACACAGCGCACGTGTATGTGTCACCTAGCGTAAATTATCTTGTGTAAAAACAAAGCTGGATGTTGCTGCCACCTAATATCACCTTCACAAACTACCAAGTACCTTTCTCATCTTTCTTATTTCAGTTTATAACAAACTTACTGACCTACCCTCATGTGTGAACATATAAAGGGGGTCACTGTGGTCGACAGGTAAAGCCTTCGCCTCTCAAATACATGAACGGAAACTGTGGGCGATCGAATCTCGCAAGTTTCAAGCAACCCTTGTTCGCAAGAAAGGTGAGACCAGAGTGTCAGTATTCTGAGTTACTTTCAATCGTTTTGACTTATGTCTTGCCACTGGTCCATGGTACCTCGGGACCAGAGAGTGAGGTGGATGACCAGCGTAATTTTTCACCTCACAATAATCCAAATACAGCGCACATTACATCCTCAAGACAAAACCATGTAAGGATGTCGCCATTATTGCCTACGATGGACAACTATGTAACTACGTACACATATAATTTCATATAAAATATATTGAGAGAGAGAGGGAGAGAGGGAAAGGAATAGTAAGAGTGAGATAGAGGGAGAGTGAGGCCGAGAGAGGAGGAAGATATATAATGCATGGAGAGAGAAATTTCAATACTGAATGCACATATACATATTGGATATTGGTCACATTGGTTGATCAGAATCCAATGACTTCAGGTATTCAAACCACATATATGTTGTATACTGAAGTCTCTAACAACGTCATTCCCTGACAGTAGTGTAACTACTATGGGACAAACCTGGACTTAGTATACTGAAGTCTTTAACAACTTCATTCCCCGACAGTAGTGTAACTACTATGGGACAAACCTGGACTTAGTATACTGAAGTCTTTAACAACTTCATTCCCCGACAGTAGTGTAACTACTATGGGACAAACCTGGACTTAGTATACTGAAGTCTTTAACAACTTCATTCCCCGACAGTAGTGTAACTACTATGGGACAAATCTTGACTTTGCCTTTATTTCACCAAAACATTTTAAAAAGAAACGCAAATTCACCTGTGAAATACCAAAATGCTTGGAATTACGTTTCCAGGGACACTAGGGAGGGAAATACCTTTGTGGTATTCCCATTGCCAAAAGCACCCTCTCCGCCCCCCCCCTACCACCCCCTTTCCCCACCCCAAAACCCTTTTTCTTTAAACAGGTCTTGGTAAATATCATAGCGTGTAGCAATAAAATTACTTGTTTACAATTTCACGTAGCCAGCCCCAAACACAACCCTATTTATTATCCTTATACAGCATACTCTGGTCGTGACAGTGACTCTATTCTTGTCCTCCTGTGTAACAGTAGAGATTAAAAGCCACAAACCATACATGTATGCAATATCACATGTCTTCAGCCGTTCAGTCAGAAAAGAACACGTCATCTTCCCATAACGCCTTTGGAAAACTGAACAAAAAAATTAACAAATATTTGCTTCATTATTTTCTTTGAGACATTTGAAAATTCACTCAAGTTTGCTAGGGCAGTGCCAGTCAGCTCTTTACCAAACTTCCAGTCAGCCTACTTTTCGGGATGATTCAAACCGCGGCCTTTGTGGCTACAATAACGGTCCCGTGTTTTAAGGCCATCCCATATTTTGCCAATTTCAACACTCCTCCAACTTTCTGTTTCTGTTTTCCCAGCGGAGGATGTTTGGTTGGACCAGGGGACTGAATGCAGATATTGACTAAAAGATGGTAAAATCTTTATTGAACGCATGGAAGAGTGAGAGAAAACTGGACGGAAAGTAAAAAATGAAAAATGAGATGTGAGGGGACGAAGAGAGGGCGGGGGAGGGAGGCAGCTCAAGAGTCCATGCTAACGAGTTGACCGACGCCGGCGGTTACCGTGTACAAATATTAGCCAATCAACGAACAGCACAAAGATTTTCCTCAGGGCACCATTTCTCGAGAACTTCCGGTATCCCTTTCGAAATCACGTGACACATATAGGAAGCCGTTGATTGGCATATTTCGGGCGAGCAAGCCGTCCACCCGCTTTTGAGTTGTAAGGTTCGAGGACTTACAAGGGGATCATTACGATAACAGGTTTTCGCTCCCATCTTTCAATCGTCTTCTACTGCCGTCGTATAAAAGGCTTTCTCGATTAAAGTGGTTTAACACAATTCAGTTATTGCGATGAATATTTGTTTTTTCAACAGGATTTTTTTCCGTGCAGAGTAGACAAATATTGATCAATGCCCCGAAGCAGATTTTGCAAAAATACTATGTACGCATTTGTCAGTTATTTTAATAACTCGTTATTAAGTCATTTTCGGTACGAATATGTGCTACCAGAGTCAGAAAGAGGCACATGGAATAGAGACATTGTCACCTGCCTGGCGTATCGTAAGAAGCGAAAATGTGTACGTTTGGGCATGGATCGGTAACTCCTCCAAGATGCTGTTGTTCGAACTTAGTTGTATTGAGTGCTTCGCCCTTGATATTTTCGTGGGGGCAGGTTACAGTTGTTTTTATTACACCCCAAGGGGTCATATGACGAAGTTGCGTTTAACAATCTTTGCTGTAGTTTTTCTTCTTCTGTTTCTTATTTTTCTTCTTTTTCTTCATCTTCGTTCGTTCTCAATCTCCCGCTACCAAGCCCAGAAAATAGTTTTGCAAGTCGCAATATGCAGTCCAGATAACTGAATGCGTTGTGTTGTACTTTACAGCTTGACTGCGATATTCACACCTTTCGGTCCGACACATCCAACTTCAGCAGGCCCATAGCTGTAGTGAAATGATAGACTTATAATTACAAGTGCACTACAGGGTCCACTGTGTGCCTCCCCACCTAGCTGACTAGGTCGATGTTACACAACCTGCTTCCCGATGCACGGCGCTGACTTACTGTGGGGGGAATGTGGAGCGGGGGTCTTGATCAGTATGTTCTGCCTGTTGATAAATATCGAACTTAACCTTACCTGTAAAAACTATAATCAGTCATTCAATCACAAACCTTTGTTAGTTTCAAGTTGAGTATGGATCTTCAGCAAACACGTACCAAGTCATCAGATGTTCACTTGCCCCTATTTGTTCTTGCGATCTACAAGTGCCTCAAGACGGGGTAGCCAGTCCCATACCAAACCACCCTTTCTATATATATGCCAGCAGGGGACGGCGTGGCCTAGTGGTTAAGTGGCACGGCTCACAATCCGAAAATGCTGGGTTCTTCTTCTTCTTCTTCTGCGTACGCAGTCAGACAGTAACCATTATTTTTTCGAAAAAAGCGGCGGTCATCCTGAGGCTGTCGCCACTGCCATAGAGCTTGTCTTGCAGTTCCACTGGTAATGGCCACATCTGCTCTCTCTGATCCTCGTATGTCGGGCAGTTCTGCAGCAGATGTTCAGCGGTCATTTTACCAGTACCGCACGGGCATTCGTCGGTACACCCTATCTTCAATTTGTTGAATAGGTGGTACCTCAGTCTATTGTGACCAGTGCGAAGTCTGAAGACAACGACCTGCTCTCTTCCGTTCAACTGGTAATAGGCATCGTTTTTGGTGTAACCAGTATGTTCGGTTTCCCATTTGGTCATGTATCTGGCTTTGATAAGCCGTTTTGACTCTTCGTACGTCATACTGGTATCTGTTTGTGGTAGTCTTGCACCTCCTTTTGCCAGTCTGTCTGCCTCCTCGTTGCCTTGGATGTTGCAGTGTGATGGGACCCACTGTACCACTACCCTTTTTGGTGCGGACTGCTGGCACAGTTTGCAGAGTGCTGCTCTTAAGTCATTAAGCTCAGTGTTTTTCAGGCTTTTTAGCGCTGTGACTACGGCGAGAGCATCTGTCAGCAGGACTATATGGCTTTCATTTTCACTGTGTGTCACCATTTCTTCCACTGCCGCCCTCAGTGCCTCTGCCTCCGCTCTGAAATTGCTTGTGTACTTACCAGTAGCGAATGACAGTGTTATTTTTCTGCCATTTAGTAGGTTCAGGAATACTCCTGCCCCTCCGTTTTGTGTTGTGTTTGTTACAGAACCGTCGGTGTATGCATGGGTCCAGTCCATGCTTGGGTAGCTTTTCGTTATGAAGCTTAGGGTAGTATCTCTCCTTTCTTTTTCAGTCTGGCAGTTTTTGTTTGCAATACCTGGTATATTTTCTACCATCTCTGAAAATATATCCTGCCTCCAGGTAGGTTTTCGTACAGTAGTGATGGGTTTTCGTGTTGTTAGTGCGTTTATGGGATCTTCGTGCATCTTTGCTTTGGCTATTTCTGCAAAGTTTATCCGCTTTAGTTTCCCATTTCCCAAATTGTTTAGTCTCTGGTGCATTGGATGGTCGGTCAGTCTTCGGAGTTTCTCTGACTGCAGCTGGGCTCTGCAGTCTCTTCTATCGGTCATGGATTGCAGTTTTGTAATCTTTTCAAGTTCTACAATTGGCGCTGACTTCATGCCACCTGTTATAATTCTCATGGCTTGGTTTTGAAGTTTGTTAACTTTATCGAAGTTCGCCTTCGCTGCTGTTGTCCATGCCGCAATGCCATACTCGAGAACTGGTCTCACTCTTCCAGTGAACAGTTTCTTTAGTATGCCTTCGTCTGCTCCCCAGCTTGTGCCAGCACGTTTCCTCATGATTGCCATTCTTTCTCTGGCTTTCATTCGGTTTCTCTCGATCTGACTTTTCCATGTCATGCGCTGATCAAATGTGACTTCCAGATAGGTTGGGTTGTCGTTTGGCTGCAGGAATTTGCCATTTAGACTTAATTTGGTACTTTGGGGTTTTAATGAAAGCGAGAATATTGTGCATGTGGTTTTCTCCTCGTTTATTTTGACCAGCCATGAGTTCGCCCACTCTTCCAGCGATGTTAGGGCCGTCTGCATCCGATTTCTTGCTATGGTGAGATTCTTTTCAGAGGTCCACATAGCCAGATCGTCTGCAAACATTGAGCTATGGACTCTTCTTTGTATATTCTCTGTAATATCGTTTATATATACCAGGAAGAGTGTGGGTGACAGTACTCCCCCTTGGGGTACTCCCTGCTCGAGTGTCACCTTTTTGCTCATCTGCCCTTGTACTTGGACTCTGGCCGTTCTTTGTTTGAGGTAGTGGTTGATCCACTTGTACATCTTCCCACAAACATCACTTCTTCTTAGCTTGACTCTAAGTCCATCTTTCCAGACTTTGTCAAATGCCTTTTCCAGATCCACCCAAACAGCTACTGTGTGTTTCTGTGCCTGGTAGGCATCTTCTATCTCCTGGGCTATGAGGATGACCTGGTCCTCAGTGGATCTGTGCTGTCTAAAGCCGGCTTGCTGTGGAATTAGTATTCGTTTTTCTTCCAGATGCCACATCAGTCTGGTGTTTATCAGCTGTTCCATCAGCTTGCCGACACAGCTCAGTAGGCTTATGGGCCTGTATCCATTTGGATCTGTTTTGTCCTTTCCTGTTTTTGGTACTGGTACCAGTATTGCGTCTTTCCATGCCTGTGGTACAATTCCCCTTTTCCAGCTTTGGTTCAGCACCGATAGCAGTTTCCTCTTCGCTGTTTGGCCCAGCCCCATCAGCATTTCGTTTGTTATCCCGTCTTTTCCGGGAGATTTCCTTTTCTTTAGTGTTCTCATACCCTCTTCCATTTCGCGCATTGCTAGTTTGGCCATCATGTGCTCTTCAGGTGCCGTATTCATGTTTTCGTGTCCCTTTAGCTCTTCGCTAATGTCTGTATGCTTATCTGCAGGGACCTCGATGTGGTTTGCTCTGGCATAGTGATCGACAAAGGCGTTTGCGGCTTTTTTACCTGTGATCAAGTTCTCGCCCAGCTTGATAGTAATTTGTTTATTTGACGGGGTTTCGTCATTCATGGCTCTGACTAGCTTCCATAGCTTGTTCCCGTCTTTGTCCAGGTTTAGACTTTCCGTTTTATTTTTCCAGCTTTCTCTTGCTGTTTGCTTGAGAGTGTGTTTGTACTTCGCCGTGGCGGCTTTGAGGGCGATGTTTGCCTCCATGGATTTTTCTCGCTCTGCCATGTTCCTAGCATTTGTTACTGCATCTTCCACTTTCTGCAACTCATCATTCCAGTAGGGCTTATAGTTTTTCCTAGCTCCTCTTGGGATGGTTTCAGTGGCGGCTTGCATTATTGCCTTGCTTAGGCTCTCTACCATGGGCTTCAGTTTTGTGTTTCGTGTGTTGATGGTTTTACACAGCCCATCTGTCAGGATTGCAAATCTGTCCCAGTCGGCTCGTTTGTAATTCCAACGTGGGAGCGGTTTTGTTTCCTGTGGGCCTACTTCCATGTCAATGGTTAGCCTGATCGGCCTGTGGTCGCTACCTGCCAGTTGGTTTAGCACCTGGCGGTCTATTTTATGGTGTATGTCCTGTGTGGAGAAGGCCAAATCTGGAGTCGAGGTGGTATGCCATGTTCTTGAATAGAAGCTAGGGCTATCCTCCGGCCTATTGATTAGGGAGAGATGTGCTGGGTTCAATCCCCATCACAGCACCGGCCGTTATCCCGGGGAAGCAAACCCTTAGAAAATACAGAAGGAAGCAGACCGTTACATAAAATGCATGCTGAAGCCGTATGCGCTGGGCTGACAGGTGCACAATAAAAACACAGTGCAACGCACACCGCCTTGGGGATTAGAAAAATTAGGCGAACGCAAAAAAAAATATAAATATCTGCCAGCCACATCATAATGATTAATATGTCTGGTTCCAATTGGAATACCAGTCCGCAACAGATTATCTCCATCCGTTCCTTTTCTGTGCCGTCTTCTTGAGTTCCGCCAAGGGGAACCTGATTGAATTGACTCCTTTCTCGACTGTTCCGCGCCACGTGTTTTTTAGGTATCCCTACTCCTTGTGGGTTCCAATCCAGCGCATGTCTGGCTATGCTATCCTGCTTCTATCTGATAGTGCGTCCTACTATTATTTTGTTCAGCGTATATCCTGAAAACGACACTCACTCCTTCCTGATTGACACGTCGCGTTTCTGATGGCATTTCGGGTACCGAGTTATCCTTCATACTGCGAGTCCCATTCTCTTAGCCAGACTACAATAGTGCAGCCTGTTTCTAGGGCCGTCGTTTTGGGCAAAATATTGTTTTAGGAAGCTCTGATTAGCTGATCCTGATGCAAGCAGCCATCTATGAGTCACCGGATGCTTTAGCTACCATCGGCACACATGACGTCATCAACATCCTGGACATTATCGCTTATTAAATAGCTTACCTCTAGGCAACTGGATACCTGACTGCTACATTTCATGGATATCTCTTTTTATAGCAACGTTATCATTCGTATTAAAAATCACAGGCTTTTATTTATTCTTTTGAATCCTGTCCAAAAGACTTTGCTTCGTCTGACATTCAGCTGTTCTTGGCGAAACTTCCTTGGGCAAAAACCCCTACCACCACCCCACCTCTCTTTCTCCATTCCGATTAATTCCAGTTCAATGTATGTTTGGTAATATTGTTAGATTGCTTGTATAGTATATGCAATTGTGGCAACGTAAAGCGTTTAGCTGAGTAGGATAGCAGTTGCGTACTACTTATCTAAAGAGGTTACAACATGCATCCACACCACACCACGCCACGACTACACACAGGAAAAGGCAGTAAACACTTTCCTGAATGGAAACATAACATTATCGTTTAATATGCATATCAACAAAAAGAAACAAAGTACATCTGAACTAAATAATCAAAATATATATATATAAACTATAATGAAGGTTTTAAGCACTAGCTTTTGATGGTTTCCCCAAATTACGTTACCCAGGCTCTTGCCGCTGCTCTCCCCTTATCTTTAGACTCAACTCATAATCACAAACTCGAACTCACCATCGGATTACGTGCTCAGTCATTATGTGCATTCACATATAATCAGATCATCTTCGATCAGGTGATCTGTACATCCACATACAATTGGTTCACCTATGCTCAGGTGATCTGCGCATTCATATGTAATTAGATCACATCACTTATAGTCGGATCACGTACTCACTTGTGGTCCCATACTCAGTCGATCTGTGCATACACATACAATCAGAACATGCATCGTTCCGAAAGTATCCTACACGTACGACACACATTCATATCTCTTACTGTTCACAATGTGTCCAACATAAACACCTATAGAGCGACTTACTAAAACTCGAGGTATATGCCACCTTGCAAACTCACTTTCACTATCAGACTACTGACAGCCTATCAGACACTATCCTAGCCAGTCTGTTTGAGTTCGTCTTAGCAGAGTATATTTTCAAGCTTTACAATGGTCTCCTGTTGGTTGTCTAACCTAGCCATCACTCTAATTTTGAACTCACCCCAACTAATTGTTATTGGATGACTATCCCAGAATCCTTGTAACTCTACAACTACGCTAATTCGGAACCCCAGATTGAACAGCTACGACCTCCCACCTCAGCTTTGAACAACCACCCCCTCCCCTGTACCAGAGACAAATTCTTCCACATAGACCCCTCGTTTCCTTTGTCAACCTAGTGTCGAGACGGGTTTGACCTAGACACGCATTCAGGCAACCTTTGTTCCCAGAGTCGCCAGACCAATCTCCCCTGCTCTAATCGCCAGTTCTCCAGCTGGAACTGTCACACAATGTCCACTATCTTTCTGTTCCTATAACCTCAACTTGCATTAATACTGCCATATACATTGAAGACACCAGTGTATTACCGGAGCACGAAAGGAGAGCAACAAATAAAGCACTGTAACCTGCTAAGATGTCACTTCTGTTAGAACCCTATCACTGTCAGTGTGGCTCAAAAGTCGTGGTGCGATTTAAAATTTGAAAAACTTTTTTTAAATTGTTATTAATTTTTGAAAGAATGTTTCTGTAAATGATAATATGACATTTGGACATTTTGTGTGTTTAATTATGAAAGATTATGTCACACAAATTACCTCCATTTGTCGCCTAACAAACGCAAACCTTTCAATACCATTTTCACGTGATATGGGTCAGCATGTCGCGTCGCAGTTCATGGATTTCTGTTCAACTGTTTTCCTTCAGCTGCTGGATATTGTCGATTTTCTTAATAATATCCACACGATTCTTGACATAACCCATCTGGAAAAAAAAACTGGATCGGTTATATCAGACGAATTGCCTGGCCATTTTAATTCTGAGTTTATGTCAAGTCTTGAAAGCAAACAAAGCCATTAAGACGTCCTTTGCAATCTCCCAGATGTATGACTTGCACTCATTTAGCCTTGTTTGGGTACTCTTACAAATCGTTGTATATTCTGATGATATCAAGCTAACATGAACCACTGAACGACTTATTTGTACTGGTTTCGAAAACTCTGCAGAGTCTGTATACAAACAGCTTCTTTTACATTCACTTGATCTTAAAATACCTATAGGCGTCCAATTTATGCTTGAATTCTGTAATTGTTTCTTTATTCGCAATTTCCTATGCCAATAGATTCCAAGTATTCACCAATTTCAGACTAAATAATATTTCCCGTTGTAGTTATGCCCTCTTGTTCTTGTAGGTGATCATATTTTGAAAAAAAAACTTGTTATAGTCAGATTTATCCTTTCCGTTGATCTTCTTATAAACCTGTATTTTTACCTCGAATTCTTATCTTTTCTAGACACTGTAGGATGGCTTTTCTGAGTCTTTCCTCGTAACAGTTATTCCACTAACAGCTTTTCCGCTCTTCTTTGTAATCTTTCCAGCATGTTTATATCTCCTCTACACGAAAAGGACTCCACACCTGTACATAGTTTTCCAATCTAGGCTTAATTAATGCTCTATACAGTTTGACTATCACTTCCTTGCTCCTATGTTTAATTTTTCTGTTCATCATACCTAACATTGCATATGCCTTTTTTACTGCTACATAGACTTGCTCACTCACCTTACATTAAGATTTATTATAACCCCTAGATACTTTTTCCTGTTTATCTTTCGAATATTGTTGCACCTTCCTGAATGCTTTGCTCAACACGATTCATCTTTCCGGGGCCCACAGAACGTGGTCTCCAAACGCGTGTCACGTCGACCACAGAGCCCAGTTGCTGGAAACAATTTAGAGAAATAATTGCCTTTTTAGAGGGCGTTTTCCTGACTAGATAATGACGTATGTATACTCTATTTGCGCACACAACAAACACTCGATTTACAAACACAATTTCTATAATTTCGGTTCTCTGGACCGTACTAATTGTCTCCATAAAAATTTTTCTAGGGTTGTAGTGTTAATATAGGAAGACATTTTTTATTTGTTTAATTATGATGATTGTAATTATTTTTTAAATTAAATTTGTAACAGGGCTTTTTAGTAAAGGATCTGTAAATAAATATCCCGTGTGGTCCGGCGGAGTGTTTGTGTAGGACAATGACAAGAATAGCACCACTGCCACACGGAGAGCATGCAAGAGGCGACTAACTATGTGGTATAAAACCAACTGTGGGAAAGTGGTTTGTTTAGAGTTGCAGAGATCGCGCTTAACAGGCTACGGGTCTACTTTGCTCTAGTGTTTGAGTCTATTAAGATGGACTCTCACATGAGTTAACCACCCTCCACGGCACGTGTCTCAACGCAGCGAAATTATAAGCTGCTAGAACCTAGCCTACTAAGCAGGAAATTTTTCTTTCGGCTACTTCCAGACTATACCAAAGCTCGGACCTGAACAAGGGTAACCGTTCTCGTAGAAGTACAGGTCGACTAAGAACTATATATATATGCTGCGTAAATATAGTGCCAAAGCCAAGGGGATCAAATTAAAACAGATTAACACGTTTAAATACATGGGCACATACATACCATCAGATGGAAGATGGATACATGGGCACATACATACCATCAGATGGAACATGGATACCTAGGCACATACATACCATGAGATGGAAGATGGATACCTGGGCACATACATAAGATCAGATGGAAGATGGATACCTGGGCACATACATACCATCAGATAAAAGATGGACACCTGGGCACATACATACCATCAGATGGAAGATAGATACCTGGGCACATACATACAATCAGATAAAAGATGGATACCTGGGCACATACATACCATCAGATGGAAGATGGATACCTGGGCACATACATACCATCAGATGGAAAATGGATACCTGGGCACATACATTCCATCAGATGGAAGATGGATATCTGGGCACATACATAACATAAGATGGAAGATGGATACCTGGGCACATACATACCATCAGATGGAAGATGGATACCTGGGCACATACATAACATAAGATGGAAGATGGATACCTGGGCACATACATACCATCAGATGGAAGATGCAATTACGAAGTAAAATGCAGAAAATCCCAAGGAAAATCAGTCTTCCAGAACATTTAGGGAATTGTGTGCAACAACACCTGAGAAATAGAGCCTTTGGATGCTACGTAGAACCAATACTGAGATATGGCAGTGAATCATGGACAATCATCAAGCAAGTGCATGGATGTTTGGAGGAAATGGAGATGTAGTTTTACAGAAAGATGCTGCAGATCCCATGGACTGCAAAGGATACTAATGATGCAGTACTTGAGGAAGCAAAAAAGAGACCTTATTGCAAACATCAGAACAATGCAGTCATCCTTTGGAATGCCAATTGTCCAGTTCTTCACTGTTGTCTTCGACACGCGTTTTTCACTATACACTGCTTGCATTCTGCGATGAATGTCAACTGGTCGACATCCTTCAGCTGTTAGAAACCGAATCACCGCTCGCTGATCAACTCTGGACGGGTTCCGTATCACAACCGCCATGTTCTCAACGGTCCGCTTAGAACACAATGAGTTGGAGTATAATGAAATTTTGCAAACTTGACGGTTGGTATGTGCTATTTACACCAGAAGTGACGTCATCATTCGCATCGTACGTATGTTCACTTGGTGCAGTTAGTTTGTGTATGTATATATATGCATAATATACGTATACACAAATACATACACACACGCCTCTACGTTGAGTATAGATCGAAGAGTGAAGGTTTTGGAAATCAATGAGCATTCCGTGAATTGAACCCCTTGTTCTCCCAGTCCGTGACTTGCATCCATGAGATGGGATCGACTCCCTTCACAGGCAATCACAGTTTGATCTCTCTCTCCCTCTCTCTCTCTCTATCTCTCTATATAGATCATGTTCCTGAATTTTCTCTTTATTTATCTTGTACACGGCTTACTTGTAACTGTTTTTCTGTTGTCTGTGAAGGTTTCTTTCAGTGGATCCTGCAACCGCCAAATTGGATATGAAAATGGACCCATTTCACCTTATTTGTTAATCCAATAGGGCATATCAAGATGCCTCAATACATCGTTTTTCTGAATTCAATCACAAAAAAATAGATATAAAATGAGGACCCACTTCAGTGTATTTGTTATTCGTATTCCAAGAGAGATGGAGCGTGCGATTAGCGTTGTGTTAGAGTACTTGATTATTATAGCAAAGGTGCAGCGAGCAAATCCTGGTATCCGTACTCTCCCGTCGACCCAGCTGTAAATGAGTACCTGGCATTCGAGTAGGGAATTAGAAAAGAGAATAGAAAGGACCTGGCCACTCTTCCACATATAAGCTGGAACTTAGTTTACTGAGGTCTCTTACAACTTCAGTATGTTTTACATGACCCTGACTAACATAGTCTGATCAGTATGTTTCACCTGACCCTGACTAACATATTCTGATCAGTATGTTTCACCTGACCCTGACTAACATGGTCTGATCAGTATATTTCTTCTGTCCCTGACTAACATAGCCTGATCTATATGCTTTACCTCACCCACACTAACATAATCTGATCTATAGGCGTTACCTCACCCTGACTAACATAGTCTGATCAGTATGTTTCACCTGACCCTGACTAACACAGTCTGATCTATATGCGTTACCTCACCCACACTAACATAATCTGATCTATATGCGTTACCTCACCCTGACTAACATAGTCTGATCTTTATGTTTCACAGCACCGGCCGCTACTCCGGGAAGCAAACCCTTATATAAAATGCGTGCTGAAGTCCGATGCACTGGACCGACAGGCGTAAAATAAAAACCACAGTGCAACGCACATCGTATTTGAGATTAGAGAAATAAGGCGAATGCAAAAAAACACAAAAATTTGTCGAAGTATCTTTTTTCAAATCTGCTTAATTTATACACGTACTTCATTGAATGAAAAAAAAAATCACAAAAAATAATTTACGCACTTTATTCCCTATTTGACAGTCAGTGACATTGGTATCAAACAAATACAGGAGTTCAAATACCTAGGTATTATGTTCACTGATAACGACAGTGGACATATAGACCGCACATATAATTCAGAAGGCGAACGGTGTCCATTATTAAATTGCACTGATGTAGAAACACCCTACAGAGCTTCTTTCAACTAAGAGGTGACTGATAATACACTGATTATTCCTACGTTGTGTTACCAAAGCCATTCTTGTTCCTTAGTAGAAACACGTAACAGTGAGATCCAGAGCTGTGAGGCGCTGCGTGAGAAGTGCAGCGGCAAAGACAATCCGTGACCGAATCCACAACACCACGCTGAGGCAGACAGTGGGGACAAACCCAGTTAGTGGATACATTGACTCTCAACAGATGGAGTGGTTTGGTCAATTTTCCAGAATACATTATGACCAGCCTGCAGCAAGAACATATCATATGCAGGTCTCTGGTCCACGAGCAAGGCGAAGACCTCGATGTCGGTGGATTGAAAGTGTCTCTGACACTCTAAGGAAGTTACACCTAACGACAACACTAACTTCCCACTAAGCAATAACAAGAAATTAACGTATCCCCCGACTCTCTGCGACGCCGAATGGCAAAAAGCAGTAGGACAAAAGAAGAAGATGAAGAATTTGATAATATTTCCAATTTAGTAACAAATAAGGGTATGCCTTTTCTTCTACACCATTGACAGTCCTGATGTGTCTCTTTAAGATGTCTTTTCTTTTTAGTGTTATCGGCAATGTCTTCTTTTTTCTTCCTGGTACAAATAGCCAAGCTGGCCACCGAGTGACAGCTATTGATCGGAAATCGATTTATTGATGGGGAACTGTAGTGTCTGGAATTTGAGAACTAGGCTTTCACTAATGTTGATGTTGTCTGGGGGGGGGGGGGGGGGGGGTGGGGGTGGAAGGGTGTAGGTCGAAGATATTTGAGAGTCAAGGAATTACGTGCTTTTAGGTGAATGGGTACTCGGATGGGGTGAAGGATCAATAGATGGATTAATGGATGGATAGTGGATAGTGGATAGATAGATAAATTAAAAGACAGGCGGGCAGATTTGTAGATTGATAGGTAAGTGTACACGTACATATATATGTAAGAAGATAGGTAGGTAGTTAGGTAATTAGGTAATTAGGTAGGTAGGTAGGTAGGTAGGTAGGTAAGTAGGTAGGTAGGTAGGTATTTAGGTAGATAGGTAGTTGGGTAAGTAGGTATGTAGATAGGTAAGTATGTAGTTAGGTAAGTAGGTAGGTAGTTAGGTAGGCAGTTAGGTAGGTAGTTAGGTAGGTAGTTAGGTAAGTAGGTAGGTAGGTAGGTAGGTAGTTAGGTAAGTAGGTAGGTATGTAGGTAGGTAGGTTGTTATGTGGGTATGTTGTTAGGTAGATAAGTATGTAGGTAGGTAGGTTGTTAGATAGGTAGGTTGTTAGGTAGGTAGGTAGGTAAGTTGGTAGGTAGGTTGTTCGGTAGGTAGGTTGTTCGGTAGGTAGGTAGGTAGAAATAAAGTAAATCAGTCTTTTTCTAGGTGGGGTACTGTATATATGAATTAGTGGATGGTTTTTGGATGCCATGGATATATATGTATGGACGAATGGTTGGATGGATATAAATGGATATGGTAATGTGGATTGATAGAGATTGGTAGGTGGTTTGTGTTGATATTATAGTGGGTGTCTGTGTGAGTGAGTAGATGTATGAGTGAGCAGATGGATGTGTTAATGGATAGATGGGTGAATGAATGTGTGAATATATGGAAGGATTAATGCATGAGTTAAGATATGTCAGTGATTGAGTAGATAGATTGATTGTATCGATGAACGGAAGGGTTGGTGGATATATTGTTGGGAGGGTTGATGGGTTGATGGATGAGTTGGTGGTTGGGTAGATGGATTTTAGGACAAATGAATTTGTGCACGTTTGGATGGATGGAAAGATGTATGGGTGGGCGGATGGACGAGTTTGTGGATAGATGTATTGATTGGGTGAATGGGTTTGTGGATTTATTGGCTTTTGGATGGGTAGGTGGATAGAGGAATTAGTGATTGGATGTTTGTGGGAGAGGGGGGGGGGGAGAATGGATGGGTGAGATGAAGGCTGTGCTTGTGGGGGGATTGGTGAGCGATGCATGGATGGGTGGTTGGATACGTGTTTCGGTGGATTATTAGGTGAGTGGATTGTGGGGTAGTTGGGTGGATCGGTGGATATATTTGTGGCGGAGCGTTTGGATGTAAAGCCGAGGATGAATTTCCTGGTATTATTGTAAGGAGGGTTGAAGTTATAAATTACTGCCGGGATCTTTTTTTTTAAATTTTTTTTTTACGTTCAGCTTATTTTTCTAATCCCCAAGGCAGTGTGCGTTGCACTGTGGTTTTTATTTTGCGCCTATCGCCCCAGTGCATCCGACTTCAGCATGCATTTTATGTAAGGGCATGCCTCCTCCTGCATTTTTTAAGGGTTTGCTTCCCCGGGGTAACGGCCGGTGCTGTGATAGGGATCGAACCCAGCACCTTCACATTGTGAGCCGTGCCACTTAACCACTAGCCCACGCCGTCCCCAGCTGCCGGGTTCGTTAGATTAATTCGGTGTACAGTTATTAAGTAACAGCAATTATGGGGGACCCAGTTGTCTCGGAAGTAAAGTGTTCGCCTCGTGTGATGGAGGTCGCGGGTTCATATCCCGGTGGAGACACCCGGATTTTTTTCACATTGATCATCCGGTACATATTTCTCCTGATCTCTGAGTAGTGGGATCAGACACCCGTGTGCAGTGGCGCGCACGTTAAAAATACATTAGCAGTTGGAGATCGAAAAGAATAGGCCTAACGGCCGCTGGTCGGGCAAAATTCAAGTTAAACATCTACTCAAATTATTCTAGGGATTCTCGACCATCAGAGAATATGACGCAAATAAAAAACAGGTGGGACTGTGTGGCCATGACAATAGGTCTTGGTTATGTGGTTAGCGGAGCGGCTTAGATGGCACCTGAATGGCTGCGGGTCTACCTTGCTCTAATTTACGCTTCCACCTCCACCAGTCTCAAAAATAGGCGATCGTATATTCCAGGGACTAACAGATGCTGGGATTGACCTGGCAAGTCACCAGTGGATTTTCACCTGCCCCAAAAATATGAAACAAAGGAGGTGGCACCTCCCCACGACGTCTAACGACAGAAGTGGACTGAAGATAGATATAATTCTGTTAATAGCATATTTACAAGAGTGCGAACCAGATGTTGTCAGTCCCATTTGTGGACGTGCATGGCAAAACTTTGTCCACCCATCCACAAGCTTGTGGATGTCCCATTGAAAAACAGCATTTTGCTGTGACCTTTAACCAATTTGCACCACGTCCATTGCCTCGTTGGAGTCTGCGGACCCGTGACGCCACAAATGTGTTTCAACGTCCTAACAAGTGAAAGTCAGGCAGCCGGGAGAGCATGCTGGGTATTTCAAGACATCACAGCACGGACTGTATCTACTTCTTGTTCTTCTTCTTCTGCCGCTTGGAGTTTGTCTACATCTGCAAAGTTGTCTCTTGTATGAACCTCACTGTCTTCTGTCGCTTGGAGTATGTCTACATCTACAAAGTTGTCTCCTGTATCTCAGGATGACCGCTGCTTTTTTCGAAAAAATAAAGGTTGATGTCTGACTGCGTACGATGAAGAAGAAGAAGTCTCTTGTATGAACATGACTGTCTTCTGTCGCTTGGAGTATGTCTACATCTGCAAAGGTGTCTCTTGTATGAACCTCACTGTCTTGTCCCGCTTGGAGTATGTCTTCATCTGCAAAGGTGTCTCTTGTATGAACCTCACTGTCTTGTCCCGCTTGGAGAATGTCTACATCTACAAAGTTGTCTCTTGTATGAACCTCACTGTCTTCTGCAGTTCACAAAGGGCCATATAGTTTATCTTCCAGTATTGTTTCTCTTGGCTAGTATGTGCGCCTCAGTATCTCATACTCTGGACAGTCCTGAAATATATGCTCCGCAGTCTGGGGTGCCTGTCCACATGTACACATACTTGAGCTGCCAATCCTAAATTGTGTGTACATGTGGCTGCAGAGTCGGATGTGTTCCGTTCTGAGGCGCAGTGTGACAATCTGCTCTTGCCTACTTGTATTATGATAGTCATCTTGTATTTGTGTTGAAAGCTCTCTCATTGATTTAATTATCTTTTTCTTTTGATGGTACATCTGGTTGCGCGCCTGCGGCACCTTCCCTCGCCAGTGTGTCAGCTCTCTCATATCCTGGTATTCCGCAGTGAGACGTTATCCACTGCACCGTGATTCTGCGCTGGTTGCTCAATGTTGACAATAAAACTTGTAGATCTGACAGCTTCCCGGATGATAGTGCCTGGAGAACTGTCAGAAATACTCCAGGATACGGGTCAAGGTTGGTGTTCAGCAATTTTTCCGTCGCCAATTTCATCGCTTGTATCTCTGCATCGTAATTATGGCAGAATTTCCCTGTTGGTGTTACAACTGTTTCCATGGTGTTATTTGGGTATTCTATATACACTCCTGCTCCTCCATTCTTTACTGCATTCTGTGCTGACCCATCTGTGTATACTCGGACCCATAGATCCTTTGGATATTCTTCATCCAAGAAACTGAGAGCTTCTTCTTCTTCTTCTTCTTCTTCGTACGCAGTCAGACAGTAACCATTATTTTTTCGAAAAAAGCGGAGGTCATCCTGAGGCTGTCGACACTGCCATAGAGCTTGTCTTGCAGTTCCACTGGTGATGGCCACATCTGCTCTCTCTGATCCTCGTATGTCGGGCAGTTCTGCAGCAGATGTTAGCGGTCATTTTACCGGTACCGCATGGGCATTCGTCGGTACACCCTATCTTCAATTTGTTGAATAGGTGGTATCTCAGTCTATTGTGGCCAGTGCGAAGTCTGAAGACAACGACCTGCTCTCTTCTGTTCAACTGGTAATAGGCATCGTTTTTGGTGTAGCCGGTATGTTCGGTTTCCCATTTGGTCATGTATCTGGCGAAACTGAGAGCAATTGTCTTACGTTGCACATTGTCCTGTTCCTCATTGATTAACTGTATCCTCTGTTTGTTGTAGGTCGTCGTTGTACAGCAGCAATACTTCTCTTGAGAGAAGTCCCCGGTGTTTTGATTGTATCACTGGCTTCTATTCAGCGATTCACCTCGTTCCTGGAAGTGCACCAATATAGGGTCATTAGTCTCAGTTGGGACTCAGTGGTCTCGATGTAAGGTGTCCGCCTCGGGCTCCGGGTTCGAATCACGGCGGAGATTGAGTTGTTGTTTTTTTTTCACGAGAATCTTCTGGTAAAAATTGTTTCACGAAGGAGATTGTCCGTTTCAGGTCTTCGCCGGTCCCCACAGCTTTTCGGACATGCTCGCCCGAATGTTCTGGTGTTTGCTTGGGTGCTACACAATCGTACTTAACGGTGTCACTGGCACCCATTCTGTGGAGGTGGGCTTTGAGTCTATAGTGTCCCGTTCTGAGTCTGAAGATCTGCCCATCTCTGCCAAGTTTGTCTATGCTGTCATTTTCTGGCTTGTATTCTTTGTGCGGTTTTCTCCATTCTGTCCTCAGGATCGTTTGATGGACGTCTTTGCTTATTTATAGCTCTGTAGATGGATCGTTTGATGAGTGTCTTTGCGTCTTTATAGCTCTGTGGATGGATCTTTTGATGAGTGTCTTTGCTTCTTTATAGCTCTGCGGATAGGGATTCTGCGTGCCGCCACTTCCCGGATCTGCGAGCTCATCTGCTTCCTCGTTTCCAAGTATTCCACAGTGAGCCGGCATCCACTATAGGACTATATCTGTTTGTTTTTTAGACAGCAACCCGATAATGTATTTTATTTCGTGTTAGAGTCTATCTTGCTTGCGGCGTTAGATGGCTTGGCGAACGCTTCTTGAGTCTGTTATAAAGAATGTTTTTCTTGTGGTTATGTCTTGGCTGATAAGAATCTGAGTTGCAGAATGTAAACCTATTGCTTCAGCCCTGAAACTGATGCACATCTCTTCAGATTGCTTGGAATAATTTTCTATGTTGCCATTGGGGTGTTCCCCTTTCTCCCCGTCCTTCGTTCTCCGTGGCTGAGCCGTTGATAACTGAATTATGACAGAATGCATAGTTTTATTCAACAAGGCTATTCGACAGATCTGTTCTGTAAATTGGTTTATCAGATTACATTGATTGATACATCGCTCCATTGATGTCTGATAACATTATTACTATACGCACATGCGATATTTATCGTAAATCTGTTCAGCATGAAGGTAGAGCATTAACTGTTCATGGCATATATACGGGGTTCAACTCGGTTTACGATGCGCTCCAGTTAACCCAGCTTTAAATGTATTCCTGGCCAACTGTGTCGGGTGGAAATGGAGAGAGCGATGTAAGTGACCATCGCAGATCATTTCAGTCCTGATAGAAGTATCCTCCATAGGTTTACGACAGAAGCACAAATATCGTGTTGATGCTGCTGCTGCTGTTGTCGTTGCTGATGTTGTTAATGCTGTTGGTGTTGATGCTGTTGCTGCTGGTGTTCGTGTTGATGTTGATGTTGGTGTCGTTGTAGTTGTCTGGGCAGGATATTTTACCTGACCCAGACCAATAGTCCTGATCAGTGTGTTTTGCCTGACCAAGTGTTAGTCTCTCCTTTCCCTCTACATTTATAATCTATATACATATACGAGACGTATTCAAATAAAACCGAACCAAACTGCACCAAGTGAACATACTTACGATGCGCATGATGAAGTTACTTCTGATGTAAACAGCATAGACCAACCGTCAAGTTTGCAAAAGTTCATTATCCTCCGACTCATAGTTTGCTCGGCGAATCGTTGAAAACATCTCGAGTGTAATACGGAATCTGTCCAGAGTTAATCAGCAAGCGGTGATTCGGTTTCTAACAGCTGAAGGATGTCGACCAGTTGACATTCATCGCAGAATGCAGGCAGTGTATGGTGACAAAAGTGTAGCGAACGTAAGCTCCGGCGACGGTCCACCCATCAATTTTGGCGATGGCATTTTCTGACGCAACAATTTGCGCCTGACCTGGTCTCTCAAGATCTTTCGTTAACTCACGTCCTTTAAATATCGTTGTCCAGTTCTTCACTGTTGTTATTGACACACTTTTGTTACCATACGCTGCCTGCATTCTGCTATGAATGTCAACTGGTCGACATCCTTCAGCTGTTAGAAACCGAATCAGTTAGGTCTGGTTTCATTTTAACACGCCTCGGATATATATATATATATATATATATATATATATATATATATATGTATATATATAAGTACTTTGACGTGAGAGAGAGAGAGAGAGAGAGAGAGAGAGAGGGAGAGAGAGATAGTGAATGTGTTAATGAGTGAGCCAGTGAACGAGTGAATGACTGAATAGAATAAGTGTATTCGTGAGTTAGTGTTGGACGAGAGAGTGAATGAGTGAGTAAATTACTCAATGGAATGAGAGCACTACGGATGAGTGAGTGTTTTAAAAGAATGAGTGAATGAGTGAGTAAATGAATGAGTTATAATTGTATGAAGGAGTGAATGAGTGAGTGAGTGAATTAAATGAGCGAGTTAATGATGGTGGGATGGTTTTCAGGGAATGAGTGAATGGAATGATCGAGTTAGAGAGCGAGTGAGTTAATGAGGGAATGAGTGAGTGAGTGAATTAGTCAGTGAGTGAATAGGTGAGTCGGTCAATGAAAAGGTGAGTGAATGCGATGGCGGCAACGAGGACGGGCCCACGTAGGTTAGGACGATCCGCCCGAATTCCATGCCTCTTTCAAGAGCTGGCGAACCAGGACCTCCTCAGGAAGTCTGGTTAAAGTACCCACCTGAAATTCTTAACAATTCAAACACAATTCTGTCCACACGAATCTGTCCACACAAGATCAGCCAGACATGCTCGAATGGAGGCGCAATAGGATATTGGTCTGTTATGGATCAAGGCCTCTGATGCAAGCAGTCAGCGATGAGTCACTTGTCGCAGTCAGCGCATACATTGTAGCGTCTTCCGCCATTGCTGATTCTACATTTTAATTGTAGAAGTCGGTCTCACAATGTTATATTAATGACACTACGGGCCCACATGTGTGAAGGGCCAGGCGATGTAATTGATGCCCACGAGATTGGCCAAGGGGGTAGCTCTAAACGATATTTGCATGAAATAATCCAAATAAAGTTATTTTGTTTGCGCCCTGCTCTCTCTCTCTTTCTCTCTCTTCTCATCTTTCTCTATTTTTAACGCTCTCATTTCCTCTAATCTATGTTTCTACCGCTTTCTCTCTTTCTCTCTAATTGTGTCTTTATATATCATAATCTGTATGTTCTGTATCTCGCTTTTGTTTTTTCTCAATCTCTCTCTCTCTCTCTTTTTGTCTCGCTTTGTCTCTGTCTCATTTTCTCTCTATTTCTCTGTCTTTATTTCTTTCAGTCTGTCTTTCTGTCACACTCTTTCTTTCATATTTCTTTTATCTCATCCTCTCTCTATTCTCTATTTTACTTTCTCTCTTTCTGCATCTCTTTCATTCTCTATCTTTCGCTCTCTCGTTTTATTTCTTTCTACGTCTTTCCTTCTCGCTCTCTCTTCTAAATCTCTCTTTCTTTCTATTTTTTTCTTATACTTTAATTCGATCTTTTTCATTCTTTTTTGTCTTTTTTCTTTCTGTCTTTCTCACTCTTGCATTGTCTCTTTCTCTATTTTTCTCTCTCTCCTTCCCACTCTCTATCTCTCATTTTCTCTCTAATTGCCTCTCTTTCTATATATACATCTCTCTCTCTCTCTCTCTCTCTCTCTCTCTCTCTTTCTCTTTCTCTTGATCTTTCTCTTTCTGCTCTGTCCCCTCTGTCTCTTTTAATATCTTTCTATATTTCTCTGTTTCTCTATTTTACTCTACCCATACTTTTCCTCATTCCTTCTTTCTTTCTTTCTCTCTCTTTCTCAATCTCATATTGTCTCTATTTCTGTACTTTCTCTCTCTCTTTCTCTCTACCTTTTTCTATTTTTGACTTCTCTCTCTCTCTCTTACTCTTTCTTTCTTCCTCTTGCCCTCTCGCTCTCTCTTTCTTTCCATCACTCTATCCTTTCTTTCTCCTCCCGCTATGTATCTCTCCACTGTTTCCTTCCCTTATATTTTTTCTCACTCCTTCTTACTTACTACTAACCTGCCACCTTCCCTCCATTCTGTCTTCATCTCGCTACCTCAGTCTATCCTTTCCTATTGTCCCTCTCTCTATCTATCTCTCCTTTCTTCTCTTCCACTCTACCCCCTCTTTGCATGTTCTCACCCCCCTACCTACTTTCTCACTAACATCCTTTCTCTTCTTATCTCTCTATTACAGAAACAAAACTTCTTTAACTTTTTAATGAATTGTTTATCAGTCTCTGGACTGACTTACAGTGGCGTGATAGGTTCAGACGACATCAACACTAGTCTCTGAGCTGGTTTACAGTGGCGTGACATGATCACAAGTCGTCAACACCAGTCTCTGGACTGACTTACAGTGACGTGACATGAACAGACGACTTCAACCCCAGTCTCTGGGCTGGCTTACAGTGACGTGACATGTTCGCAAGACTTCAACACAAGTCTCTGGGCTGGCTTACAGTGACGTGACATGAACAGACGATTTCAACCCCAGTATCTGTTCTGACTTAAAGTGGCGTGATATGATCAGGCGACTTCAACACCAGTCTCTGTACTGACTTACAGTGACGTGACATGATCAGACGACTTCAACCCCAGTCTCTGTACTGTCTTACAGTGACGTGTCATGATCAGACGACTTTAACACCAGTCTCTGGGCTGATTAACGGATGATAGTGACGTGACATGATCAGACGACTTCAACCCCAGTCTCTGTACTGACTTATAGTGACGTGACATGATCAAGCGACTTCAACACCAGTCTCTGAATTGAATTACAGTGACGTGACATGATCAGGCGACTTCAACCCGTCTCTGTACTGACTTACAGTGACGTGACATGATCAGGCGACTTCAACCCGTCTCTGTACTGACTTACAGTGACGTGACATGATCAGGCGACTTCAACATCATTCTCTGGGCTGATTAACGGATGATAGTGACGTGACATGATTAGACGACTTCAACACCAGTCCCCATGCTTCCTAGCCTGTCGGTGATAAATTATATCGACACCATTATTTAATCAGAAAGACATATTAGCCCTCACCAACTTTTGTGATGATTTACCATCTTCCCTCTAAGATGTCCATTTCCCAATTGCCTTATCTTGCTTTCGTTTGTAAAATTCTCGAACCATTGCAAATCAAGATTCTATCTGAGGGATTTGTTGATCAAAGCCTTAATGATGGGTTTAGTGATCCGCAATATTTGAGATCAGCTTCACATTTGATTTGAAGATTCTTAAATTGGAGTTAAAGATACTAAGATGAAATTGATTTTCACCTCCGTTAGAGTTGATTATACTTTTATTAGAGTTAACTAAATCAGTCCTTAGAGCTTATATATCGACTTGCAAATTTTCTTACAATGATACAGAGCCGACATATTGGCTTGAGCTAGTACTGTATTTAAATTTACAAGTTTTTCAATCACAATTGTTATCAAAGTTGTAAGAGTACGTGCAACTCCTGCCGTGAGTTTTACGTTTCAGACAGAAATGTTTCCAGAAACTCAAAATACTAAGAAGCGAATGAGTCAAAGATACGCGCATAAGAATTCTAGATACTTAGATTAGTTATGGAGATACTTAGTTGTAGATACTTAGATTAGTTATGGAGATTCTTAGAGTTTGACTTAGATTAGTTATGGAGATACTTAGTTGTAGATACTTAGATTAGTTATGGAGATACTTAGTTGTAGATACTTAGATTAGTTATGGAGATACTTAGAGTTTGACTTAGATTAGTTATGGAGATACTTAGTTGTAGATACTTAGATTAGTTATGGAGATACTTAGTTGTAGATACTTAGATTAGTTATGGAGATACTTAGAGTTTGACTTAGATTAGTTATGGAGATACTTAGTTGTATATACTTAGATTAGTTATGGAGATACTTAGTTGTAGATACTTAGATTAGTTATGGAGATACTTAGAGTTTGACTTAGATTAGTTATGGAGATACTTAGTTGTAGATACTTAGATTAGTTATGGAGATACTTAGTTGTAGATACTTAGATTAGTTATAAAGATACTTAGAGTTTGACTTAGATTAGTTATGGAGATACTTAGTTGTAGATACTTAGATTAGTTATGGAGATACTTAGAGTTGGACTTAGATTAGTTATGGAGATACTTAGTTGTAGATACTTAGATTAGTTATGGAGATACTTAGTTGTAGATACTTAGATTAAAGATGAAGATACCTGAATTAAAGTTTAAGATATTTATATTAGAGTTGAAGGTGCTTAGAATATAGATGGATGTACCGATAGTTGAAAATACTTAGATTAGAGTTGAAGGTACTTAAAATAGAGTTGAATATATCTAGATTAGAGTTGTAGATACCAAGATTAGAATTGTAGATACCTAGATTAGAGTTGAAGATACCTAGATTAGAATTGAATATAAATTAGATTAGAGTTGAAGATACCTAGATTAGAGTTGGATAAACTAGATTAGAGTTGAAGATAAACTCGATTATACTTGAAGATATCTAGATTAGAGTTTGTTGAAGATAAACTACATTATCGTTAAAGATACTTAGATTATTCTTTAAACCTACCTAGATTTTTAGCTGTAGATACTTGGATAAAGTTGTAGATACCCATATTAGAGTTGAAGTTAGTTATGGATTCTATGATTAGAGAATGACTACTTAGAGTAAAACTAACAATCACTAGATTAGAGTACAGGATTATCAAAGTTGAGCAAAATATTACTAGATTAAAGTTAAAGATCTCTAGATTGGAGAAGAGGATTTTGGCACATAATCCTAGTGGACGCATGTGAATACAATATGGACAGAAGACGTAGCCAATGGAGCAGGAAGCTCGTGGGCGTGGCTCAGGAAGAGAATATCGTGTCAGCTGATGCCTCATGGGCGTGGCTTAGGAAGACAAGATCGTGTCAGCTTGTGTCTCGTGGGCGTGGCTTAGGAAGAGAAAATATCCTGTCAGCTGGTGCCTCATGGGCGTGGCTTAGGAAGAGAAGATCGTGTCAGCTTGTGTCTCGTGGGCGTGGCTTAGGAAGAGAAAATCGTGTCAGCTGATGTTTCGTGCAGTGGCTTAGGAACAGAAGATCGTGTCAGCTGATGCCTCATGGGCGTGGCTTAGGAAGACAAGATCGTGTCAGCTTGTGTCTCGTGGGCGTGGCTTAGGAAGAGAAAATATCCTGTCAGCTGGTGCCTCATGGGCGTGGCTTAGGAAGAGAAGATCTTGTCAGCTGGTGTCTCATGGGCGTGGCTTAGGTAGAGACGTTCGTGTCAGCTGGTGTCTCATGGGCGTGGCTTAGGAAGACAAGATCGTGTCAGCTGGTGTCTCATGGGCGTGGCTTAGGTAGATACGTTTGTGTCAGCTGGTGTCTCATGGGCGTGGCTTAGGAAGACAAGATCGTGTCAGCTGGTGTCTCATGGGCGTGGCTCAGGAGAAGATCATTTCAGCTTCAAGATCGAGGGCGTGGCTCACGAAGGAGGAAGAAGTAGTAAGCTGGTGTCTCGTAAACGAGGCTCACGACCAGAAACACATGCCAGCTGGAATCCCAAGATCGCAACGAGAAAGATGGACGTACTTAGGAAGATCATCACTGGATGCCCTAGGCACCAAGGTCAACCAGAATGATTAAGTCTCACGCAATTGCAGATTTCATTCTACCCCTCGTTAGCTTCCTCACACCTCATCGAACATCATTACCTTAATGTCGTGCTCTCGAGCATGGGTTAATAAGAGAAATGGGCAGTCAGGGAGATACAATCTTATTTGGATTACCTGTTATCATTGAAGTCATTAAGCACCCATTCCAAATCCTTGATTAGCGTTCGATACTTAACGAAAAGCCTGACAAGGCAGGAGTTGGGGATAAGGATGAAAAAAGGGGTTGAGGTCAAGGCTATTTGGATTTGATAGACAGTTCTAAACAGACACCAGATATCTGAAATCATCATTATCTAGTTTCATGCCGCGTGGTGACGTTGTTATCTTCACTTTGTGATTGCTATTCATTCAATGCTTTAGTCCGCGTTTTCCCATTAATTTAATTGCTAGAGCAATGACTTCCCAGATCGCGGTTCGGTCCCCAGTTGGTGAGGGATTTTTGTCCTATCGCAAAGCTGCTTCTGGTCTTGACCCCCAGTTTGTCACAATCTTGTTGTGGAATGTCCGCAATGAGTTAGTTTACTCTTTCGTGCGCCCTGAAAAGGGCGTTAAATGGTGGGGGTTGCAGTAGCTTTGATCACATCACGAGCGTGCTAACGAGGTGAACCGGGCTTCTCCAGATGGTTATGCTAAACTTGACTTAATCTACTACGGGGATCACATCGATCCACATCTCATCAGCCATACTTCTTTGAAAACTGGTCAGTATGTTGTCCTGACTCTAACGCGACGTCCTGGTCAGTATATTGTGCCTAACGCGACGTCCTGGTCAGTATGTCCTGCCTGACCCTGACGCGACGTGCTGGTCAGTATGTTGTGCCTGACCTGACGCGAGGTCCTGTTCAGTATGTCCTGCCTGACCCTGACGCGACGTCCTGGTCAGTATGTTGAACCTGACCCTAACCCGACGTCCTGGTCAGTATGTCCTGCTTGACCCTGACGCGACGTCCTGGTCAGTATATTGTGCCTGACCCTGACGCGACGTCATGGTCAGTATGTTGTGCCTGACCCTGACCCGACGTCCTGGTCAGTATGTCCTGCCTGACCCTGACGCGACGTCCTGGTCAGTATGTCCTGCCTGACCCTGACCCGACGTCCGGGTCAGTATGATGTGCCTGACCCTGACCCGACGTCCTGGTCAGTATAATGTGCCTGACCAGACTAGAGACTCAATCGCCCGTCACAAACTTAACGAAGGAAATAATATAATGGCACTTTTTGGTTTCCACCTGATGTGAACCAGCCACCCCCCCCCCCCCCCCCACCCCAACGCTTGGTTTTAGTTAGACAGCCCGATACCCTGCTCTTATTAAATTAAATATTTCATGTTAAATTATCATTTCATTTTTTCAGTTCACGTAGAAGTCATTTTGTGCGTCAAGCCTTTATCCTTGGAGCTGAGCAAGACAGTTGGCTTTCCCTCTTCCATCCCTCATCACTTAGCCAAGCTTCTTCTCCTTCTTCTTCTTCTTTTTCTTCTTCATCATCACCAACATCATCATCACATCACCACTATGATCATCACCATCATGACCACCACCATCATCATCATCACCGCCACCATCACCACCACACTACCACCATCACCACCATCACCACCGCACTACTACCACCACCACCATCAGACACCACCATCCCCACCACCATCACCACTACCACCACCACCATCACCACCATCACCACTACCACCACCACCATCACCACTACCACCACCCCCATCACCACTACCACCCCCACTATCACCCCTACCATCACCACCATCACCACCACCACTATCATGATGATCTCCAAATCACCTTGTTTCGCTCGACGTCCAACAGAGTGGCCCTGTTCTTCCACGTAACATATGTGCCACAGCCGCTGTTGTCATTCCGTGTTTATTTAGTGTCCCATTAACTCCGTCTATCCATCTTGTTCTTGGTCTCCCTCTTTCCCTGCAACCCTTTTGTAAATCCACACAGCTGGTAACCGGGGCTGCATTTTTATCAGGTGCCCTAACCATTTTATTTTCTGCCGCCTCTCATTGTATTACATGCACGGAAAAGCACCCACCTTCTGTCCGGTTTCTTCGTTTCCTTCCCTGTCCAGACTTGGGCCACGACAGTTTGTTCTCAAACAATACATTTCCTCGTCTATTCTTTCCAGATGGGATGTTATCATATCACTTTATTCGTCTCTATTATCTACTTGTTTGTCGTTAAATCAGCTTCACGTGCGGTTGGCGCCTGGAAGTCTAGATACTTAGGGTGAAGGTTCTATTAATTTCCTTCCTACTATTGGTCATAAACCAGGAAAGCTAATGGCTCTATCCTGACCACGTAGGGAACATGTTACATGTTTCTATGAGATATCTTTTTTGTATTGTTCATTCCACTGTTTGATCTACTTGTGCCTGTCAGCGTTCTGTTACGAAGAGGTTTCTTGGCATGGACTTAGTATGTGCTTCGAAGAAGGAGAGGGGAAACAGAAAACAAAAGAAGAAGAAGAAGAAGAATGGAGAAGGAGGCATTTATATAAAGCACAACAGGAAACATATATCCCCCAGCGATTTCCTAACGGGAAAAATGTTATCTAATGTTAGGGAAAAAGCAATGGCGCTTCCCCTGGCACTGAGAGACTTGCACACCCATTGAGCAAACTCCAGTTAATATTGTTTTCGTGCTGAAACTGAATGTGCCGAATTGAACGGCGCAGATATCGCAGCCTGGCTGTAAACTATTACAAAACGCCACGCGACATGTTTTGCGGGACGAAGACAGACAAAGAAGAGATACTAACCCACTTATCGTAATCGTTGTTTTGTTTATTCAAATAATTGAAGACGAATCAAATGGGGCGTGAACATTTGATTGTCGTAGTCATCATCATGTAGCGTGTTCTTTGCAGATCGTAGTTCTCAGGACAGCTGATCTGTAAGATACTCGACCCCTGGCCAACTCTCTCACAGATCGTAGTTATCAAGATAGCTGATCTGTAAGATACTCGATCCCTGGCCAGCTGTCTCACAGATCGTAGTTCCCAAGATAGCTGATCTGTAAGACACTCGATCCCTGGTCAGCTCTCTCACAGATCGTAGTTCTCAAGACAGCTGATCTGTAAGACACTCGATCCCTGGCCAGCTCTCTCACAGATCGTAGTTCCCAAGATAGCTGATCTGTAAGATACTCGATCCCTGGCCAGCTGTCTCACAGATCGTAGTTCTCAAGATAGCGGATCTGTAAGACACTAGATCCCTGGCCATCTCTCTCACAGATCGTAGTTCTCAAGATAGCGGATCTGTTAGACACTCGAACCCTGGCCAGCTCTCCCGCCTCTGTAACTGTCGACCCCAGAGCTTCTGTAATGCCCATTGTCCATCTTCTCCTCGGTCTGTCTCTGTCTCATTCACCAGATACCATACCCTCCAGCCCGTCTTGTATCGACCATTTTGACGTTTAGTGAGACCGAAGTAGGTTAATGGCCTAGACGCAGTGTTGATTACTAACCAGTTTTCATCTGTATCCAGCTCCTGTAAGATTTAAAGGTCTTTTTGTGTCGCTATACGTGGCATTTGCTGCACCTTTCTGTAGCATTTTGGCTTGAAGTATTTACTTGTCTTCCGTAGGGTATGTGTGGCTCACCAGATGTTGTATCTGCGCTCTGTTACTGAGAAAATGCAAGACTTCCAAGTTCTTTATGGGTGCTACTTTGACGTATTCTGCCATTCGTACACAAAAACAGGAGTCTCTAAACAACAATAGGATAGACCCTGCAGTAACCACACAGCAAAACACATCATTAAGAATAATACCAGGGAAACCTGAATGACAGGTGGGCGACGGGAACAACAGGTCGCAGTGTATTTAGCGAAATGTCACAGCCGAAAAGAAACGATGACATAAATAAACTACATAGAAGAGATCAAAGTATAATCTTTCAGTTCCGAACAGGACATACTAGAGCCAATACCCACTTGAAACGCATCAATCCCCAGCAGACATTGCTCTCATCCTGATGAAACAGTTCGACATCTACTCATTGGGTGCAAGGAGCTTGCAGACACGAGGAAAAGATTCTTACAAGCACTGCCGACAATGACCAACACACTCTACGGATCAGTGAAACAACTCAAGAAGACCTGTATCTATATAAGAATGGCATTGGGCTGCCAAGAGCAGGCTTGCTCAGCAGCTATGGGATAACATAGGCCATACTTTTTTTTCACTTTAGTTAACCTCTGTAGTGGTATGTGTATTCTTCTCTGTATTTCTTTTTGCATTTCTTTTTTGCTAATCTTTTTGCTAATCTGTTTGCTAATCTTTTTGCTAATCTTTTTGGTAATCGTTTTTGCAAATCTTTTTGCTAATTTTTTTGCTAATCTTTTTGCTAATCATTTTGCTAATCTTTTTGCTAATCTTTTTGCTAATCTGTTTGCTAATCTTTGTGCTAATCTTTTTGCTAATATTTTTGCCAATTTTTTTGCTAATCTTTTTGCTAATCGTTTTTGCAAATCTTTTTGCTAATTTTTTTGCTAATCTTTTTGCTAATCATTTTGCTAATCTTTTTGCTAATCTGTTTGCTAATCTTTTTGCCAATTTTTTTGCTAATCTTTTTGCTAATCTTTTTGCTAATCTTTTTGCTAATCTCCATTGTTGCTTATAGTTGAGCCGAGATATTCAAAACTGGTGACAATTTGAACTTTTGACTTCTCTAGGATAACTTTAGGTCTGGTGTTCGTCTTGTTGCTGCTCATTGTTTGCCTCTCCGGAGTTTATAAATAGACCTTGTTCCCGGCTGTGTTGTTTAACTGCCTCGCAACCCTCTTCGAGAGGACAGTTGAATAATCTGCACTCCCTGGATAGTGAGGTTGACAAAAGGCGCAGTTTCTTCCTAACCTTGATCTAAATCACCACGCGTCACCCATTTTAGCGGACACCAAGAGAAAAGACTGTCCACACAGTTGAAAAAAGAAAGTGGACTTACATCATGGACACAATAAGAGAAAAGACTGTCCACACAGCTGAACAAAGAAAGTGGTCTTCATCACTTGTGATAGACGAACATCATCATCATGTGCATATCTTAGTTCTAGTATTTCATTCCCGACAGGTAGACTTGACGGATATTTGTTAATGACCTATGCTCCGCAGGGAGTGTCGATATATTTAGTTTTGATTGATAACTACATCCCTAAATACCTAAATACATTATTGAACCATTTCTCCGTTAGGGTGTCTTCTTCATACATAATGCGCTTATGTGGTTACAGTGAGAACAATTATAAGCCAGCGCGCTAACTACTGCACTACGCGGCTCCACATTGGGGATTACAGAGATAAATATGGACATGATGTGGATTCCAGAGAGACAGAGATATTTGTGAATTGTGAAACATAGAGACACATAATGTGGATTCCAAAGTCCCATAGAGATATGTTGTGGATTCCAAAGACCCATAGAGATATGTTGTGGATTCCAAAGTCCCACAGAGATATGTTGTTGATTCCAAAGAGAAATGTAGACATGATGTGGATTCAAAAAATAAATATAGATGTTTTGGGGATTTCAAAGAGACAGAGTCTGGTTGTGGATTACAAAAGACATAAGATGCATTTTTCGGATTACAAAGAGATGCAGAAATATTGTGTGGATTCAGAAGAAACCTAAAGACATGTTAAGGGCTTTAAACAGAAAGAAAACAATGTAGCAAATTTTAAAGAGACCAAGAAATATTTTGTGGATATCACAAAGACGAAGAAGCATTTAGCAGATTTCTGAGAGAACACAATATGTTGGAGTTTTCTGAGAGAACGTAAGATATGTTGGAGATTTCTGAGCGAATTTAAGATATATTGGAGTTTTCTGAGAGAACTTAAGATATGTTGGAGATTTTTGAGAGAACTTAAGATATGTTGGAGATTTTTGAGAGAACTTAAGATATGTTGGAGATTTTTGAGAGAACTTAAGATATGTTGGAGATTTTTGAGAGAACTTAAGATATGTTGGAGATTTTTGAGAGAACTTAAGATATGTTGGAGATTTTTGAGAGAACTTAAGATATGTTGGAGATTTCTTAGAGAACAAGATATGTTGGAGATTTCTAATAGAACAAGATATGTTGGAGATTTCTGAGAGAACTTAAGATATGTTGGAGATTTCTGAGAGAACTTAATATATGTTGGAGATTTCTTAAAGAATTAAGATATGTTGCAGATTTCTAATAGAACAAGATATGTTGGAGATTTCTAATAGAACAAGATATGTTGGAGATTTCTGAGAGAACAAGATATGTTGGAGATTTCTAATAGAACAAGATATGTTGGAGATTTCTAATAGAACAAGATATGTTGGAGATTTCTAATAGAACAAGATATGTTGGAGATTTCTAATAGAACAAGATATGTTGGAGATTTCTAATAGAACAAGATATGTTGGAGATTTCTAATAGAACAAGATATGTTGGAGATTTCTAATAGAACAAGATATGTTGGAGATTTCTTAGAGAACTTAAGATATGTTGGAGATTTCACAAAAAACCGAGAAACATTTCTAGGAATTAAAAAACACCGAAAGACATGTAACGGTCCACCTGATGTGAAGAAACAAAATGAGATATATAGATGTCGTTGTTTGTTCAAACTCATTTAAAAACTTGTCATAACCAAGCATTGAATCTGGTATCATTGTCATGAAAAAAACAAACTACATTCCAAACTTTGTCATTGCTTTTAAATGCACACAATATACTTTGGCGCAGGGTAGCTGCAGAGGGAAGACGAGTAGGGTCGTTGATCCATCTTGGCGAGGGAGATAGTTTTTAAAATGTATTTGTAGTCAGGTAGACAAATGTAATAAAAATAATTTATTATCCTATAGCAAAAGATAAAATAATTTAATTTGTTGTCCAAAAAGCAAATTTTTAAAAAGTTAATTTGTTGGTCCACAGAAAGTTTTCCAAAATGGATTGTCCTCATAGAAAAACATTTAAAAAATTTTAATTTTCTTTCCTATAGTAAACATTTACAAAATTAATGTGTTTCCCATAACAAATGTTTAACAAATTAATTGGTTCTCTCACAGCGAAAATTAGACCCACAAAATTGTTTGCCTTATACAAAAAGTTAAAAACAATAAATTATTTGTCGCATAGCATAAGTTGAAAACAAGGAATTGTTTGTCTCACATCAAACGTTGCCGTCAAGGATATATTGTTAAGATCTTCGCTGGACTAGGTCTCAGCTTCCTGTGAGACAAGACGACCAGTTACAGAAAAAAAAACAATTCGACTAATACTGAGAAATGTTTGTAGGAGGGGGGGGGGGGGGGGGGAGGGGTGGGGGGGGGGGGAAGAGAAAAATGAAACACGTTTAATCTTTTTTTATTTGTTCATCTGTGCCCTGGCTTCCCCAAAGCGACTACCTTAAATGCAGGGAATAGGGTGAGGAGATGGAGGCGATTGGGGGGGGGGGGGAAGGACTGCTCGGATAGAAGAAAGTCACCCTCCCTCGTTGATAACCGACCATCCCTGCAGCAAACCTCACCGCAGCAAACCTCACCGCAGCAAACCTCACCACAGCAAACATCACCGCAGAAAACTACACCACAGCAAACCTCACCACAGCAAACATCACCGCAGAAAACATCACCACAGCAAACCTCACCGCAGCAAACCTCACCACAGCAAACATCACCGCAGAAAACATCACCGCAGCAAACCTCACCACAGCAAACCTCACCGCAGCAAACCTCACCGCAGCAAACCTCACCGCAGCAAACACCACCGCAGCAACTAACATAGCCTGATCAGTATGTTTCACCTGACCCTGACTAATAAAGTTTGATCAGTATGTTTTACCTGACCCTGACTAACAAAGTCTGATCAGTATGTTTCACCTGACCCTGACTAACATAGTCTGATCAGTATGTTTCACCTGGCCCTGACTAACATAGCCTGATCAGTATGTTTCACCTGACCCTGACTAACAAAGTCTGATCAGTATGTTTCACCTGGCCCTGACTAACATAGTCTGATCAGTATGTATCACCTGACCCTAACGTATTTTGATCAGTATGTATCACCTGACCCTAACGTAGTCTGATCAGTCTGAGAAGCGCCCCCATCCCACACAAACCCACATCAAGCCATTCACACAGCCAAAACACCCTTCCAAGTGAGCAATAGTCCTATGACATTTTAAAGAATGCATAAGAAATAAAACCCGATACGTGATATACAATTTTAAAACGTAATAACTCGTTGTCCCAATACACGCCATGCGATATTCGAAGAAAGATTGTGAATAATTCGATTTCTCCTGCATTATTTGCAGACGTAGAAAGTAACTATATTAATGTAATACCCCCACACCCCTTCCATCAAATTCCCCCCCCCCCTTTTCCTCACGAACCCTTATTTGTGCCTCACCCAATCACGCTGGCAAGGACATGATGACCTTGATATTATGTACAGTAAATTTGCCAATTAAATATGTTTAGTCGCTCCAGATCTGTCTTGTCTTGTTTTTGGGGTGGTTTCGATTATGTGTGCTTAAGTAATCAGCGTTCTTGTTCATATGCCGTTCGATTACCGATACTGGGTATGCGATCACGTCCAGGAAGGGCGATGTGTTTTTTTTGGTGACGTGACGGAGAAAGCAGAGACAGTAGGGGTTGGGCAGTGGTGGGGGGGGGGGGGGGTGGAAGGGGAGAGATCAAAGATGGAGTAAGACCAAGCAAGACCGAAGGGGGTGGAGTGGTACGAAAGCGACGGGTGGAGAGAACAGGCAAAAAGAGAGAGAGAAAGGTATATTGGAGAGGAGAGATAGAGAAGAGATCGTAGGGAAGAAAGAGAATGTAGATGGGAGGGGAGATAGCAGAGACAAGGAGGATGAGAGCCAGCGTCGGAAATGGGAAGCGAAAGAGAGAGGGGAGAGGGAGACAGTGAGGGAGAGAGGGAGGGTGAGAGGGAGGGAGAGGGGGAGAGAGAGTGAGTGAAAGAGAGAGTGAGAGAGAGAGGGAGAGAGAGAGAGGGGGGAGAGAGGGAATGGGAGGGGAGAGTGAGAGAGAGGGAGAGGGAGAGGGAGAGAGAGAGGGTGAGAGAGAGGGTGAGAGAGAGGAAAAGAGAGGGAGGGAGAGAGAGGGGGAGAAAGATAGAGTGATGGAGAGAGGGAGAGAGAGAGGAGGAGAGAGAGTAAGTGAGAGAGAGAAGGAGAGAGAGAGAGAGGGAGACAGAGCGAGAGAGAGGAAGAGAGAGGGAGTGAACTGACATGGGAGAGAGGAAAGATGAAGTGGTGGAAGAGAGAAAGGCATGTTGATTTGTTGCTTCTGTTGTTGGTTGAGGTCGGGGTTTTGTTGATGTTGCTTCTGCTGATGTTGTTGTTGTTGTTGGTGGTGGTGCTGCTGGTGCTGGTACTAAGTTCACTCAACCCCCTCTTCTCTAGTAGCCAGTTACAGTGGCTCGCCTCACAACCCGAGACCGGCTTGATAAAGTGGGCCGGGTTCTCCTGGCTGTAGTGAAATTCAAGGCTATTCAGTAACCACACCTTCATAGTGATCGTAGTATTGATGCCTACTTCGTTGACCAGACTGCTGCCACACAGCCTCTTACGAAGAGCACGAACGAGTGGGTGAGATGGGTGTTTTAATTTTTATGTTTCACCTGACCCTGATTACCATTCTCTCCCACCTTGATCAGCATGTTTCACCTGACCCTGATTACTCTTCTCTCCCACCTTGATCAGCATGTTTCACCTGACCCTGATTACTCTTCTCTCCCACCTTGATCAGCATGTTTCACCTGACCCTGATTACTCTTTTCTCCCACCTTGATCAGCATGTTTCACCTGACCCTGATTACTCTTCTCTCCCACCTTGATCAGCATGTTTCACCTGACCCTGATTACTCTTCTCTCCCACCTTGATCAGCATGTTTCACCTGACCCTGATTACTCTTCTCTCCCACCTTGATCAGCATGTTTCACCTGACCCTGATTACCATTCTCTCCCACCTTGATCAGCATGTTTCACCTGACCCTGATTACCATTCTCTCCCACCTTGATCAGCATGTTTCACCTGACCCTGATTACCATTCTCTCCCACCTTGATCAGCATGTTTCACCTGGCCCTGAATACTCTGCTCTCCCACCTTGATCAGCATGTTTCACCTGGCCCTGAATACTCTGCTCTCCCACCTTGATCAGTATGTTTCACCTGACCCTGATTACCATTCCCTCCCACCTTGATCAGCATGTTTCACCTGGCCCTGATTACCATTCCCTCCCACCTTGATCAGCATGTTTCACCTGGCCCTGATTACCATTCCCTCCCACCTTGATCAGCATGTTTCACCTGGCCCTGATTACCATTCCCTCCCACCTTGATCAGCATGTTTCACCTGGCCCTGATTACCATTCCCTCCCACCTTGATCAGTATGTTTCACCTGGCCCTGATTACCATTCTCTCCCACCTTGATCAGTATGTTTTACCCGACCCGGATTACCATTCCCTCCCACCTTGATCAGCATGTTTCCCCTGGCCCTGATTACCATTCTCTCCCACCTTGATCAGTATGTTTTACCCGACCCTGATTACCCTTCTCTCCCACCTTGATCAGCATGTTTTACCTGACCATGATTACTCTGCGCTCCTAGAGAGATGAAAAGAGAGAAAGAAAGAGAAGGGCTGAATATGAATGTGTATGTGAGGTACTTGCCACCTCGTGCCACCTCTCTACGTCTGAGAACATGGTTTGTTACAGCACCCTGGACAACGACGTGTGATGATCATTATTTAATCCCTCAAGTAAAACGATGCCCCCAGAGATTAATAGACATAAAGATAGAAAGACAGATAGACAGACAAACAGATAGATTTACAGATAGATAGATAGATAGATAGATAGATAGATAGATAGATTTACAGATATATAGATAGATAGATTTACAGATAGATAGATAGATAGATAGATAGATAGATAGATAGATAGATAGATAGATAGATAGATAGATAGATAGATAGATAGATAGATAGATAGATAGATAGATAGATCAAAAGACACAGTATGATTATGAATGATCTACAGATAACTGAAACAAGTAAATACATTTCAATATTCCTCAAATACCAATCCAATCAAACAGTAGATATTCCAGTGGATTGATTTGATTCAATAACCATCAGCTGGAGTAAGAAGATAGCAAAGAAATAGAAGTTGCTTCAAGAGTTCACGAGTATTTACCAGAATCGTAGTGGACGTCTCCAGATGATTGGTCAACAGCTGGCCATGTGGTACAGCGGGAGGAAGAGTTTGGTGGCCAATTAAATTGCAAGACGTCAGCGGCGGACCAATCACGAGAAGGACCAAGCAGGTGGTTGTCATGGGTTGAGGCAGCAGTGGAACAGAGGACCAAATGTCGATATTAATATGAATAAGTGTGAGTCAGTTAGTAGTGGGCAGGTAAATAGAACGTTCAGTCTATGTTACTGACTAAAGGTGTTCATCAAGGACAAGTCCAGTGACATGGAGAATAACTATCTTAAAATTCACTTCTTCTTCATCTTTCTCTTCTTCTTCTTCTTTCTCTTCTTCTTCTTCTTCATCTTCGTTTTCTTCTTCCTTCTTCTTCTTCTTCTTCCGTCTTCTTCTTCTCCTTCGTCTTCTTCTTCTTTTTCGTCCTCCTCTTCTTCTTCTTCTTCGTCTTCTTCCTTCTTATTCTTCTCCTTCGTCTTGTTGTTGTTCTTCTTCTTCCTTTTTCATCTTCTCCTTCGTTGTCTTCTTCTTCTTCTTCTTTTTCTTCTCGTTTCTTCGTCTTCTTTTTCTTTATCTTCTTCTTCTTTTTCATCTTTTCCTTCTTCTTCTTCTCCCTATTTTTCGTCCTCCTCTTCTTCTTCTTCTTCTTCTTCTTCGTTCTCAATCTCCAGCTATCAAGGCATTTAAAGGGCTTTATAAATAGCAGTACATATAACGAAATGCGTTTTGTCGTAGTTTACAGCTTGAATGCGATATTTGCATCATTCGGTCTGACACATCCGACCTCTCAGGCATTTTTGAGTACCGGAAGCCTTCCCTCTTCGACCCCTTCACCTTAGCCAGTCTGCTCTACTACAGCCAGTTATCCAGGATCACTGCTTGGAGGTGTAGAAGGGTCTTGGCAGCTCCGGTTCGCAGTCCACGACGCTAGCAATCAGCTATGGGTCGCTGACCGCTGCAGCTCACGCGCTGCTCAGTTTTAAAACATACAAAGTGGGAAAACGTGCAGAGAAATCAGGCACATTCCTGTAACAGAGAGGATAAATATTGACACCGAGACGGAAGAAATTTATTGTGACGGTATGCAAGATGGTCGTCATCGCGAGATATTTCTGACAAATGGCGATGAATAGATGCCTGACGGATTAAGACGGAGATTAATGTTATAGGTCATAGATTATAGGTGAAGTCCTAAGAGATTTTAGATTCGGTGTGTTTTAAAAAAAAAACACACAACAGGAGACATCACAACGAGGCATTTTAAGTAGAGTTCACATCACTGTATTTCCGTAACACCTAGAGGTGGTCAGTCTTTTTCAGAGAATTGCGAAGGATATTTAATTGTTGTGGTTCATGCAGCTCGCTGGTTATACACACTAAGTGTCCGTCTTGTCAATTATGACTCTTTCGTGAAGAAAGGAAGTATAGATGGATGGATGGACGTATGGATAGCTTAATGGATGGAATGATGAATAGATAGATGGATGATGGATTGATGGATGAATATATGATTAGTAGATAGATGAGGATTCGGTGGCGAAGTGCTTAATCCGTCGGCCTCGGATCAGGTGGTGTGGGTTTGATTCCGGACTCCGCCGTAGTCACAGCGCTAAAAAGCCAGAAAAACACTGAGCTTAATGACTTAAGAGCAGCACTCTGCAAACTGTGCCAGCTGTCCGCACCAAAAAGGGTAGTGGTACAGTGGGTTCCGTCACACTGCAACATCCAAGGCAACGAGGAGGCAGACAGACTGGCAAAAGAAGGTGCAAGGCTACCACAAACAGATACCAGTATGACGTACGAAGAGTCAAAACGGCTTATCAAAGCCAGATACATGACCAAATGGGAAACCGAACATACTGGTTACACCAAAAACGATGCCTATTACCAGTTGAACCGAAGAGAGCAGGTCGTTGTCTTCAGACTTCGCACTGGCCACAATAGACTGAGGTACCACCTATTCAACAAATTGAAGATAGGGTGTACCGACGAATGCCCGTGCGGTACTGGTAAAATGACCACTGAACATCTGTTGCAGAACTGCCCGACATACGAGGATCAGAGAGAGCAGATGTGGCCATTGCCAGTGGAACTGCAAGACAAGCTCTATGGTAGTGGCGAGAGTCTCAGGATGACCGCCGCTTTTTTCGAAAAAATAATGGTTACTGTCTGACTGTGTACGCAGAAGAAGAAGAAGAAGAAGATTCCGGACTCCGCCGTCTTTTTCACGGGTGCTTGATGCGGAGTCCCCTGCATCTCGTAGTCGCCCCCTAGTCGTCTTGTCCTTGACTTGCGACTGGGGTCGGGCGGATGGAAAGGAGAGAGTGAGGATAAAAAGTAGCGCAGTTAATCCTTACTAAAAATAGAGATAGCAAAATTAATTATGCGATAATCGTCTACGATGGACGGCGGCCTTTGCATTTACCTTGGTCCAGTCTTGCGTTTGTTTCGTGTTCTTCGGATCTTTCCAGACAGAACACACTTCGCCCCTCTTGCCTAGTCAATCCCAGATCTATCATTCTCTGCACATATGCATTTCCGCGACCTTCTGTCTCTTCATCATTCTGTAGACTGTCCATGACCGCCCTTATCAACTCAACCCTGTCTCTTCATCATTCTCTAGACTGTCCATGACTGTCCTTATCAACTCAACCCTGTCTCTTCATCATTCTGTAGACTGTCCATGACCGCCCTTATCAACTCAACCCTGTCTCTTCATCATTCTGTAGACTGTCCATGACTGTCCTTATCAACTCAACCCTGTCTCTTCATCATTCTGTAGACTGTCCATGACTGCCCTTATCAACTCAACCCTGTCTCTTCATCATTCTGTAGACTGTCCATGACTGCCCTTATCAACTCAGCCCTGTCTCAACATCATCCTGTAGACTGTCCATGACTGTCCTTATCAACTCAACCCTGTCTCTTCATCATTCTCTAGACTGTCCATGACTGTCCTTATCAACTCAACCCTGTCTCTTCATCATTCTCTAGATTGTCCATGACTGTCCTTATCAACTCAACCCTGTCTCTTCATCATTCTCTAGACTGTCCATGACTGTCCTTATCAACTCAACCCTGTCTCTTCATCATTCTCTAGACTGTCCATGACTGTCCTTATCAACTCAACCCTGTCTCTTCCTCATTCTCTAGACTGTCCATGACTGCCCTTATCAACTCAACCCTGTCTCTTCCTCATTCTCTAGACTGTCCATGACTGCCCTTATCAACTCAGCCCTGTCTCAACATCATCCTGTAGACTGTCCATGACTGCCCTTATCAACTCAACCCTGTCTCTTCCTCATTCTCTAGACTGTCCATGACTGCCCTTATCAACTCAGCCCTGTCTCAACATCATCCTGTAGAATGTCCATGACTGCCCTTATCAACTCAGCCCTGTCTCAACATCATTCTCTAGACTGTCCATGACTGTCCTTATCAACTCAGCCCTGTCTCTTCCTCATTCTCTAGACTGTCCATGACTGCCCTTATCAACTCAACCCTGTCTCATCATCATTTTCTAGACTGTCCATGACTGCCCTTATCAACTCAGCCCTGTCTCTTCCTCATTCTCTAGACTGTCCATGACTGTCCTTATCAACTCAACCCTGTCACTCGTAATCGCCGAGTCGTTCACCAAAGCTCGTAGAAGTACAGGTCGACTAAGTGGGACCTGTACAAGGACATATGTCCCTGTTGAGGTACAAGTCGACTAAGTGGGCCTGCACAGGGACATATGTCCCTGTAGAAGTACAGGTCGACTAAGGGGGATAAACAAAAGATTTATTCTTTCCAATTTTGTTTGTTTTTCTTCTTATTTCGCCTCGTCGCTTTACTTCTTTGTGTTGCTTTAGCAACTCTTCTTCAATCCTGATGTGGCCCATCAGTCCACATCTCCGCTTGGATCGACCTGACTCATGCCCAGACCTTCACATGCCGCTTACCCACATCTTTGAACCTGAACTGTAGTCGGCCGATTGTTCTTTTGGCATCCGTCAACTGCCCATAGAAGCTATCTTTGGGAATACAACCATCTTTCATGTGAAGAAACATGACCAAGCCATCATAGTCTTCGCTGCCTAAGGTGAGTGTACATGCTCTGTGAAACCGATGCGAGGACGAACCTCCCCTACTCCTCCTATATCCCGCCATGTAATTCCAAGAATGGATCGCATGATCATCACATTAAAACTGAAAAGATATTCACGTCTCAGAAATAGAGAACTAATTTTCTTAACGTGATCTGCCTGCAGGAGTCGATCCCCGTTCATGTCGTATTCCCTATGGAATGAATACAATTGGCTCGTCAAACAGTGAATGTGACGAATAATTGCTTATTGGAGAAACAGGTGATATCTCGCTTTCGTTGTTAAATAAACTGAATATTGATTTGATTCTAAATAAACCCCTCCACGTGACGAGGGTGATCGATTTATCTGATTGGGAGTTCGAACCGTTCTCATTCTGGTGATGTCTGACTTTGATGTTTCGGTTCGGGCGATACTCATGTTACATCAAAGTAACACCCGATCCAGGAATCTTGAAAGCCTAATGTTTGTAATCACACATATCTAGATACCAGAGATCGATACTTCCACCATTGATCACACGATTGAACTAAAATCAAAATTGTAATGAGACGTTAGCGGTATGCTCGCGACAGAGATTAGTCCATCAGCACTTTTGCTCTACATCCCCTTGTGATGAGAACAGATATTCATTCTCCCACCTAACTACCAGAACATATGTCGTGCTAACAGACCAAGAGTGTACTCTAAGCCATCTCAAGCCCCAAACAGGATAGACTCCAAGCCATCTCAAGCCCCAAACAAGATAGACTCCAAGCCATCTCAAATCCCAAACAGGATAGACTCCAAGCCATCTCAAGCTCCAAACAGGATAGACTCCAAGCCATCTCAAGCCCCAAACAGGATAGACTCCAAGCCATCTCAAGCCCCAAACAGGACAGACTCCAAGCAATCTCAAGTCCCAAACAGGATAGACTCCAAGACATCTCAAACCCTACACAAGATAGACTCCAAGAGCGTATTCCAAGCCATCTCAAGCCCCAAACATGATAGACTCCAAGCCATCTCATACCCTACACAAGATAGACTCCAAGAGCGTTTTTTAAGCCATCTCAACCCCAAACAAGATAGACTCCAAGAGTGTATTACAAGCCATCTCAAGCCCCAAACAAAATAGACTCCAGGAGTGCACTCCAAGCCATCTCAAGCCCCAAACAAGATAGACTTCAAGAGTGTATTCCAAGCCATCTCAAGCCCCAAACAAGATAGACTCCAGGAGTATACTCCAAGCCATCTCAAGCCCCAAACAAGGTAGACTCCAGAAGTGTACTTCAAGCCATCTCAAGCCACAAACGAGATAGACTCCAGGAGTGTACTCCAAGCCATCTCAAGCTCCAAACAAGATATACTTCAGGAGTGTACTCCACGCCATATCAAGCCTTGAAAAAGATACACTCCAAAAGTTTACTCCAAGCTATCACACGCCTCAAACAAGATAGACTCTAAGAATGTACTCCAAGTCATCTCAAGCTCCAAACAAGATAGACTTCAAGAGTGTATTCCAAGCCATCTCAAGCCCTAAACAAGATAGACTCCAGGAGTATACTCCAAGCCATCTCAAGCCCCAAACAAGGTAGACTCCAGAAGTGTACTTCAAGCCATCTCAAGCCACAAACGAGATAGACTCCAGGAGTGTACTCCAAGCCATCTCAAGCTCCAAACAAGATAGACTTCAGGAGTGTACTCCACGCCATCTCAAGCCTTGAAAAAGATACACTCCAAAAGTTTACTCCAAGCTATCACACGCCTCAAACAAGATAGACTCTAAGAATGTACTCCACGCCATCTCAAGCCTCAAACAAGACATCTTCTGACAAGAAATAAAATACAACATAAGATTATTGTCTGAAAAACAAATCTAGTCCTACAGTGGAGTACGGTCCACTGTTGGATCCTTGGAAACGAAAAAGCAGATGAGCTCGCAAAAGCCGGAAGTGCCGGAACTCAGACCCCCCAATCACAGAGCTATAGAGAAGGAAAGACACTCATCAAATTATCCATGAGGACAGAATGGAGAGACCAGCACAAAGAATAAAAGCCAGAAAATGATAGCATAGACAAACTTTGCAGAGAAGGACAGACACAGATCTTCAGACTCAGATCGGGATATTATAGACTCAAGGCCCACCTCCACAGAATGCGTCTCAGAGACACTGTCACGTGCGATTGTGCAGCACCCAAGGAAATACCAGAACATAGCCTGCAAGACTGCCCTAGCTATACAGATCAAAGAGGGGCAGTCTAGCCAGGTGGAGCGACCATGCTCGAAATGCTGTGTGGGACTGGAGATGATCTGAAAAGCACAGTCTCCTTCGTGAACCTCATAGGGCTAGCAGCGCAGCGTCAGTTGATGAATGTAGAAGTAGAACTCTCCCATAAGCCAGTTCTTGGGAAATCAGAAACGAGGAAACTGGTTTCGCACATCGGTCGGTGTGAGACAAAGTTGTACAATCTCCCCAAACACCTTTCAACATTTTTTCAGAGTATGGCTCAGGCACTTGGATATCTTGTTGGTACTGTCAAGATAGGGGGCATAACGATTACCAACATCCGTTTTGCAGATCACATCAACGGGTTGGAGAGCATAGAAGCGGAACTGGCCAGAAGGCTCGATGAAACAGCTCATGACTATGGAATGAAGATTAACCCTGAGAAGACAAAATTACTAACCAACAATGTGGAGGGTTTCAGCGGTAGGTTAAAGCTAATGGCCAGGAACTTGAGGTGATCGACTGTTTTAAAAATATGGGTTTGATTGTCAGTGATGAATTATCAAAATGTGAGATCTTGGCCAGAACAGCACAGACAATTCTGGCGATTGCACGGCTTA